>LPNX011064505.1:849400-889600 GCA_001517045.1 Pseudotsuga menziesii
CCTGGACTTCAAGTCCAAAAGAGATCCAAAGACTTCTTTGTCTTTGTACTGTGGTTTGTAGGTTGTCGTTGATGATGATGATGCTTCTGATTGAAAGATCAGAGTGTGATGATGATGATATTTTGATGTTGATATTTTGATGATAATGATGTTTTGATGATGATGATGTTTTCATAATGATGTATCTGATCGAAAGATTAGAGTATGATGATGATGATGTTTCTGATCGAAAGATCAGAGTATGATGATGATGTTGTTGCTGATCGAAAGGTCAAAGTACTGAAGATGTTATTGATCGAAAAGGTCAAAGTGCTGAAGATGTTGCTGATCGAAAGGTCAAAGTGCTAAAGATGTTGCTGATCGAAAGGTCAAAGTACTGAAAATGTTGTTGATCGAGAGGTCAAAGTATTGAAGATGTTCATGCTGATCGAAAGGTCAAAGTGCTGATGATGATGTTGCTGATCGTAAGATCAGAATATGATGATGACGATGATGCTGTTCGAAAAGTCAAAATGCTGAAGAAGTAGTTGCGGATCAAAACAGTCAGAGTGTTGCTGTTACTGAAGACTGAAGATTGAAGATGAAGACTACATGATGTTGAAAAGCTTCCAATGATTTATAGATGTGTTACCCTGATGATGTTGATGATGTCCTCTATCTCTCTCCTACTATTGTTGTTGTTGATGTTGTAGAATACCCTTCTTGTTAAGGGGGAGTGTTGAAATATTGTAACTTCGAAGAATATTCGATATGTATCTTTTGTGGTCCCCGATGGTCCTACCGGGAGAACCACTTGTATCACTTTGTACCCCGATGCTTCTAATCGGAAGAACTAATAAGAGTCATGAGGTAGTCCCCTCTAATTGTAAAGGTGGGTCATTAGCACCCCATTGTGGTTACTTGAGCCTACATGTGTAACTCGAGCCTACATGATTTGACTCGAGCCTACATGTCGAATGAGTTAATTAAAGTGAACGGATGAATATAAATAGAGATGTGGTGTTCCTCATTTGTAGCACACACTCTTACTTGTGTAGCGCATTAGTGGAGAAGAGAAGAGTAGCAGGAGAAGGAGGAGGATCAGGCTTTGATCTCCTTGTTGGTTTTATCTTTCATCTTTTGGGGCATCTATATTGAGGAAGCTTTTGCTGGGTTTGTTCCCTTTAGGGTTTTCCCAGGATAAATCTTTGTGTTCTCTTTTGTTTGGTTGTGCATGTCTATCTTTCAGTGATCCTGTTTATTCCTGTTATGAAATCAAAATAAAATACTAATGATCTAGCTTAGCATATGAAAATTTAACAAGTGAAGCTCTCTGTGGATTGCGCAGAAAACTGTCAGTCAGGAAGATGACTAGACTGAAGTATTCTCGGATATTTGGAGATAGCCCGAGCGTTTCTTGTTATGCAGTGAAAAGAGCACGCCATTTTTTATCTTAAAGAGCTACGATCTAGCACTGACAAAACCGTGGGCATTTGAACCATGTATCATCTCCATTGGCAGCCACCGCAAGTGTTATCCCAGGATTTAGCAAACAGAGATCATATCAAATCACGATTTTCTCTAGCAGCCGATTTAATTACAACCGAGTGGATTCGACTTCGCGATTTCTGGTTTCTGGGGAAGCCACAGTCACCAATTGCGTTTCACGTGGAGCTCGGATTTGTCATTGGCAGCTTCGCGCTTGATTTCTTTTTACTTTATTGGCGTGAAATCTCTTTACTTGTAGCTTACAGAGCACACTTACACCTGGTCGCATTCTTCCGCAGGTGGAATTGTTGTTTTCTCCACTGGTTGGCGCATCATGCAGTTGAGCCTATGTTTTATGGTTTACGTGGCAATCTGGAACCAGGACCTAAGTGGAGGTTCTTTTAAAGAAGATGGAGCTTACCCACAATTTATTAGCAGCCGATACAAATTCCACGGCCACTGGGAGCTTGTGGAGCAGCGTTGGTAGCCGAGTACATGAAGATTTGCTTTCTTGCTGTAAGTATGAACAAAACACGTGTCCTCGTGAAACTTGGACACCCGTTTTCATTTGCATTGATAGTCGGTTGCAAGGAGATCATCCTTTGACAAAGTCGACGGTTGGTTGAGTTTTTTTTCCGATTTTGAAAAATCCTCAAACTCGCCAAATTATTGGTTGTGGAGAAAATCCATTGATTGCCAAGACTAATGGAATTCAACGGTAGGGGAGTTAGGCAACTGCTCGGTGGTAACTGCACTATTAAGTGTAGTTTTTATTGGTGCGCCTAGGTCAGCCATCTGTGACACCAATTGGCAGCCAGTTGAATAAAATTTTAAAAGGCTTTGGTTAAGTCAACTTTGTTGGTAGCCCCTTTCGGTAGCATGCTCAGCTAGTTTTTAAAAATTCTTTTGGATCAAAAGCAATAGTTACATTATTAAAGTGTAGTTTGGTCAGTATTTTGTTAGAGATAAAAGTGGATCTAGGATTCACTTTTCCTCTTTTATTATTTTATTCTTTTCTTTTCTTTTTGATGAGAGCCTTTTCGTTTTTGGCCTATAAAGAGAATAATCTCTTTCAATGTAATGATGGAAAAACTGGGAGGATTTTTCCCCAGAGATTTATAGAAAATTACGCTTTTGGGTTTCATGGTTTTCAGTTGAATGGTCTCTATGGTGTGTGGTGTAAATTTGTGTTATTGAGTGTTTGTTGTTAGAGGCTTTCTTTCTCTTCTATGTCTGCGTCTGCGTCCGGGGACCATAAACAGATGCTCTCGTCCTATTGGAGGGCGGAAATCCTAGCAGTTGCTAGCCTTTCCCCTTTGTGTGCGTGCATGCATGGGTTAGATGCTTACACTTTATCAAGCTTGATTGTGTAGCATCTCCTTTGTTTGCATAGTGCGTCTTCTGCGTTTAGGAAGAAGAAGACCTAGTAGCTGCCCCTCTGACACAAGGCCCTCGTGGGTTCTCGCTTGACTCCATTTTTTCCTTTAGATATACCGAAACTGGTCCATTAGTGGGGTTTGATCCTTCCCTCCTTCCGTCAACCATTCAATACTTCTATGCTATAACCATTTCCTTAAGGCAACCTCTTCCAATCACCCTGTCTGCAACTGTTTCCTGCCTTAGCGATCTTAACGCCAGGGACGCCCCCCTTGAGTTGGAGAAGAGCCCACCTGAAGCGAGGAAGAGAGGAGCGTGGTGACAGTGGTTGCTCTCTTCGCAGTTGCCATCGAGCCGATGTGCCTAATTTTGGGGTTTGACACACGCACGCCGACCAGGAGCGGGAACGCTGCTCATCCCCTGGATGGCTTTCGTGACATCGTTGTTAGTGAAGAGGTGGCAGGAGGAAGGGGGGAAGCAGCATGAATGTTTGTCTGGCCGGGAATGTCATAGAGGTTGGAGGTGTGGGTAAACATGGAAGTAGGGTCAAGGTCTGAAGGGAGAGGGGAGTGCGATGAGAGGATGGTACACCAGAAATGTTTGGGTGAATGCACAAGGAGGGCTGAGAGTTCCCTTCTTTTGTCAGAGACAAAGTGTCGTTTCTTGCGACGAAGGAGACGACGGTAAGACCTTTGAATGTCGGGGTAAGTAGGATGGTAGTGGTGGAAGGCATAACGGAGTTCTTGGTGAAGGGTTTTGCATTCCTCATCGTACCACTTGTCCATGGGACAAGACCCAGGTTTAGGGGTGGTGGAGGAGGTACGAGTGGAGTGGAAGAAGGAGTTAAGTACTTGGCAGAGGCCGAGTCGAGTGAGGAAAAATGGGCTTCAGGAGGAAGGGTCTGGCGGAGAGTTGATGGGAAGATTTCGGGGTCGCCTTCGTCGAAGCGAAAGGCGGTCTGAGGTGGGGAGGGGGGGCTCTGCGAGAAGGGATGGGTTGGGAGAAGAGCATCAACCTCGAGGGAGAGAGAAAGAAGTGCGTGGTCGGCTAGAGGGATGGGAGAGATAGAGAGGTCTCGAATAAAAGGGAGCAAGTTCTGACTAGCTAGAGCATAATCCACCACACTAGCCTTGTGCCCATGTGGTCGACATGTGAAAAAGTGAGAGTCTGGGAAGCAAGGGAGGGCGTTCAAGATAAGCAACTCGTGGGATTCCACTAACTGTAGGAGATGTTTTCCATATGTTGTAGTGGGCCCCAAGGAATCTTTTGAAGTCTGGTGAAGACCTATTGAGATCGGGTCGAGTCCTTCGGTACATAACATGTCTTCAGATTGGTCATGGAGAGGGATTTGGAGGTCTTTAGTGCAAGCATTAAAATCCCCCATAAGTATGACTTCCCGGTTAGCAGAGTATTGAGTGATGCCAGTATACAAGTCCATGAAAGGGTCTCCGTCCGCTCCATTGTGGATGGCAAAGGATGAAGATGTGGGTAGAAAGTAGCAAACAACGAAGTAGACGTGTCTCAGTGGGGAGATCTTAATTAAAACTCAAATCCACATGAATCTGGCGTACTCATCGGTGGCCATCAAGGAGACCTCTTATGGAGAGAGTGTCTAACCAGGCAAGCAACTCCTCCTGATCCCTTGACTCCACCAAAACTCCTTGGTTCCTATCTGCATGCTGAGAAACAGTGGTAACCTGTGATGTCTGGGAGAGGCTGCTCAGGGCTCGCATGAGTCTTGGTCACAAGGAGGATATCGGCTGATGCGAGTGCGTCATAGAGAAGACTTGGTGATGACTAGAAAGATCCATTTCCATTCCAGCAACAGACAGTGATGATTGTGCCTTGACGCCTCTATAGTCGAACTCGTCATTTAGAGCTTCCTATTCGAGGCGTCCATCCTGAAGGGAAAGAGTCTCGAATAACCGCTCGAAGATTCCTGATGACTGCCCATTTTCCTGCCTTTCTTGCTGCTGCGACCTGTTCCTTGGACTATTTGAGCTCTGCAACCTGCGCTTTGGTGAGGTCCTCATCAAGGAATATCCTGTTGGGGAGTGAGAGCAATTTTCGTTTAGCTCTAAGGGCACAGAGCTTATCGGTTGCATTTCAGAATCTAATAAAGACGTTGGAGTTGTGGCCCACCCAAGCTCTGTCCAAAGTTATATCTGATATGCCAAGGGTATCCCGCAAGAACTCAACTCCTACCCTCATAGGGTCTGAAGAAAGAAGAGGTTGAGGGAGACCTCTTAGTTTCAGATTCAATTCCCTTGCTTGTCTGGTCCGTTCTTCGACTAGTTTGGCTTGTACGACCTCCTCGACTGCTGTGAAAGGGGGAGTGTTTTTGTATTTTCCTCGAATTACCTGTGCCCATGAGCTAATGTGTGACTGTGTTTCTTGTTTGAAAGAGGCCTGTTGGGAACTGATTTCCTCTTGCCTGGTCTTGAGGTCTCGGATTTCTGCGTGAAGAACTTCATTTGGGGGGTGAGAAGATTCTTGCTCTTTGCTCTCATGTATCATCTTCTTGAGGGATATGTTGTCTCCTTCTACTTCGAAAATTCTAGCAGTAAGAGAGCCTTCTTTTGAGCAGAGTCTACTATTTTCGACTTCAAGAGATTCCAGTTTCTTTAGCATTTGTTTAACGCGTGACGCCCAAAATGCGAAGTCTGATTCCAATGCAATGTCCATGGGGCTGTAGGAATCCGGGTCACTTTGGCATTGCTTGAGGTATTTGAATTGTCCTCTGTCGCTGAAGTCCCAGGCATGGGTTTTGGAAAGTTCCTTCGTCTCTTTGTCTTCCTTTGGGTCCTCCATGAGCTAAAAACCCACGTCGGGAAGAGGAGGCGTTAGGCTGGAAGTTGAGGAGACGCGAAGGTAGGGGCGAGTAAGGTTGTAGGCGGGGAGGTTGTGGGCGAAGGGCTGTGGGAGGAAGCTCACACAGAGGGTGTAGAGCTGCGGAGCAAAGGGGCTCGCGGGCAGTGGGGGGCCACACGAGCGGGAGAGGTCGTGCGAGGGTAGAGGTTGTGGGCCGTGCGCAAGGTGGAGGCTACATGCAGGCAGGGGCGCGAGCAGAACCGCTTGCCATGTGCAAAGCGGGTAGCGTGAGCAGAGTCTTGCGTGGGAAAAGGGAGCGGGAGATGTGGCGATGGAGCAGGAGGGAGCGAACGACATGAGGAGAGGGGAAGCGGGCGACCACACGTAGGGAATGCGCGAGTAGGATCTGCGTGCAGAGGTGGGGAGGGAACGCAGGCGAGGAGCAGGCATGTGGGTCTTGCGCAAGGAATGCGCGGGCAAGAACCGCGCGTGAGCAAAGGCCGTAGAGGCCACGCGTAGAGGTGCGGTAGGGTAGAAGAGAAATTAGGCAGGGCAAAACCAACTGAAGAATGTGAAGATACAGAACTTAGAGACCATGCAGTTCCACTTCATAAGGGTTTCTTAGACCAAAGAACAACTTTAAGAAATCAAATAAAGACATCATGCTCACACCGCTAAAGATTCCTCAAGTGATGAGGAATGTGAATTCTACTGGTGAAGACAAAGATCATACTCTTATCCATTTCAGTATTTGGATAAGAAAGAATGAAGTTAGTGACACTCAGAACCAGTACACAGGTTCCATAATCAGTAGAAGGATCTAGGACATAAGGATTAGGGAGTCTACCAAACAAACAAAAGATAAGTATTTGTATTGTCATTATTTATTTGTGTTCAAGGAAATGTGTTATGCATGATAGAATGTTTGCATTAATGACAGTATACTACTAATATGCATATTATGGGTAAGTAGCCCATGGTGCTATACAACACTCTATTGCTACTTATCTAGAATGAAACCTCTTTGTTGACATATTGGGATTAGTGCACAATCTCAATGATGTTATGGTAGATATGGAAGGCATCTGGAAAGTTTCCATGTGTATACGGGATATGGATGAATGTTGTATTGGCTAAAATAATTGCATGATTATATCTTTATGCATAAGAATCTGTCATTATGGATATGTCTTATGAAAAGATGCAACTGGTGCATTTGACTTGTAGGAAAGATCGCGTATAATCGCCTACAAGAAAAGAAGGACGAGACTTGTTTCGAAGAACAAGTGATAATAGTTCAAGATTCATTCCAATAAACATACATAAAGATGAACTTGAAGCTCCCAGGGTTAGACACACTGTGCCGGAAGAAAGAGCTTCAGAAGAATATAAAAGACTAGTATATCCACCTCGAGAGATGAAGACCACCTTGGGCACGAGAGATAATTCGAGATGAAGAAAAGTATGACGGGACTTCCAACTAAAGTAAGAGGCCTCAGATACACTCTAGTTATGTGGCACAATTGAGTGACATCATTGATGTAAACCATTCCAACGATGGAAGAAGCAATGATCAAAGAGTAGCAGTTGATCATGGGGAATGATGTCTAGGATATGGTTCTGAGACCTGAAGGGAAGTCCGTAGTGTCTTCCATGTGGATCTACAAGATTAAGTATACAAAGCAAGGTTCGTGGTTTTTCTCAGAAAGAGGGAGTAGATTATGGCATGACATACTCCATTGACCAGACACACACTTCTCCAGTGAAGTAGAAGTATATATCGAGCAAAGAACCACATGTGCACTTAGACATTGTATGATCTCAGCACGTCCAGTTACATAAGGAGCTTGAAGATCACCTAGAGTGATGAATATCTTAACCTTTGCTACAAGGTTGAAGATGGAAACCTATAGAAGACAACAAGCTCACAGATGGGTCTTGTTACCAACTATTTTGTACAATAGTTGAACTTCCTATTGAGCCGCCGGTTATCGGGCATGATGAATGCTCATCTCTAGAGTTAGCTAGTTTTTGGCTAAACCTTTTTATTTTTTTGTATATACATGTTCATACCTCCTTGGGGAAATTGTAAAAAATGTCCTAGCATTTAATTTTTTATAAAAGGCCTGGCTTTCCGGACTTAAGCATCAAGCCGACCAACCCAGAGTGTTTTTTCCCTTGGTTATTATTGGTTGTTGAACAAACGACTAATAATTTCCAAGTTTTTCACTCACACCTCCAAAGCTGGGGTAGTTGTCTTGGTGTTTCGGCCTTGGGAGGTTATTAGAGCCTTCGCGTAAATGTTTTTCATCATGTTAGGCATTCTGATTGAGTCGTATGAACATGTATTAGGTCCCCCTAGAGTTTTGTTTGATTTCGAGAAAAAATAAATTTTCCGTTTTTAAAGCCATTTTTAATGGTTTAATTGGAAAAATTCAAAATGTAAAAAAAGAGTGACCTGGAGTCTGTTTTTGGCGTGGTTGGGCTCATTTTCAAACCCATAGCAACATCTTTACCCTAGGGGCCACTTTCACTATGTTTCGGCCAGCTGAAGCATCTCGAAAGTCATCATTCGGCTAACTGAGCATCAAAGTGGCATTTAATTGCTAATTTTAGAGAAAATGCACCAAAAGTCAAATAGTTGAAAAGTCAAAAATTAATATTTTATTAGTGGAGGGTGACATGGCATGTGGGCCATAATAGTATTACGACCCTCTTCAAGTTACATGGCAAGTATAAACTTTGGTTTAAAATGAAGTTTGAATTATTTCTAGAAAGGGATGACGTGAAGGTGAAGTAAAGCCCATGCTTATGTGGAGGGGTGTGAGTAGGATTGGGTGGACCCTCTCCAAATGAAATATAAAAATTAAACCATAGTATTAATGTATGGCATGTCAGGAATGCTTATGATTTATTTTAAAAGATGAGGATGACATGAAGGTTAGATAGAGACTCGCGCTATTTGTGAAGATCACACGTGGTGTATCAAGCGAACGTCAGCATTAAGATGGAGCTCACGCTTATTTGGAGGTGGGCGACTTCCTTGTTTTGGGGCCACCTCATGGCTTGGCTCCCTTCAAAACATGAATCACTTCAACTAAGACTCGATCTCCCACAAAGGACTCATGCATATCTCAAAGGACTCACGTGTATACACTTGGCATCTTCGTACTTGATAGGTGATGCTTCCAAAGAAGGGATGGGGGGCGCCTTGCCAAGGTGGAGGCCACCTCCCCATCCATTTTAATGCAAGCTTGAGTTTATTGAAGCAATGTGCACTCCAAGCTGGTTGTAACATGGTTCTGATTGGGAGTTCGAATTTGTCTATTGTGCCATTGGCTCTCTTCAAAGCCAATTCGAATTAGGGGTTTGGCTCTCAGAATTTTGTATAAAGAGAGGCTCTTGGAGCTCTCTTAAGATGGATCCTTTGTTGTAAGTTGACTCTGTAGAATTTTGTAATTGCTTTATGCTCATTATTTGGAATAAGATCAAGACTTTGGAGGACCATGCGACTTGGTGCTAGTGGTGAATGAACTTTGTGAGGTGAATGCTTTCCATATTTTTCAATTCAAATGCTTATGTGTGATCAAATCAATTGGTTTTAGAAGTCTATTTCATAGAACGTAAAATCTCCCATTTACAGTTGATAATTTGGTTGATTATGCTATTGTATCAAGATTTCATGAGCAAGAAATATTCAGTTGTATTAATGTTGATGAATCTTTATATGCTTAGCATGCTAGTTGATTGATCTCATTGGGTTGTTTTGAGTGGTTTGATTTTGGAAAGGATTTGCCATCTTGGCGAAGGGTATGAGCTCAGTTGCATCTAGCTCATCTTCGGGACCACAAGCTTGTTTGTTTAACATTGGTTTTCTTTTCAGGATCTACACAGCTTGGATTATTTCAAGGAGGCACTAAGGGTTTGGTTTGCTTCAAGTTCCATCCTACAAACTACATTAAAACTTGGTCACCTTGGAAGCCCTAAAGCCCCTTTCTTGCTTTTGTTTTTGGTTTCCTCCCCTTCAATTTTGCCTTCTCTCTATCCCTTTTTCTTTCCTAGCTTCGTTTTCTCCTTAATTTTTCAGCCCTCTTCTTCCTTGTCTTCCGCTGCCCTTTTTTAGTATTTTGCAGCTCTCTTCTTCTTTGTCTTTCGCTGCCCTCTTACTATTTTTCAGCCCTTTTCTTCCTCGTCTTTCGCTGCCTTCTTTTACTGTTTTTCAGCCCTCTTTTTTTCTCTTTTTTGCAGCCACTGTTTGCTGCCCTCTTTGCTCCCATTTGGTCCACTTTCCTTCCTCTTTTTCTCTTCATAGCTCTAAGTTGTTTTGCGTTTAGTTTCATTTCAAAAAGATTAAAGAAAAAAATGGATTTAGAAGTTGTTTTACACTTGGATCTCATTGTAAAAGTTGCATCTCATTTTTGATACTTAGATCTTAGTTGCATCTAGTTTCCTTTTCATTTGATTTGACTAATGCTAAAGGGTGCTTGTAGTGTGATTTGCATTGTGTTGTAGGTTTGAGCAAAAACAAACTCAAGAAGGGGACTTGAAGAAGAAGAAGAAGAGATCATCAAAGAGAAGAAGAAGATTGCAAAACCAAGAGGAGATTTGAAACCAAGACCAAAACCATGAAGACTTGAGCACTCTCCATTTTTGTAAAGCTCTTAAGAGCCCATTTAAAAGTCGCTTCTACTATCTTCATTTCTCATTCCAACGTTGAAAATCCTCAAAAGTTGTATTTGATTAATAAAATAAGGCTAAGTGGGATAAAGCCTCCCATAGTTTGTGTTTCTTCCCCATTTGGGGAAGAGTGTCTTGTGTGTTCTTAGCTTAGATTTGCTTCAAGTACCTAGATTAATTTCATTATTGCTTAGAATACTAATTGATAGATTAGTTTCTACTTTATTTGAGCTATCATTTGGTTTCTTTGCTTACAATCTGTTTGTCTTTAAAAAGAACCAAGATTCATAAGACAAGTCAAGAGCACTCTCTGTCAGAGAGCATCAGTTTTGCATTTTTATTGCATCTTAGCATATAGATTAGTTTAAAGTCTCTTGAACCTCTGTCAGAAGACAAGTCAAGAGCACTCTTTGTCGGAGAGGTTCACCTGTGTGCTCTAATTAAAATTCGAATTTATCTCGTTGTTTCCTTGCCGAAGTATGCTCTGACCAACCTAAAAAATCGGATTACCCAGAAACGACATTGGACTGTTAATCTTACAAGATTCAACATAATAAAACTTTCACCCCATAACCAACGCACCGGCCTTATCTCGATAAATACTCAGGTAGTGGGCAAATTCCAAGTGTGGGCGTCGGGAAACCCAATTTGGACACTCGTTGGTTAAATTCTTTGAACACCTAGCTTGTGATTCTAGACAGGTTCGTCATGTCTTCGAACGGAGCCACTGAAAGTATTTCCGGTTAGGTTTCCTAGACACCTAAAACAAGATTACATAAAATTTACAATAAAATAAACCAAGAACAATTGCAAAACGATCTCACAAACATTACCACTTTGAAGTCTTGTATCAAGCAACCCAAGCACTTAAGACTATCTTTGACTCCATAAGGCACTTGTCCTTGTCATCAACTTTCATTTGCTTTTTATCTATCTGGAGCATTTATATTGTCGTGGTTGTCTTGTTTTAAAATTATTAAGTGGTTGTTACCTCAATCTTGTGATCTTGCATTTATCTTATGATTATTTTTATTTCATCATTATAAAGTTGTAATCATTCAAAAACTCCTAAAAAATACCCATCCGCATCACTCAACACCAATAACACTTCAAAACATAAGAGCCATAGAAAACTTTTTGTTAGGGATTACCCCCCTTGGCTTCTATAGGAGTTAGCCTAAATGGAGGAGTTGAGATTCAGGTGATAGTACTTGGCTCATTGCTTTGCCCCAAGGCCACACCTTCCCTACTTCTAGTGAGGGAACAACTTTCGAAAGATTTTTGTTGCTGGTGTGCATCTCGGCGGACAACAGGTCCAAAATGAACTTTTCAACAAAGTTCAAGATAAAGGATCTTGGTATCTAGTAACCTGAGATGGTTACATTGAATATCAGTAGCAGATGATGCTACCTGTTTCTCCAGTACAGAATGTTTCGATACATAGATTACAAAATGCAGAGGAAAGATGAAGCTTCGCTCCAGGGCGAGTGACTACAAAAGATCTTCGAGTTCGACAGGGTACGACAAGATGGACAACTTCTTGATGGACTAAGGCTTTACCAAGAGTAGAGTGGGTTCCAACCTTCAAGGTTGAATATAGAAGACTGGGATATGTCAATGACCTGACAGGATGAACTCATTGTAGATGCAAAGAGGAAGCGCCGAGGACAAAAAGAGCACCTCAGGATGTTTGGGATCGGGTATGATCTCATGAAGAGGTTGAGTACATTGCAAAATGTTCATCATGTAGTGAAGCAATGCGGCTTTGCAAAGTATGCTGTGGAAATTTGATATGAATCATTAGAGTTAGTAGATGTGACTCAGTACAGACAAATTATTGGGTCATTGATGTATCTGACAAATACCAGGCCAAATACATGCTTTGCTGTGAACACCCCGAGTCAGTATCTAGTTAAACCTAGATGGGTTCACCTGATAGCTGTAAAGCATGTGATGAGGTACCTAAAGAGTATGATAGACTTTGGACTATACTCTGATAGAGATCATGACTACAGATTGTATGGATATATGGATTCAGATTGGGCAGGAAGTGCCACAGACAGAAAGAGCAGCTCAGGTGGATGTTACTGTCTGGAATCCGCCATGATCTCATGGTTTAGTAAGAAACAGTCCAGTGTTTCTCTTAGCACGGCTGAAGCAGAGTATATAGCATCTTGATCCGCTAGTTGTGAAGCCATATGGCTTCGGAAGTTGATGACAAGTCTATTTGATCTGGAGTTGGATACCACAGTGATTCTATGTGACAACCAGAGTTGTATAAAGATGACAGAGAATCCTATGTTCCATGATAAATCAATGCACATAGAAATCCGATATTTTTACATAAGGGATATGGTACAGAAGGGAGCTATAAAACTCTAGTATGTGAGTACCAATGAGCAAGTTGTTGATATGTTGACCAAACCTCTGTCTCGAGTAAAGTTTGAACACTTCCATGACAAGCTTGGTGTAGTTCGAAAAGACCTTCCTCCCAAGGAGGAACAGTGATGATGATATAGATCCTTCCTTGTAAGGAGGAACATTGATGATGATGCTGAAGACTTTCCTCGTAGGGAGGAACAATGATGATGATGTTACAGACCTTCCTCACAAGGAGGAACGATGATGATATGGACCCTCCTCGGAAAGCGGGAACGATGATGATATGGACCCTCCTCGGAAAGGGGGAACAGGTTGAGGATATCGACCCTCCCTGGAAAGGGGCAGTGGTGATGAGAATATCACTGCGAATGAGATGGAAGTGATGCACCGGTACAGAAAAGGCCAAGTGCGCCCATAGATGCTGATGAGGTTCGACATTTACTTGTGGACGAAAGTATCCTCTCTTGAGGATGGTCTTGCAGCCAAGAACACTTTGCTAATAAGAGTGGTCCTAGCCTTTACCGGCTGAGGATGGTCCTGCAAACGATACTCTTGCATGGAAAGTGTTCCTACATTCACTTGTAGATGCCGTAGAAAATAACACTCGCTTGGGAGTGGTCCTAGCTCTAACATGCTTAGGATGATCTACAATGAGTCTTGCATTTAGTTGCGGACGATAGGTTCTGCATTTAGTTGCAGACGAGATCTTCATTCAGCTACTGACGATACTCTCGCATGGACAGTGTTCCTACATTCGCTTGTAGATGTCGTAGAAAATAACACTCGCTTGGGAGTGGTCCTAGCTTTGACAGACTTAGGATGGTCTACAATGAGTCCTGCATTCAATTGCGAACGATAGGTCTTGCATTTAGTTGCAGACGATACTCTTGCATGGAGAGTGATCCTACATTCACTTGTAGATGCTGTAGAAAATAACACTCGCTTGGGAATGGTCCTAGCTCTAATAGGCTAAGGATGGTCTACGATGAGTCCTGCATTCATTTGCAGACGATGTGGTCCTGCATTCATTTGCAGACGATATAGTCCTGCATTCATTTGCAGACGATCAAACTGGTCGATGATGTGGACCCTCCTCGTTGAAGGGGATTAGGTTGATGAAGATTGCATCATCCTGGGACTTATGTCCAAAAGTTATAGGGCTTGATCATCCCGCAAAGAGATCATGTGTGCTATAGGTTATGATGCTTTTGACGATGATGTTGACCGACAGATCAAGCATGGATATAAAGGATCGAGTGATCGAGTGCTGCAAAGGATCGAGTGATCGAGTACTGCAGAGGATCAAAGTGATCGAGTACAGTAAGAAGATGAAGATCAAAGTGTTGCTGCAAATGATCGAGTGATCGAGAGCTGCAAGAAGATGAAGATCAAAGTGTTACTGCAAAGGATCAAGTGATCGAATACTGTAGAAGATTAAGACTCAGTATTGTAGAAGATGATGTTCCAATAACAGATCCAGTTACTGATGATTGTTGAAAACTTCCTATGACGTATAGATGTATCTCCTTGATGATGTTGCAGATGCTTTCTCTCTGTGCTCCTATAGTTAATGATGTTGTTGTCAGTAGAATACCCTTCTCATTAAGGGGGAGTGTTGAAATATTGTAACTTCAAAGAATATTCTAAATGTATTTTACTGATGTGACCCAAGGGAGATGTCTTATTCCTCCGTTGGGATGTTACTATTGTATTTGATCATCATAGAGTCATGAGGTATAACCTCCATTGTAAGTCGGGGGCAATAGTGCCCTAATGAATATTAATACTGTTTTGAGTCTTCCTAGGTGAAGTCGACCCAATTAGTTTAGTGGGGCGGACTTGTTAGGCTTAAAGTCAAGTGACAAAAAGAGTATAAATAGAGGAGTTGCATTCCTCATTAGAACACACACTCACTTGCGTATATCGCATAGGAGAGAGAGAGAGAGATAGACATATCTGTTGGGAGAAGGAGCATCTGTTTGGGGTCTCGTCTTTGTACTTTTGATACATCTATATAGAGGAAGTTTTGCTGGGTTTTCTTCCCCATGAGGGTTTCCCAAGATAAATCTCTGCGTTCTTTTGTGTGGCTGTGCTTATCTATCTTTCAGTGATCCTTTTGCATATGGTTATGATGTTATGATGCTAAATGTTATTAGATCTTGTATAACCATTAAAAACTTAACAAGCGGGTCTAGGCCTTAGTCATTTACTGGAGCCCAGAAGGCTTTCGAGGGCTCTTGCTCTTGTAAGTTGACTACTATCTTATGTGAAATGTGAAATGTTTTGAAAAGGTTAATGGTCAAAGGACGAGCACTCACTCTTTGTATAGTGTTTGACTCATTTGCCCCCACAGGGCAGCAGGGTGATACTAGCTTGCAAAGGTTACGTCTTTGTCAGTACTGGAGCCCAGAAGGCTTCCAGGGCACTTGCCTTTGAAGGCTGACCTATATTGCAAATTAGTGCAAAGGAAAACTTGCTAGAGTCTCAGGGAAACAACCCCAAGTACTTTATCCATTTGTGAGACACCACCATCCCCTATTGCTATCTCTCATGCATATGTCACTTTGGTTGAGTGTATTCGTTGTCATTCAGAGAGATCACATAGTAAAAAGTAGTCAAAAGTCATTACCCTTTGCCTTGGCCTTTGTTTTCCATCCTCACCCAACATAGCACATTGCTTACACTTTGTAAGTATGGCATGAACAAGCAGACTTCCAGAAGGTTCCAAGATTTTTTAGAAGCACAGGTATATCTTACTTACTATTATTATTGTCACCATGATTATGGATAACTTGATTTAAGCTTGGTTTTGATGTACACCATTGGAGCATTTCTTACCCTGGATGCTTACAGGATCATATTGATGCAGTATCTTACCTTCAGTTTCGGTACTTTGACTTGGTCAACCCAATTGACCAAGTCAAGCATGGTTCCCAAGGCAGCGGCTTAGAAAACGGCATTGTCTGCATTTGTTCCAGACATGCCCAGTACCAGTACTGCAGTTTCAGGTTTGAGAGTTTGGCCCCAGATCTCTTGATCAATGATTATTATCACTTTATTATTTGCCAAATGATCAATTTTTATTAACAGATGGCAGTGTTTTCGGTTCTCCTAGAGAAATGCAGTGTTCGAGGGGGTATGACTAGTCACTTATACCATTCTTTTATGTCTTTAGATCATCCATAGCAGTCAGTTTGCCCCAGTTCTCATCCTGGGCAGAGTTATGGTGGTTTTATCATTTTCCAGAGGATGTACCAGCAAAAAATGAACTAGGAATTTCACTGAAAAAATCGATTTGGCCAATTGGGTCAAGGAAATGGCTTGGAGTTTTGGCAGTGGACGTGTCTCAGCACCTCGGACAGTTCTTCAGCAGTTTCAGTCAGCATTGTTGTCCGGATTAATTTTTTTTGGCTGAGTCGGTGAGGACGTCCCCCAAAGGGCGCCCCTCAACTTGACTAATGGATGTATGACATTGTTATATCATATATTATGAGGCTGTAATGGGGCCGAGGGTGAATAAAGCCCCTAGTGACCCCCTTTTGATGTATTATCATGATCACATCTTATGTTATATTTTATTTTGACTTAGACAAGGTGTCATTTGGCAAAAGTGCGCCCCCCTTGATCTAGTCAAGTTGATCCGTCTAAAATTGATCTCCACCATTGATGATGTTATAATCTCAACTATCGGATGTAAAAGTAAGTTAGGGTTTGCATCTCTCAAAAGCTATATAAAGACGAGACCCCCAACCCCCCCCCCCCCATTGTATCCCATTGAGAAATTTGGCATCATTGGCTCTTGAAGAATAATAGAGAATTTTTTTTGGGATCTCTTGTCTTATATGGATGATTGAAGAATGATCTTTGTGATTGATTGATGCTATTTTTTTCTTGCATTAGAATATTGTGGTGAATATCTCTAGCATATTTTGGATCCATTATTTTTACTTGTAGGGAAGAAGGCAATTTGACAGGGGCGCACTGGCTGGGGAAACCCTCTTCGCATCTCTCGAATCGTTGTGTTAATAGGGAATGGTTTTCTCTATGATCAATCCTTTTCTTGTATTTTTCATCTTCTTACTTGCATTGATCCTTTTTCTTACCGATCTCATTGTTGTTTACTTTGCTTGGCAGGAGAGAGGGCACACCTATGGGTTCCTCGACGATTTTCATAGAGCTGGATCTTCATCATTATTCCACTTGATCTGCGCGGGAATAGTCTCCATCACTTTGGCATTCATCCTCAGAAACATCGGGCAAGTTCTTCCAGGCAAGTCCTATCATTATTCTTTGTATCTAATTGGGGTTGCATTTTCCTTTCACATCAAACCCTCATCTAAAACCTCTTTTTTTAGATCTGTAGGTTCTAGTTTGCGGCGGTGTATAAAACTTAAAACCCACTTTGGAATAACTCCAAAACCGCTAGGTTTAAAATTTCATCATCATCAGACTCCATTTGCCCATCCAACGCATTGGTCTATTTCTTAGGGGAAGACCCTCTCCTTGGGAGAAGTGGGTATTTTCAGATCCATGAACTGGGTATTGCTAGTTTCACCTCTAATCACCTTATCTTACACCTAGCAATCAATCTGAGTATTCAATTTCGTTTAATTTCACCGTTTTTTCCTAGATCTCATTTTTCTACTTAAAACCCCAGGGTAGAATTGAGGCTTTTCACCTGGATGCTCGAAATCTCTTAGTAATTGTTTTAAACTGTAATTAATTATCCCATTAAGAGATTTAACCAAGATTCTTGGATCATCTTCTCATTTCCCTTATTTTAGGGCTATCTTGGTCATAGGGACGCCCCTTGGGCTTAGTATTTTCACTGACTCCAAAGTGCCGATATCCTTGAATGGTGTGACATCTGAGTTCTTTCATAGGTCTTGGATATCGTAGGTTGCGACTTTAGTTAACTTTCCTTTGCCATCCTAGATAGGATCACCCCATGGGGCGGCTACAAGATTCATGATAATAGGTACATACCCCTTGGACCCAGAAAGTAAGGCCCATTCAGGAAGATGAGGTCTCTATCCTCCTTATGTTCGAACAAAAAGACAAACAAACCCTTCCCACAGAAATTTTAAACTGCTTCTCCCTTTATCAGTGGTTGCCAATTTTTATTCAGCCAGATTTTGTATGCATTTTTGGAGAAGGCCTTAGTCCGGTGAAGCAACCCACTAAACCCTTCTCTGTTACTGCGATATTCTTGCTCTTTGAAGAGGCAGAAGAAAGCTTTACCTCAGGAGCTGCAGCAAGCTTGACAAAGCGTGAATCTGTCTTGGCACCGACCTTTGGGGCTGCGTCTACCGCCGCTGAGATAGCCTTTCTGGGCCGCGTATCAAGAGAGAGACTCCCCCAGGCCCTTGGCCTGAAGGGGAGGCCATGGAAGGGTGAAAGCTGAGAACGAGAAACTGAAACCCTAGAAGCAGAGCAGAAACCCTAGAGTGTTGGTATCGAGAAAGGATGAGGAAAATACTAAGGTCTTTCTATAAACTTTTCTGAATTAAACCTTTTTCAAAAATTTAAGATTGTTGCTATCACGGTTGACTTCTTGTTTCACTGGTTCAATAAGACGATTACTGCCATTCTCTTTCTTTTTGCAAACAGAAGCATTTAAAATTATCATGCTGTTATCTGTGGAGTTCTTCAAGCAGTATTTAGCATTTACTGTTTTTACTTTTATTCTAGACTACATATAGTTCTTTCAGATAATTGAAACTTTTTAATGTTCTGAAGTATTTGTTAATCTATGTTTTTTGATTTATATTGTTAAACTTTTTTAGTGTTTATTAATCTCTTATTTATGTTATATCAGGTGGATAGCTCTGTAGTGCTTTTCTTTTGGCTTCCCAGTTTAAATTTTCAATAAACTTCTCTGTTTTAAACCTCTATCAAAACTATAAGATTGTTGCTGTCATGGTCCACTGATTGTTGCCCTGGTTCAATAAGACGACTACTGCCATTGTATTTGTTTTGTGAAAAGAAGCATTTAAAGGACAATGGTGTCAATTATGAGGAAATTATCATGCTGGTATCTGTTGAGTTCTTCAAGCAGTATTTACCATTTTTCCACTTCTATTTTAGACTATATATAGTTCTTAACTTCTTTGTGACAATCGAAACTTTTTAAAGCTCCAGAGTATTTGTAAATCTGTAGCCTTTGATTTATGTTAGTTTACTTTTGTCTTTGTTAGATCTCTTCTTCTGGCATTTTTGAGAAGCGACACTGTTTTTAATACATGTTTTGAAATTTTGGTCGTGTTCTTATTTGTGCTGATCCTTTCTAGTGGTTTGGAACTGATGGTTACTTCAATTGAATAATTAATTTTTTTGGGAGAAGGATGACCGTTATTAGATAGAAAATAACATAATTCTTGAACTGTGTAGGTAATGTGCCTTTGGTCATAGCTCGGGGTGGGCTATCAGGGATTTTCCCCGATTATACGACTATTGCATATGAAGTGGCGATTAACAACAGCTTGCCTACGGTTGTGCTGTTTTGTGATGTACAGTTAACAAAAGATGGTAAAGGCATATGCCGGACAGACCTAAGGCTGGACAACAGTACGGATATTGCAGAACTTTTCAAGAATCAACGGAACACCTATATTGTCAATGGAAAAAATATTACGGGATGGTTTTCTGTTGACTTTACGTTTGAACAAATCTTGAGCAAAGTATCTGGTATGAAAGCTAAAATGTAACTGTAAAATTATAAGTATTCATCATTTCTTCTATTATTTTTATTGGATTTTGGATAAACACAGCATTAGATTATTTTATTCTGGAGTTAATGTTTGAAGGGTTGATCCCTAATGGGGATTTATTGAGTTATGTGCAGAAAACATGTCCAGTGGCTAAGATTGTATAAAAACAAATTTAACATTGAATGAAATATGAAACTGATTCATACACATTCATATGCATTGTCATTCATTCTTGTACAGGTGCAATAATTCTGCAGTGTTAACAGAAAATTTCATTAACAGATCAGTGTACTAGTAGATAATACAAGATAAGATAAAATAATTTTATTAATGTCCAACTAATGATCACAAAAGTAGGTCAATGGGACTTGTTGATGCACAAACTAGCAGCCCAATAAGATGGACAACCTGATCGGCTGCTAATCCTACACAACTATGAACTCCCAACCCAATGTGTCACTAAGGGAAGGAGTTTGTCACTTTTGGATTCCTAGGTCCCCACAGTGAATGAACCTAGACTATCCAAGGGGGAGTCCTTGGCCAAGCTTTTGCTTAGAGTTTTATGTGAACAACCCCAAGTATGCACCTAGTACTAGATTTTAAAGGAGGTGTCTAAAGGATTAGAATGTATGATAGCAGGACACACTTAGTTTAAGATGATTAATGATATCCTTATTAGTCAAGGAAAAGTACATTCACCATAAAACATTCTAGAATCTAAATGACATCGATTTCAGTAAATAAACAAAGTACCAAATTATAACTATAAACATTGATATAAACATTTAAGCATTTAAAACATGACTGCATTGAAAGAAAGTTAATCATATAACAAAACATTTACTCAATATTTTGTATTTCTCCCCTACCCGGGCTTGATAGGACAGGTTTCAGGATTCCTAGCGGGATCCCCAATATAGACGATGGTATGTGGGGCCTGATTCTGTGTTCAAAGAAACACCAGTTGCAATACAACTTGCCAGGTGCCGGAGTGAGTAACGGTGGTGGCCAACACGGGATTCAGTTGTCCAGAAAACATCCGTCTGCACTTTCAGCTCAAAGGCTAATGAACTAACTGTTTTGCAATGGGTAGCTTTCCCAGTAAGAAGTTCTACAAACTGATTGATCTTTGTTGTTACTTATAGACGCCGAACACACGTCTTCTACACAAGTAACGAAAGGGACAAATAATATAATCTCCGTTGAAAATGCTGATAAGCTAAGTCTCATATCAATGTCAAGTATATGGCACAAATTAGATGTACTTTGTAAAAATATGCAATGTCATTCCACAAAATGGCTTTATCAAATGGTAGAAAATAACATCATTCAAATTCAAGATGAATAACCCATATTAAACTAGAGCAAATAAATTTAGATTATGGATTATTGTTTGTGTAGAGAAGATGATACTTCTCTTATAATGACTTAGAGTTATGTAGTTACTTAGATTTAAACATTAGTCATCACAAGATTCATTCACACCATACAACAAAAAAGTGTACCATTAGAGTAACCAATTATTATAATCACTGTAGTTGCTTTAAACTTTATAAAGCCACTAATGAGAAGGTAGGCTATTCCACACAATTGCACAAAGGGATTAACTAAGCCAAGATATACTCAACCGAAGGAACAAAATGGCCAGTGATAACCACTCTAGCTCGCTTGTGTTTGGGTGACTAAGAAAATGCTATTTTGGAGTTTTTGAGATTATAATGGATCGTCTCAATTTTAAATGAGAATTGATTTGCTTCAAGCCTAAGTTTTATTGTAAAAAGCCTAAGTTTGATTTACATTAATTTGATCAGATCTACAAAGGCATTTCTGTGGTGATTTGAGCTGAGACATAGGAAAATATGATCTTTAGAGGATATTTGGACTCATCAAAGGAGGTTTCCCTTTTCAGTTCACATGGCTATATACCTAAGTTACCAAGGTACCTATAATCGGGGGTCGGGGATGCGTACTTGTACCCAGGATGCATGCCATTGTACCTGGTTCAAGAATGGGTACTTCTGGACATATATGAGAAGTACCCAATACGACCAAGAAGTACTTGGTGCTTCTTAATTGCTAGAGGGGGACGGGTACACCAAAAAAAGGCCAAGTACCCCGGTTTTGAGTACTTCACAGGTACTTCCGGTTAGCAAATGGACTTTTACGGACTTCAAGTTTGGATTTTTTTCCCTAAGTTTGAAGTGAGGAACGGGTATGGGGATGGTGGGGCCCTCTCCCAAATATCTAAACCCAAACCCAAGCTTAAAGCTCACTAAGAGCTCAACCCCATTCATCTTGATTTCTCTTTGTGCATTTGGGTTGAAGTTTGGAGGTCGAGGCTTGCATTTGGTGACCATTTCAGTGGTCCATACATCTAATACTATGTTGCAAGAAACGTGGGCCCCAACACCGTTTCCAGCGTTTCCCGGTTTCGAATCTCCGAAACGTGTACCGTACGGCCCAGAAATGCGTTTCCGTATGGATGAAACATGTTTTTGAGATGGAAACACATTTCGTCCGTACATAAACGTGTTTTCGATACAACTGCAATCAATGAGGTCACGTTTCCAAAAACATTGTCGCCATGGAGCAGTTGTTTTTGGTGATATTAATGGTAATATTCTTCTTCTCTTTATTTTTTATTCTCCTTATCTTTTATTTTCCATACTTTTACTTAAATTTTTAACATTACCATTAATTGTTTCAGGATGTTTAAGAGTGGTTCCAACCTCATCAGAATTCATATGCAAAAAGTAAAATTTTAGATCCCATTCAAAATTCAACAGGCTTGATAGTTTTTCAGGATTTCAGGATTGCAAAGTTTCGACTAGATTCTATCATGTATGAGGGTATGGAATTGGCATTTAATCAAGCACATCAACCCTATATGTACCTTGATGTTGGTGGTGTTGATTGTTGAACTCCTCTGTCATGACATTAATATAAATATACTCTTCACTCAAACAAAATCACTTATTAAGCATGGGAAAATTTTTCTACCTTATTTTAATGATTGGATTAGGAAGTTTCATCAAAATTGTAGGGTGTTGAGTTGCTGACTAATGCCCTTGGAGGATCAAGTTTAAAATTCGAGTTAGAGGCAAAGGCTAGAACCTAGAGGAGGGAGGCATAGGGTGTTATTGATGAATAGGATCTCAATATACGCAAGATTTGTCGACATGTATGACTTATGACTTATATTTCACATTTATTTTTTAGAATAAAAAAATGTTCTTGCTCATCTATCTTTCTATCTATCTATCTATCTATCTATATATATATCGCGTTTCCCTGTTTCCAAAGTTTTGGGGGGTCACGTTCCCCCGTTTCGTCCCCATTTCCCTGTTTCATGCAACTTAGATCTAATACCAATAGCGAACAGGGAGCTCAATTCAATTGTGAGGAGGCGTGTATAGTTGTGACGAGGTGTTGTCCACTGTGCAGCAAAGAGGAGAAAGGAAAACAATGACCAACAGTGAGGGGAAACAAGACAGTCCAGTAGGTTGCAGTGGTATTTGGCAGTTAAAAATTTGCATTTCACTTCACGATTTCAAGTTTCAACTCTTTTTTATTATTGTCTTTATTTTCCGTATTTCTACAAAGAAAAAATGTCTTCAGGTAATCCAAAATATACATTGTGGAAACATGTAGAGAAGAGAAAACCGAAAAAAGGCTCTAGGGTGGACAATCTTAATAATATGCAAATTTTGCAAGGATGAATGGAAAGGGACCTATACTAGAGTGAAAGCCCATTACATGAATATTTCAAGGATGGGTGCTGAAGCTTGTACTGGAGATTCAGAGGACACGTCTAGACTCCCTAGTGCACAAAAGGAGCAACATAGGGGTGAGAGTAAGGTAGGGAAGGAAATCTCAAGGCTTCATGTTAGTGAGGATGAGATCGATGAGGATGAAATGCTATTTGATGATGAACAAGTTCAGTTTGGTGATGAGCATGCCATCAAGATTTCCAAAAAGTACTAAACCTGTACACAAAAGACCAAAACTTGGTGGCCTTTATGACATGTTTGATATCAAATCTAGGGAGGGTGTTGAAATTGCAATAGCAAGATTTTTTCTTGCATGTGGGATTCTTTTCAATGCAGCTTGTTCATCGTATTTTGAGCAGATGGTTCGTGCAATTAATGATGGACCTATGGGGTATAAGCCACTTGGTTATGAGAAGCTCTGAACTGTGTTCGTGGACACGAAGAAAAACCGTCTTGAGAAGAGAATGACACCATTGAAGGGAACTTGGAGTGTAGATGGGTGCTCCATTATCATGGATGGTTGGATTGCTTGTCAGAATCATCCATTGTTAAACATCATTATCTCTTCCATATCTGGTCCATATTTTCCAAGGGCCATTGATTGTTCTAGTTAAGAAAAGAATGTTGTGTTCTTGAAAGACCAATTATGTGATGTTGTTGCGGAGGTGGGGCCAACCAATGTTGTTCAAGTTGTTACTGATGCAACTCCAGTTTGTAAAGCAGCTGGGATGATGGTACAAAAGGAGTACATGTTAGTGTCAACTTCCGAGTCTAATTTTTAGTTACAAGTATGTTTCTTTTCTAATTTTCAGTACTTATTCATGAATCACTGCAAAACTTTGTGTTTATGTATTTTTGATTTCTTGATGTACAATAGGCATATCTTTTGGACGACATGCACAATGTATTGAAAGACATTAGAAAACATGAATGGGTTCGACTGCAAATTGAGAATGGCTGTAAAATTCAAATGTTCATATGCAGGTTTCTGTTATCACACAAAGTGTAGTGTAATATCCCAAATACTGATATTCTACTGTTTTCTATTATAGGCTCACTTGTGTACTGATAATATGCAAGAATACTGAATAAAACTTTGCATGCAAGGTGTTGAAACAATGGTCCTAACTTTTAGCTAAACTAGGGTAGAGATTTGCAGAGAGAAGATCAACACTTACCACTGATAATCTGACTGATGATACTCTAGAGATAATACACATGCATGAAGAGATGAACTGATGAAGAACTGGTGATCCCTTCCCGGTGTTACCGTCCAGCAGCACAAACCCCTTCCTCAGCTAAAGGTGACGTTTTTGGTGAAGGAGCTACCTGATGAAGATGAGATTTTGCTGAGATGAAGGTCTTCCCGTGTCAGAGAGAATGACCGGAGCATGCAGATGTTTTGACCCCTCTAGGCAGGCTAGCGAATTGGTTCACTTGTTTAACTACTCACGCCCCCATCTACACGAAACTGATGAGAACTGCTCCAGATGAGCAAACTGGAAGCTGATGATCACCCAATACTGTAGGATGATCTTGTTGATGAAGATGATGCCAATATTTAGCAGATAAACTGAGATCCGGAGGCCCAGTGAATGCTTTGGGGTTTTTCAGCTAAATCCCCAGCTACACACATGTCCCTGCAAATAATCTTTCGATGGATGCCAAATAGTTGTATATGAGTGAATAAAGATGAAGAGTTGACCAACCGTGAAGGAGACTAGGGAAGATATCTCACTGTCAAACCCTCATTAGCTGAAGATGCCGTCTTCAACCCTAACTGCCGCGGCTGCATGCTGTGTTGTTGCTCAAAAGTTCCAAATCAATAATAACAATGATCAATACCTTCTTTAGTCCAATAACCCTTCTTAAATAGATGATCATATGCTTTTAGGGTTTGCATGTCACTTTTAGGGTTTTTGCTTCACTTTTGCGTGCATGCAATTCTGATTTCATGTTGACTTTAACTCTGAAGAAATAAGGCTTGCATGCTCCACATGCTTTAGGATATGAACTTTGATGGCTGTCTTACTACATTGCTGACTTAATAATATTGAATTGATGTACCTTTCTGCTCCTAGTGCTACTAGTCCTCAGTTATTCTCTTTTCTTCAATACTCACTTAAACCTAAGGGAATAAGATAGGTTAACGGGTGTCTCAGGGTGGTTTAGTTGAAAGAGGACATTACAGTCCTCCCCGCTTGAAATTGTTTGTCCTCAGGCAATCTGCGACCAATGTACCGAATCATCTCTCCCTGTCTCTTCTCGTCCATTTTTGGCAACCAGTTTATTCCACTGTTGGGTGGCTCTTCTTGTTCTTCGAATTTATGTTTCTTCTCACCCATGCTCTGTATTCTCTCCCTGTATCTTTTGGGGTACCTGTAAGGATTGAACATCCTAGATTTGGATCCTCGTTCGAATTCCCTAGGGCGCATCATACTTTTGTCTGGGGGTCTTCCTGGAAATCCCTTTTCATATCGCTGCTCCTTCCTTGAAGGCTTCTGTGTTGGAGTTGACCATTTTCTCGTGCGAGTCTTGTTCTCATGCCTGACTATGGTGGTCATCCCCTTTGTTGTGGCTGACCTTGAAGCCTCATTGGGCATTCCCCTTAGGATTACCCATTTCCCATCTCTAATATTTGGTAATTGGTTGAGTATTTTGCTATTCCCTGATTGAGTACAACCATTGTACTCCCAAAACAATGCTTGTGTTTGGCACATCTACCACGTAAAAGCCGTCCACCAATGTATAATTCCCCAACTGTACTTGTAACTAAGGTATCCTCTGTGTGCATTTCATCCTGTGATTACCAGCCATGACAACGGTAAAGCCCTCAGAGTCCTCAGTGGGAAATCGTTTCCTCTCTACCCAAGAGGCATCTATAAGGTTGTGGGTGGCCCCACCATCAATCAAAGCAATGACACGTTCTCCCTGGATACTTCCCTTAATCCTGATGGTATGGAAGGTGGGGACTCCTGTGAGGGTAGCAGTAGTGGCTCTCTGTGGCAATTGTTCCAATTCTTTACTGTGTAGTTCTTTATCCGGTTTTTGCTCCGACTCATCTTCCTCACTACTATCTGTAAGTACCTCGATGAGGTGTACCTTCCCTTTACCCATACATCTGTGGTCGGGTACCCAAGGTTCTTTGCAATTAAAACATAAGTTCTTTCTTCTCAAATCTCGTCGTGTGTCCTTGTTCAACCATTCCCTCTGTGGGATTATCCTTTCCCCGTTTTTTGGAAGATTGGTAGATTTTTCCTTGTTTTCCAGGAGATTAGTAGGTTTTTGTGACGGCTTGTTCTTTGGCACAGAATCTTGTAGGTCCAGAGTCCTACCGATAGCATCTTGCAAAGTGATTGGCCTGTAAGCCTTCACCCATCCGCGGAGTGGCTCGGATAGTGCCTCCGTAAATAGCATAATCAACCGACTCTCTGATATGTCAGATACCATAACTGCAACTCTCTGGAATTCGGATGTGAATGTCTCTGCATTTCGTGTCTGCTTGAGTTGAGCAAGATCCCTTAAATGAATCTCTGGGTCGTTATCAAAGTGCTCCATAAGCCTCTATGTGAAGTCACTGTAGGAAGTGATAGTGCTGTGACCCAATGTCACCAGTCCGTGGTACCACCACTAATGTACTTCCTCGTCTAGATGTAAAGTAGCCAATTTGATTGCATCTGTCTCTGTCACGGGGATAAGTTGAAAGTAGGTGTCTAACTTCTGTACCCAAGTCTTCGTTGTACAACTGGATGTCCCATCAAAGTTGGGGATAGTCAGTCTCCCCAATGTGCGTTGCAACTCAAAATTCTGATTAAATGCTCTATTGAACCCTCTTGGCTTGTTCCTGCTTTTCATGTTGCAAAAATCTGAGAAAGCCATGGCTGAATGGAACTCATCTACGAAATCCCTGTACTCCTATAAGTATGCTTCAAATGGTTCACTAGGTTCTACTAGCATGACTGGTCCTGCTACTGCATCCGCTGGTTCACTAGGTTCTACTGGCATGACTGGTCCTGCTACTGCATCTGCCAAGAAGTGGGGCATAGTATGTCTACTAGAAGGTATGTTATATATATGGGGTGTGTTTTGCATATTAGTGTATGCATGCTTCCTAGTACTGCTGGTAGACCCTCTATCTACTGGTGAGAGAGGTATACCTCTACGGACTGGTTCTATTTTCGATGCCAATCTGTTTATTGCATGCAATACTTCCTTTTTCCCTTTGGATAGGTCGTGCAATGGGTTTACCAAGCTACGAAATTCTATCTTGTCTTCCTCTTCTCTTATTCCTTTCCCTCTGTCACAGTGTATACTTGTTGGGTCCATATCTGAGTTGGTATCTTCTAGTTGGTTATCTTCAAATTCCTGCTCCTTCGTGTACCTACTCTTCCTTCTCCTATAGGTTACAAAAGTGTCTTCTTTTGTATTCATCTACTTCTCATGTTCAAGCCCACAGCTGGCGAGGAACATGCTCTGATACCACTATAATATCCCAAATACTGATATTCTAATGTTTTCTATTCTAGGCTCACTTGTATACTATTAATATGCAAGAATACTGAATAAAACTTTGCATGCAAGGTGGCAAAACAATGGCCCTAAATTATAGCTAAACTAGGGCATAGATTTGCAGAGAGAAGATCAACACTTACCACTGATAATCTGGCCGATGATACTCCAGAGATAATATGCATGCATAAAGAGCTGAACTGATGAAGAATTGGTGATCCCTTCCCGGTGTTATCGTCCAGCAGCACAAACCCCTTCCTCAGCTAAAGGTGACGTTTTCGGTGAAGGCGCTGCCTGATGAAGATAAGATTTTGCTAGGATGAAGGTCTTCCCGTGTCAGAGAGAATGACCGGAGCATGCAGAGGTTCTGACCCCTCTAGGCAGGCTAGCGAATTGGTTCACCTGTTTAACTGCTCACGCCCCCAGCTACACGAAACTGATGGGAATTGCTCTAGATGAGCAAACTGGAAGCTGATGATCACCCAATACCGTAGGATGGTCCTACTGATGAAGATGATGCCAATATTCAGTAGATAAATTGAGATCCGAAGGCCCAGCGAATGCTTTGGGGTTTTCCAGCTAAATCCCCAGCTGCACACGTGTCCCTACAAACAATCTTCCGATGGATGCCAAATAGTTGTATATGAGTGAATAAAGATGAAGAGCTGATGGTGGACTTGAATAGCCAACCCTGAAGGAGACTAGGGTAGATATCTCACTGTCAAACCCTCGTTAGTTGAAGACGCCGTCTTCAACCCCAACTGCCGTGGCTGCACGCTGTGTTGCTGCTCAAAAGTTCCAAATCAATAATAACAATAATCGATACCTTTAGTCTAATAACCCTTCTGAAATAGATGATCATATTCTTTTAGGGTTTGCATGTCACTTTTAGGGTTTTCGCTTCACTTTTGCATGCATGCAATTCTAATTTCATGTTGACTTTAACTCTGAAGAAATAAGGCTTGCATGCTCCGCATACTTTAGGATATGAACTCTAATGGCCTTCTTACTACACCGATGACTTAATAATACTGAATTGATGTACCTTTCTGCTCCTAGTGCTATCAGTCCTTAGTTATTCCCTTTTCTTTAATACTCGCTCGAACCTATGGGAATAAGATAGGTTAATGGGTGTATCAGGGTGGTTTATTTGAAAGAGGACATTACATGTAGCTACCGACTAAAAGTATCCTATCCCGGACGGTAGAGTTGAGGTAGCTAACCAGTGACTCTGCAAGGGCCTCGTCCATTACTAATGAGAATGTAGTTGTCACACTGGAGGGACTCTTGTCACTTTAGACCAATTCGTAGAATGATCAATGGGGAGACCCTACTAGCCTATGAGAGTTAGCGAACCTACTCATGACACTCTAATGGATAAACAAATGACAATGAGTAAGTTGATCTAGATCTAGAAGATGAATGTGGTAGGTGTGGTTGAGGCTATGTTGGTGAGGCTTAAGGAAATTGGTAAATAACCCAACTTAAAGTGAAATTGTACCACAATGAGTTTAATAAAGTAGATCTAGATAGATCTAGTATAAATAATGTAATGTCCTCATCTGATTAGGCATTGAGGACCAAAACCGCTAACCTATGTGATTCCTGTGGGTTCGAGCGGTTACTGACAGTTACAGAATCATCTAAACACTGATGCCATCTATAGAAAATCTAGGGCATCATCATGTTATCACCATTAAGTCAAGAAGGGCCACCAGGGCCAAAGGCCACCATCATGCATACCATCTAAGCATTATTTAATGATGCATGCACTCATTTAAGTCTCCATGCGCATGCATGCAAGTCAACTGCAAATTAGAAATTAAAGTGACCTAATTTGGTCAAAGATTAGGGTTTTCGCAGTTGAAAGTTATAAAAGGAAGATAAAGTGAAATGAGACTCACTTTTGATGATTATTATTTTGGAGCTCTTGAATAGCAGCACAGCGTGCAGCATAGTAGTTGGGGTTGGAGACGGCGTCTTCAGCTAGCGGGGTTTCGGCAGTGAGATATCTGCCCTAGTCTCATTCAGGGTAAGCCATACAGGTTCACCATTTGCTCTTCCATTCATTCATAGTTATCCAGTATATTGTAGAGATTGTTACAGGGGCACGTGTGCAGCTGTAAGGGGTTTTCAGCCAGAAAGCCCTAATCATTCGCTGGGTCTTCAGATTTCAGTTTTACTTCGCAACCCAGGCACCATTCTCATCATCGGGATCTTACTCCAGTACCCGGTGATTATCAGATCTGATCGTGCTCCGCCTGAGCAGTGATTAGCCATTTCGGGATCAGGGGGGCGTGAGCAACTGCACCTCTAGAACAATTCGCTAGCCTGCCTAGAGATCTTAGAACTTCCGCATGTGCCAGGCATTCTCTCCGGCACAGGAAGGCTATTAGCCCTGCAAATCAACAACTTCATCGGACACCTCCTTCACTGAAAACGTCACCCTTAGCTGATCTAGGGTTCGTGCTGCTGAGGTTTCACCGGAAGCAGAAGATATTAGTTCATCTCCGATTCAGCTCTTGATGCATGCATACTCTCTCAGGAGCAGTCCAGCCAGCTTAGCAGTGGTAAGTGTTCATTCTATCCCACAAACCCTAACCCTAATTTTTGCTATAAAATAGGGATTTTTGCATGGCAGTTTGCATGCTCGGTTGTATCAGCGTATTTGCTTAGAATTAGAAAATATCAGGATTTGGGATATTATAGTGGTATCAAAGCTATCTTCTTGGCTAGCTCTGGGCTTAAGAAATGAGACATAGATGAATACAGAAGGAGACCCTTTTGTAACCTATAGGAGAAGAAAGAGTAGATACACATGGAAATTTGAAGATATCCAACTAGAGGATATCAGTTCAGACATGGAACAAATAGGTATACACTCTGATAAGGGAAAAGGAACAGGAGAAGAGGAGGACAGGATGGAGTTTCGCAACTTAGTATCTGCATTGCAATACTTAGCCAAAGGGCAAAAAGATGTACTCAATGAGATCAATAGATTATCTGCGAAACCAGAAATAGGTATCAACAGTACACCTCCCTCACCGGTAGATCGAGGATCTACAAGCAGCAGTGGAAAGGTTGCGTACACTAATATACAGAATACACCGCATATATATAGCAGACCTTCCAACAGGCCTACCATGCCTCACTTCTTGGCAGATACAGTAGGTGGTTCAGTCATGCAGGTAGAACCTAGCGAACCTTTTGGGGCTTATTTGCAGGAATATAGAGACTTAGGGGATGAGTTTCATGCTGCCATGTCTTTTTCAGATTTTTGCAACATGAAGAGCAGGAACAGGCCCAGGAATTTCAATAAGGGATTCAATCACAACTATGAGTTGCAGAAGACTTTGGGAAGGTTGACCATCCCAAACTTTGATGGGACCCGCGGAGGTTCAGCGAGGATATGGGTTCAAAAGTTGGATACCTATTTCCAACTCAATCCCATGACAGAGACAGATGCCATCAAATTGGCTACACTCCACCTGGACGGAGAGGCTCACGAGTGGTGGTACCACGGATTGGTGACATTGGATCACAACACCATACACGCCTACGGTGAGTTCACTCAAAAGCTCATGGAGCGGTTTGACAGAAAGGATCCAGAGATGCATTTCAGGGAGTTGGCTCAACTCAAATAGACAGGTAGTGCAGAAGCCTTCATCTCAGTATTCTAGAGGATATCGGTCATGGTAACAGATGTGTCAGAGAGCAGGTTGACTATGTTATTCACTGAGGCCCTAACAGAGCCACTACCGGGATGGGTGAAAGCTTACAAACCCCTTGTTATCACATATATAGTAGCCAGGCTACCATATTCTATTTTTCAGACACAGTGCATTTTTTAGCCAGATCTCTTACATATGAGATGCTGAGATGAGCATTTTTGATGGATCATGTTTATACTAGTGGACTATTGTACTCTCCCATGTCAGGACTGAGTGTCAGGACACTCAGATTTGAGGACCGATGTAGCCATTTATGTCATTACGGAGCAGTCATTGATGCCGAGTTTTATATCAGTTCTTTCTCATTGGACAAATGATGTCTCAAGTGGATTATATTGCATGATTATGACTCAGCATTTTATATTGTGTGATGGTTATTATTGCTCTTATACTGATTTTTGTGACATGTATTGACTTGTGGTATCATGATTTGGCGGTCATATTTATATGGACTTGGTTGTATCTTGTACTATGTATTGATGTCCTTACTTAGACTTTGAAGTTCTTGATCTATACTCATTGGTTTTACCCTCCTTAGGGAGAATAGAGGTAGTCATTCCCACCGTTGTTTTGGCTTGCTAGTGTTGGCTCCATCATTCATTGTCTTCACCCATCCGTTTACCTTCTAGTTTAGTTTTCAACCTGACTGATTTCTTGACTTATGCCATGGAGGATCTTTTTCCCTGCTAGAACTTTTGTTGGACAAGCCTCCCTGTTTATATTGTGTCTCGGCTCTGATTTGGTGACAAAACTTGCCTTTGGTAAGTTGGATAGTATGCCTAAATCATTCTTGTTGGTTGTCTCGATGTTTGGCACTGTGCAGAACTCCCCCTAGTCACTTGAGATGTTGTTGGCTAAAACTGAAAGCTCATGTACTACCTGTGTTGAAAATATTGAATATGCACCCATGAAAAATGAAGATTATAAAACTGTGTTTCTTAACATATGTAAAGAGGGCAAGAGAAATGAAATGCTAAAATACTCCTTGAAGAGTATAAAAATAAGGTCCAAAAAAGTAATGATTAAAAATATGCTGTCCTTATAAAAATATGTCCTGGATGAAAGCTGTGATTAGCTGTGCTTTTATGCACCGATGAATTCCTGAAGGGTCATATAGGTAAAAAAGGCCATGGAATAAAATGATTGTCCTAATGAACTTGGATCAATCTTGATGTAGTCATGATGCCTAAGTTGAATAAGCACTCTCTAAACAACTCACCCATTTGTGAGGCACTGCCATTCCTTGTGTTGTTGTTTGTCCGAGATTGGTTATAGCGAGTATTCCCTTTCTATTATCCAAAGTGTCATGATGTTGAGTAGGAAGTCATCCTTTTCCTTAGCCTTGTCATTTTCACCCTTCACCCTTCACTAGCAAATTGGTTACAACTATGAAGTGAGTATAGTCTTGAAAGTCTAAGTCTAAGTAATAATAAATAAAGCCTTATATATGTATTGGTTGATGTATTGCCAGTGAAATGAATGCTACTTGTTGTGATTGTTACTTGCTTGAGTTGTAGAGCATGTCTTAGTCTTTTACACTTGCAACAGATGGATGAAAGTCTGAGTTATTATTGGTGTCTGATCAGTTACAGATGGTTATATTGTTTATTGGATATGATTGATGATCAGATAGAGACCTATGAGGGGTATGAGTATACACCTTAGATGGATTTGGACTCTCTGAGTCTAATGAGACAGTTTATTTCCAGTTTCGGGCACTTGTAGATATGATCAGGCTCATTCTGCCTCTCTGATGCAGTTTTTTTTCACAGGTTGATATGCTTGAGCAGGGAGATGTTTTAGTTGGATCTCCTAGGGCGTTGTATGGGCATAGGGGGGTGCAGCCACCTGTTTGTACCATTGTACGCCCATCCCAGAGAGCCTGGTGGGCTCAGTTTGACAATGCAGGCACCCTAGGAGGCTGTTTTGGCAGGATCACGTTTCCCGAGGCAGATTAAAAATGATTAAATGGCTATTGAAGAAATCGATTTGGGCTACTGAGGTAAAGAAATGGCATGGGATGAGTCACAATGATGAGAGTGATGTCTTCCACACCTTCTCCAGCAGTTGCAGCACCTGATTGGGCCCACACCTATTTTTGGGCATTTTTATATTATTTTCTGGAGCTTTTGGAAGGCTCATGATTTCCTCAAGAAGGCATAAAGTCAAAGAATTAAATTGTTATATTATTTTATTGTGCCATGGGGACACCCAGAGGGAGTTAGTCAAACACTCCTTAGACCCACCATGTGCTTTCATTTATTTCTTGTTGAGTGGTTTACCTTTTAATGGGTGGTTTAGTCCACTTTGGTAAATTATGGTTATATTGATCCATGTATTGTATGTTGAGCTCATCTCAACCATTAATTAGAACATTTCATCTTTTAATCTTAGCTACTCGTTTTGAAAGTGGTTAGGATTCGGTTATGATTGTGGTTCTCTCATTTCTATTTAAAGGAGAGAGCTTCTCATTTGTAAGGGGTCTTTGGCTCTTGGATTTGAATAATAGAAAGCCTTTTTTTGTGGAAATTTTATGGATCTGCTTTGCATTTGATGTTCTCAAATGGTGATTGGATAATCTTCTGCTTCCTAGCACTGTGGAAGTTCTTGTGAGATCTATATTTTTTTGCTATCACTGTTTTGTTTACAGGAGGCCGTTTTGGTTGGAGCCTTTTTGCAGGGGGACCTCAACTCGCTCGGTTTTCTTCGTCTTGGATAAGGGGGTTTTCATTAGTTTCATTGTGATCTATGAGTACTTCATTTTATTTTTTTGTAGTATTGGGTTTCTTTATCTTGCATTGGCAAATCTGATATTGTTGTCGTTTGCTCCTGCAGGGTAGGGGGCGCATTGGTGGCTTGGAGCTTGCATATGCCATAGAAATCACTTGGATTTTCCAAAATTGATCGGGATAGCAAAGATCATCACTGTTAAAGACTTCTACAAGCTTTTCCAGGTAAGATCTAACATGTAAGTCTTTTTTTTTCAGATTCTATTCCATTGTACCTTGCTTTACTTCAAATTTTTCTGAGAACTCCTAAAATACTAAAAACCCTAAAAAGAAAAAAGTCTGGGAACCGTCTGATCTTTGGCCAAACCATTTCTAGGTTTCATAGATCGGGCCTCCCCTTCACCAAATCAACTGCAACGCTGGTCAAACTCCTGTTGGTTTGACCTAGATCTGATTTTTAGCCAGAAAACTGCATAATCGCCCACTGAAAATTTGATCTGCTAGGGTTTTGATTTTTTTTGAATTCTGACTTCACAAATGGGTAGATCGGGTCCCACACAGTCCAAATCAACGCCATCGCTGTCCAAATTCTTGGCCGTTTGACCTAGATCTGAGTTTTTGACTGAAACAGCCCTAGTGCCCTCACTGAAATCTGGACTTTTTTCGGATTTGATTTTTTTCTGAAATCTGAAAAGATAGGTTGATAGATCAGGGCCTAAGCACTCCAGAACACCCCCAACGTTGAGCTAGTTCTTTCCGGTTTGCCCTAGATCTGAAAATTGGTTTTCAACCCCCCTAGCCCCCTCATCAGATTTTGAATTTTCCAGATCTGATTTTTCTGCTGATTTTCTGATTTGGGTTTGTAGATCAGGTTACACTGACCTCATTTCTCCTTCAATGCTGAGTTGTCAGCCTCCAGGTGACCCTGGAACTGCAGATCTACTTCCCCAAGCCCTAGCGTTAGCCCTCCATTGAGCTGGATTTCCTGTAACCTGATTTTTTCGGGCTAACTCCTTTCTGGGTCCATAGATCAAGGTATATCCTAGGTGGGTTCACTGAAACATTGGGTTGATGCTAACTCCATTGCCCAATGCACATTAGGCACTGATTTCTTAGCTAGCGCTAGCCCTAACTTGATCTCACTTCCATTCCCTTTGCTAACACTCATTGATAACTCAAGTCACTTACCTTTCACTGAGTATGTCTCCTTGGTACTAGACAATCCCAACTCTGTCCTTGTTTACCCTGTCACAGTTACGTTTCCTAAGACAGTGGTCATCTCCATCAATTGCTAGTACTTAAACCCTAGAGATAGGGTTTCCATTTACCTTGCACCATATAGCCCCATTTGATCTATTTTGGTGTCTAGGTCTGATCTCTCCTGTTGCGAGCAGATCCGGGTCTCTCCCATTGTTGTCTTGGACTAGGATAACATAAAGTGAAGGCTGCCTTGATTGGCGTGACAACCATCCATTTGGGAGTTTAGGCAGTCGTGGTTCCACCTTGTTGCCCACCTATTTCGACTAGGTGGCAACTTCATGTACATGAAGATGTACATGAATTGTACAAATTGTACCTTGGAAAAATCTGAGGATTTTTCACTTCTGCAGGGCAATTCTGCCCCTTTTGTACACGAAATGTCCGCTCCCCTGCGTGGGATAATTAATGTAACTTTATATGCCAGCATGGGTCATTCATCTAAGGATGTCACCATGGACTTTATTATCAGGGAAGTCCTCTTCACCGAGTGTTTTTTTCCCTTCCAGTTAATCTTGTTATCTAACAATTTTAATTGGTTGGGTTTTTCACTCACTAATCCTCCAAAGTGGTGAATTGGCGTTCTGATAATCAAGCTCATGAGTTGGATAAGGTTTCAAGTTGTTGTCCATGACCATGCTAGCCATATCTTGTAGTATTGCGGAATTTCGTTAGGATTTTAATTTTATTTTGATTTTTTCCTAATTAATTAACTTTACCATTTGGTGGTTAATTAATTAAGTTTTGATGTAATAATGTAATCTCTTGAACCTTGGCATTTTGTAATAGGGGCTATGAATGCAAATGAAAAAGCTATGACACCCCCTAAGCCATTTGTTCAAAGTCTCATGTCATTCTGACAAGGAGTTGGGAAGTTAGACCAATTTTGGTTAAGACAAGGTATTTTTTCCTAGGAAATTAATTTAATTTCCAAGGGTGAAAAATTAAATTATTTGATTTTGAAGGAAAAAATCAAATAAGGCCATGGTAATTAAGTTTGGGAGGTGGCTAAGCATAGCCAAAATTTCATTTAAATAAACCCCCCATGGTCAAAGTAAATGTCTGAAGATCTCCTAAGTGGGGCGTCCCTCTTGTCTTTATAAAAGATAAAAAATAAAAAAAATAAAAGATAAAATAAAAAATAAAAGATAAAAAATTTAAAAATTTAAAAATAAAATATTAAATAGAAAATAAAAAATAAAAAGATAAAAATAAAAAATATAAGATTAAAACTTGAAAATAAAATTAAAAGATTAAAAAATAAAAAAAGATAAAAATAAAAAATAAAAGATAAAATAAAAGATTAAAAGATTAAAAAATAAAAAGATAAAAATAAAAAATAAAAGATAAAAAAAAAGATTTAAAAAAAAAGATATAATAAAAGATAAAAAATAAAAGAATAAAAAGATAGAAATTTTAAAAATAAAAGATAAAAAATAAAAGATTAAATAAAATATAAAAAGTAAAAGATAAAAAATTAAAACAATAAAAAATTAAAATAATAAAAATTAAAATTTGAGTCAAAAAGGGGTCCCACTTGAGTCATGGAAACCCTAGATCTAAGGGTTAAGCTTTATTGTGACATGAATCTATATTTTTGACTATTGATTTGAAAAGGCACCCTTGCTTATGATTGGTGGATGGCTTACAAAGTCAACAAACCTAGATCTAAAGGTGGAAGAGAGCTAGAGTTTAGATCTATGTTTTGGACCCTTGATTTGAGAGTGGGTTTGAGATCTTTTCAACTATAAAAGAGAGACCCCTCCTCTCATTTTATCATCATTCTTTGGAGCATGGTTATGCTGCCAAAATACTTTCTTCTCATTCTCTTCTCTATTCTTCTCTCTCAAGCCCTAAGAGGCTCTTTTGTATCAAGCTTTGCCTTAGTTGGGCCATAATCAAGGAAATTCTTTGGAGGAACATTGTGCTATTGTTCTACATTCTTCATGGTCCATTGTTGAGGTAACTTGTATCTTGTATTTGGTTTTTACATATTTGTATTAGTTTAGTTCGCTCTCCACAAAGTATTTTGTGGAGAGATTAGAGAGTAGAAGTATTTTTACCCTCTTTTGTGAATTGTTTAGCAAATTTCTTCAAAGTATTTTGTAGAGATTGTTAGATATTCATCACTAGGTTTACATTTTCTTGCAGATTTAATATTTGTTTACAGGTTCTCTAAGCCAAGGACATCTCTTCAAGGGTTTCATTTTCAAATCTGCATTTTCGTCCATCTCTCTTTCTCTCTCCTAAAACTAGGTTTTATTCATTGTATAGTGAATAAAACCCTTGTTTTAGGGCTTTCTTTCATTATAGATTAGTATAGAATTATAAATCTGCTGTTCATGTATCATTTAGAGGCCAAAAAATTCATTTTTTGGCCACTAAAACTTCATTTTTTCCAAAATTTCAAGTTCAGATTTTTCAATAATTTTTTTGGGTTTGATACTAATTTGTGCTAACTTTCTGTTTTAGTGTTTTTGCAGTAAATTCCAACAAGTAAAGTTGCTGGTTTGTTGTATGTTTATGCACAGAAGAGGGGGTTATGCTGCCCAAAATTGCCTAGAAAAGCCCTAGAAAAGTTTTGGTCCAACAGAGGCCAAAAAACCTCAATTTTTCCTCTCTTTTCTACAAGATTGTAAACCCCAAAAGAGAAGTTCTCTTTGGGGTATTCTCTAAAGCTTTGAAAGCTGTTGTAAATCTGTATATGAGTAGTGTAGAGATAGCCTAAAACACTAGTTGCTTAGATTTATTTTTTATGCAAGTTTTATTTTTGTTTACCCACCTTCCCTTAAGGGATTGAAGTGAGGTTAGGTTAATCATTTTAATTTCTGTTTACCCACCATCTCTGTTACAGAGATTGTTGTGTGGTTAGGATATTGTTTTAGTTAATTGCATTTTCCTTTCAAGTTTCTGTTCAAAGTAATTAAATTTAATTTTTATTTCTGTCAAAGGAGTAACCATACAACCCACTAATCCGGTGTATCCTCTGTCCCAACTTGTCATCTCCCTTTAGGGACTTCAAGTTGGGTATGAAAAGTAGGAGAGGTGGGGGCTTAGCTTAATTAGAACAACTTCTTTTTCTGCTACAAATCTTCACACTTTGCTTTTTCAGTCCAAGATCAAGTACCAGCATCTCCCATAAGGGATACGACTTGGTTGATCTTGTTGATAGTATAAAATTAACTGTGCATGCTAATCACCAAGATTTAAAATTTACCCCTAAAATTAACCAACAACGAATTTAGTCCCTGTTCCTCTACTCGGTTATCACCCTTCGGTGTACTCACGAGATACGACAGGGGGTAGAGAAGTTTTAGTAATAGGCATCCATCTTGCTATTTTTCCGGTTGATTAAAAACAGTGACCTCGGAAGCTAGTTGGAGTAGAAGACCGTGGGCGGTCTCTAGGCGTTCTACGTCCTCTTTGTTGAGCACCGGGGCATTGGGGTTTGACCTGGGAGCTACAGGTGGACTTGTTTCCATTGTTTTGAGCGCACCAACATTCCCTCTTTGACTTGAGAAATATTAGATTGGGGTAGTCACACCACCGGATCTAATACTTAATCAAAGACTTTAACTTTAATAAAATTTATTAAAACGAACCAAGAGACATTGCAAAACATCTTCCCCACATTTCAGTTTTTGTATTTGCTTCAAAGTCCTTGCTTTTGAAGGCTTTCATTTTACAAGTACATCTTGCAAGCATCTCAATTTCATTTCAGTACCTTGCACTTTCAGGTATAATATCTTTAAAGTATTGTGGCATGCTCGAGTAAAACATTGTTTAATCTTGTAACTTGAAAGCAATCTGTCCTTTGATCTTTGACATAATAACTTGTTCATCCGGTGTATATCTTGTTTCTTTTAAGGTATCATTGTATATTTGTTTAACCATTCTTTAGCATTTGTTGATATTGTTAATATTGTAGATCTTGCTTAGCTTAGACAACTGTGGATAATCATTCTTAATTCTTTTGTAAGTTTGTAACTTGTAATCTTTTGACTCCATTTAATCTAGGCACTGATCTTGTAATTTTGTAACCTTAATAAAATAAAATCCCTTTAACTAAATTGTTAATAAACCTTCATGTAGGGACTACCCCCTTTGGCTCTGTTGGGATTTGGCCTAAACGGAGGAGTTGGTAGACTGTGGTGACAGTGGTTCCCAGCTCTAACTTGCCCCCAAGGACACACAAAGCGGGTTGGAGACTTCCCCGTGTCATAAAGTGTGTATTAGGTGGAAACATCTTTGGCGCCGTTGCCGAGGACAAGTCTTTTGTCCTTGGTCTTGACATTGATTAAATAATTTTAGATCTAATTCTTTAATTCCTCAATTTAATTCGTTTTAAAAGTGTCAATAATTTTTTTTGAAATAACCTTAAATTTTTTTTTCCTTTCTTTTACCCATATTGGAAGTTTACTTGTTCTCCAAGTGGCGACTCTACTTCAAAATATATAGTAAGGTATTCTACCTGGAGCCCTTTGGTTTGCTTAGCTCCCTCTTAGATCCTGAAAAGGCTTTTAGAGGAAGTTAAACAAACTTGCTCCCTGTAGAATCTTTATAAGTCTTGGAGAGAAAGCCAATTTCTAATATGCCTTTGTTGTTTATCTAAGTAAACCAACCTGAATAATGAAGAATTATTATAGACCATGTGATTTCTCTAAAATTGTTGGTTATCCTCATGAAGTTCCAGAGAAAGCTATAGATAAGTTGCCTTCTTTTCAAGGAGACAATGTTACAAGTGCTAAAGCCCACATCAGAAATTTCAATTTATGTATTG
>LPNX011064505.1:890093-932560 GCA_001517045.1 Pseudotsuga menziesii
CCGTAGGGCTTGTGATGATTCACATGAGGAAGGGACTTGTCCCATTTTCTTTCAGATTATAAAGAAAAAGTTAGCAGCTAGAGAAAGAATGGAACAGGTTAATATGGTTGGTCATGAATGTGTGTTTGACAATAATGAGGATTTATTGGATTCAATAGAAGATAGTAAGGACATGGTTTGCATGACTAGAAATATGGACAAAGTAGAAGAAACATGTGACCATGAATTTATCCCTAAACAAAGTGTATTTTCAAGTAATAATTTGAGTATGGATTTAGGGGGTTGGATCAGTAATGTAAAGGTTCCAGCCCAAAAGGATAAGCCACCCAAGGCTTTAGTAAGTTCTCCCCAAGTCAGTGAAGTGTCAGACCATTTTCAGAATGTTTTAAAAGAAAAGACAGTCGAGGCATGCCAGAATGAATCAGTGTTTTTTCAGAATGTGGACAGTGTATATAGTGGAAAGGATCATGTTATTTTTGTTAGCTTCCCGGAAAATATAAAGGATGGAATCAAAATAAAGGAAGTTAATAAAATATGACATGAGTAGTTTTTTGATAGTGTGGACTTTTGGAAAATCTTCAAAGATGTGAGGCACTATCAAAGTCACAAGCAACAAGAAAGGGTCAAACGAGCCACAAATCAAGTTTTTCTTCAAAAAGATAAATACTTAATGTCCTAAGGGACACTCTCTGTAATGTATCTCTAACCCTTTTCCTTGAATTTTTTTAACAGCTTTGTATTATTTCATTCTTTGAAATTATTTATGCATATATGTATGATCATTGTGTCGTCATTTCATTTATTCATTATTGTTTATTTATTGGTTTCTACATGAGGACTTATGTTGGTTATTGGTGAGAATTTGTGGTTGCAGAGTCTGGAGTTCTCGTATGCTCTCCGATGATCGAACACACGTCCCCAAGTTGAAGCCAGATGTTGCCCACCTATTTCGACTAGGTGGCAACTTCATGTACATGAATTGTACAAATTGTACCTTGGAAAAATTTGAGGATTTTTCACTTCTGCAGGGCAATTCTGCCCCTTTTGTACACGAAATGTCCGCTCCCTTGCATGGGATAATTAATGTAACTTTATATGCCAGCATGGGTCATTCCTCTAAGGATGTCACCATGGACTTTATTATCAGGGAAGTCCTCTTCACCGAGTGTTTTTTCCCCTTCCAGTTAATCTTGTTATCTAACAATTTTAATTGGTTGGGTTTTTCACTCACTAATCCTCCAAAGTGGTGAATTGGCGTTCTGATAATCAAGCTCATGAGTTGGCTAAGGTTTCAAGTTGTTGTCCATGACCATGCTAGCCATATCTTGTAGTATTGCGGAATTTCGTTAGGATTTTAATTTTAATTTTGATTTTTTCTTAATTACTTAACTTTACCATTCGGTGGTTAATTAATTAAGTTTCGATGTAATAATGTAATTTCTTGAACCTTGGCATTTTGTAATAGGAGCTATGAATGCAAATGAAAAAGCTATGACACCCCCTAAGCCATTTGTTCAAAGTCTCATGTCATTCTGTCAAGGAGTTGGAAAGTTAGACCAATTTTGGTTAAAACAAGGTATTTTTTCCTAGGAAATTAATTTAATTTTCAAAGGTGAAAAATTAAATTATTTGATTTTGAAGGAAAAAATCAAATAAGGCCATGGTAATTAAGTTTGGGAGGTGGCTAAGCATAGCCAAAATTTCATTTAAATAAACCCCCCATGGTCAAAGTAAATGTCTGAAGATTTCCTAAGTGGGGCGTCCCTCTTGTCTTTATAAAAGATAAAAAATAAAAAATAAAAGATAAAATAAAAAATTAAAGATAAAAAATTTAAAAAATAAAAAATAAAATATTAAATAGAAAATAGAAAATAAAAAATAAAAAAATAAAAATAAAAAATATGAGATTAAAACTTGAAAATAAAATTAAAAGATTAAAAAATAAAAAGATAAAAATAAAAAATAAAAGATAAAATAAAAGATTAAAAGATTAAAAAATAAAAAGATAAAAATAAAAAATTAAAGATAAAAATAAAAATAAAATAAAAGATAAAAAATAAAAGAATAAAAAGATAGAAATTTTAAAAATTAAAGATAAAAAATAAAAAATTAAATAAAATATAAAAAGTAAAAGATAAAAAATTAAAACAATAAAAAATTAAAATAATAAAAATTAAAATTTGAGTCAAAAGGGGGCCCCACTTGAGTCATGGAAACCCTAGATCTAAGGGTTAAGCTTTATTGTGACATGGATCTATATTTTTGACCATTGATTTGAAAATGCACCCTTGCTTATGATTGGTGGATGGCTTACAAAGTCAACAAACCTAGATCTAAAGGTGGAAGAGAGCTAGAGTTTAGATCTATGTTTTGGACCCTTGATTTGGGAGTGGGTTTGAGATTTTTTCAACTATAAAAGAGAGACCCCTCCTCTCGTTTTATCATCATTCTTTGGAGCATGGTTATGCTGCCAAAATACTCTCTTCTCATTCTCTTCTCTATTATTCTCTCTCAAGCCCTAAGAGGCTCTTTTGTATCAAGCTTTGCCCTAGTTGGGCCATAATCAAGGAAATTCTTTGTAGGAACATTGTGCTATTGTTCTACATTCTTCATGGTCCATTGTTGAGGTAACTTGTATCTTGTATTTGGTTTTTGCATATTTGTATTAGTCTATTTGGCTCTCCACAAAGTATTTTGTGGAGAGATTAGAGAGTAGACTTATTTTTACCCTCTTTTGTGAATTGTTTAGCAAATTTCTTCAAAGTATTTTGTAGAGATTGTTAGATATTCATCACTAGGTTTACATTTTCTTGCAGATTTAATATTTGTTTACAGGTTTTCTAAGCCAAGGACATCTCTCCAAGGGTTTCATCTTCAAATCTGCATTTTCGTCCATCTCTTTTTCTCTCTCCTAAAACTAGGTTTTATTCATTGTATAGTGAATAAAACCCTTGTTTTAGGGCTTTCTTTCATTATAGATTAGTATAGAATTATAAATCTGCTGTTCATGTATCATTTAGAGGCCAAAAAATTCATTTTTTGGCCACTAAAACTTCATTTTTTCCAAAATTTCAAGTTCATATTTTTCAATAATTTTTCTGGGTTTTATACTAATCTGTGCTAACTTTCTGTTTTAGTGTTTCTGCAGTAAATTCCAGCAAGTAAAGTTGCTGGTTTGTTGCAGGTTTATGCACAAAAGAGGGGGTTATGCTGCCCAAAATTGCCTAGAAAAGTCCTATAAAAGTTTAAGTCCAAAAGAGGCCAAAAAACCTCAATTTTTCTTCTCTTTTCTACAAGATTGTAAACCCCAAAAGAGAAGTTCTCTTTGGGGTATTCTCTAAAGCTTTGAAAGCTGTTGTAAATCTGTATATGAGTAGTGTAGAGATAGCCTAGAACACTAGTTGCTTAGATTTATTTTTTATGCAAGTTTTATTTCTGTTTACCCACCTTCCCTTAAGGGATTGAAGTGAGGTTAGGTTAATCATTTTAATTTCTGTTTACCCACCATCTCTGTTACAGAGATTGTTGTGTGGTTAGGATATTGTTTTAGTTAATTGCATTTTCCTTTCAAGTTTCTGTTCAAAGTAATTAAATCTAATTTTTATTTCTGTCAAAGGAGTAACCATACAACCCACTAATCCGGTGTATCCTCTGTCCCAACTTGTCATCTCCCTTTAGGGACTTCAAGTTGGGTATGAAAAGCAGGAGAGGTGGGGGCTTAGCTTAATTAGAACAACTTCTTTTTCTGCTACAAATCTTCACACTTTGCTTTTTCAGTCCAAGATCAAGTACCAGCATCTCCCATAAGGGATACCGCTTGGTTGATCTTGTTGATAGTATAAAATTAACCTTGCATGCTAATCACCAAGATTTAAAATTTACCCCTAAAATTAACCAACAACGAATTTAGCCCCTGTTCCTCTACTCGGTTATCACCCTTCGGGGTACTCATGAGATACGACAAGGTGTAGAGGAGTTTTTGTAATAGGCATCCATCTTGCTATTTTTCCGGTTGATTAAAAACAGTGACCTCGGAAGCTAGTTGGAGTAGAAGACCGTGGGGGGTCTCTAGGTGTTCTACGTCCTCCTTGTTGAGCACCGGGGCATTGGGGTTTGACCTGGGAGCTACAGGTGGACTTGTTTCCACTGTTTTGAGCGCACCAGCATTCCCTTTTTGACTTGAGAAATACTAGATTAGGGTAGTCACACCACCGGATCTAAGACTTAATCAAAGACTTCAACTTTAATAAAATTTATTAAAACGAACCAACAGACATTGCAAAACTTCTTACCCACATTTCAGTTTCTGTATTTGTTTCAAAGTCCTTGCTTTTCAAGGCTTTCATTTTACAAGTACATCTTGCAAGCATCTCAATTTCATTTCAGTACCTTGCACTTTCAGGTATAATATCTTTAAAGTATTGTGGCATGCTTGAGTAAAACATTGTTTAATCTTGTAACTTGAAAGCAATCTGTCCTTTGATCTTTGACATAATAACTTGTTCATCCGGTGTATATCTTGTTTCTTTTCAGGTATCATTGTATATTTGTTTAACCATTCTTTAACATTTGTTGATATTGTTAATATTGTAGATCTTGCTTAGCTTAGACAACTGTGGATAATCATTCTTAATTCTTTTGTAAGTTTGTAATTTGTAATCTTTTGACTCCATTTAATCTAGGCACTGATCTTGTAATTTTGTAACCTTAATAAAATAAAATCCCTTTAACTAAATTGTTAATAAACCTTCATGTAGGGACTACCCCCCTTGGCTCTGTTGGGATTTGGCCTAAACGGAGGAGTTGGTAGACTGTGGTGACAGTGGTCCCCAGCTCTAACTTGCCCCCAAGGACACACAAAGCGGGTTGGAGACTTCCCCGTGTCATAAAGTGTGTATTAGGCGGCAACACACCCCTTAGTCGCTTGCCCCTCGACCATCCATCCTGGATCCACCTCACATAGGCAACTACAAGGCGGGTGATAACACCCCTCACTCTGCAGGATGCCATTTGTAGAGCCAGAGATCTACAGGATTCAGTCCCCAAGAACAAGTTCCCGCTCAAAACCAACTTTCCTGTTAGGGACAAGGACAAGAAACCTTTCCAGCAGGATGTTCCCAAGAAAACATGGTTAGACGAGGACACTAGGAAAGACTTGAGGAGGAAGAAACTATGTTTCACTTGTCAGGAACCATGGGTACCATGACACAGGTGTGCAGGGAAGGCGAAGGCTCACTACATCGAGGTATATTCGGACAGCGATGCGGATGACTATGAGCAGGAGGCCACAGAAGAACTATGGGCAGTTGAGGAAGAATCACACTAGGGTGATACACTAGAGGGAGTCATTGCTACATTATCTGGAGTATTAAGATTCCATACTCTTAGGGTCAGAGGAGTAGTATAGGGTCACAGAGTAGGAGTATTGATTGATGGTGGAGCAACCCACAATTTCATTGACTCCGCTTGGGTAGCCAAGAGAGGTATTCAGACCAAGAAGTTTGAAGGATTCACTGTAGCAGTAGCCGGGAACTCCAACATGGAGTGCAACTACCGGATTCCAAAATTGAATGTCACCTTAGGTAACTATCAGATGACAGATTCCTTCTATGTAGTAGATGTATCGGATACTCATGTAGTATTGGGTGTTCAGTGGCTTTATTCCATAGGGAAATACACTACAGACTACAGGGCAATAGAAATGGAATTCCAGGGGCCAGACGACAAACGAGTAGTTTTGAGGGGCATGAACTCTTATCCCCCAAAACCAGTCTTGTCATATAGAATGGAGGCAGTACTCCGACAGGATGATATAGAATGGGCAGCAGAATGTTTGGTCACCTTTAGGAAAGCCCCAAAAATTAGCACACAACACCCAAGTGATAGTCATGCCTTGCTACAGAAGCATGAAAAGGTTTTTCGGGACCTTCCATCAAGTAGACCGCCAGACCGGGGCTTTGAACACATTATTGAGCTAGAGGAGGGGACACAAGCAGTCATCACCACTCGTTACTGGCACCCCAAAAGATACAAGGATGAGATTGAGAAAACAATCAAAGAATTACTGGAGCTTGGATACATTCGGCCCAGTTTTAGCCCCTTCACATCCTCAGTAGTATTGGTCAAGAAGGATGGTACACTGCGAATGTGCATCGACTATCGAGCACTCAACAAAAAGACCATTAAGAACAGGTATCCCATCCCTAGAATTGATGAACTCATGGATGAACTTCGGGGAGCCAAATACTTCTCCAAGATTGATCTTCGCTCGGGGTACCATCAGATCCGAGTAAGGGACCAAGACATCTCAAAAACAGCGTTTCCCTGTCACTATGGTCACTATGAGTTTTTGGTCATGCCTTTTGGATTTACCAATGCTCCAGCCACTTTTCAGTCATGCATGAACTATAGCTTCCGAGTTTAGTTACGTAAGTTTCTGCTAGTATTCTTTGATGACATCCTGATTTACAACAAAACATGGGAGGAGCATCTGAAACACCTGGAAGAAGTACTGAGTATTCTAGAAGAACACTTGCTTTACGCGAAAATGTTCAAGTGTGAATTTGGCATGAAGGAAATGCTGTACCTAAGGCACATAATCAATGAGGAAGGAGTACAGGTAGACATGGAGAAAATTCGAGCTATCAGAGATTGGCCCGCACCAAAAACAGTCACAGAATTGAGAGGTTTCTTAAGATTGTGCACGTATTACTGACGGTACGCTAAGGGATTCTCCCAATTTGCAGCACCCCTCATAGATCTCACAAAGAAGGGAGCATTCACCTGGACAGACCTAGCACAGAAAACTTTCGAGGAGATGAAAGTTATTGTGAGTTCCTGTCTAGTTTTAGCATTATCAGACTTCTCACAACCCTTTGTAGTGGAATGTGATGCCTCAGGGGAAGGGTTAGGAGCAGTATTGATGCAAAATCATCACCCTATTGCATTTGAGAGCCGTAAATTGAAGACCTACGAGCGCCACTACTCCATATATGACAAAGAGATGCTAGCCATCTTACATGCTCTCACGAAATTCAGATAGTACCTAGTGGGCAGAAAGTTCAAAATCAAAATAGATCATAGCAGCCTCATGTATTTCCTGGAGCATAAGGAACTGAATGAGCGCCAGCAGAAATGGGTCAGCAAAGTACAAGCCTATGATTTCGAGATCGAGTATGTAAAAGGTAAGAATAATGTAGTAGCTGATGCATTTTCCAGGCGTCCCGCCTCACTATCTCTCAGGAGTATATCCATAGATTGGAGGTCACTTCTCTTAGTAGAATACTCCAAAAATAAATTCGCTTGCGAATTATTGGATGGACAAATTCAGGATGATAGGTACAGGGTTGTTGATGACATCATCTGTTACAAGAACAGGATATACCTCGTCCCAGAATCCATGTTGAGGAAAAAGATCATGCAGGCAGAACATGACTCTCCATTATCAAGACATCAGGGGCTTCTTGAGGACCTACAGACAGATCCGAGAGGTTCTCATGGAGGGGCCTCAAGGGGGAAGTTATGCAGCACATACGGGGATGTAGCATTTGTCAACAGAACAAGATTGAGAACATCCATCCAGCAGGGTTGCTTCAGCCATTACCAATTCCAGAACAGAAGTGGGAAAGCATCTCTATGGACTTCATTACAGGGTTGCCCAAGGTCCAAGGGCGAGATTGTTTATATGTAGTAGTTGACAGACTGACCAAGTTTGCACATTTCTTTTGTATATCATCAGATTACTCTGCAGCTCAAGTAGCTGAGTTATTCTTCAGGGAGGTCTTCAAGTTACATGGGTTACTTAAAACCATTGTCAGTGATCGGGATAGCAGATTCATAGGTGCCTTCTGGCAGGAACTATTCAGATTAGCGGGGACCGAACTGGCTACCAGCACGAGTTATCATCCCCAGAGCGATGGACAAACTGAAATAGTCAACAAGTGGATTGAGGATATCTGAGGAACTACGTAACAGGGCAGCAACGAACCTGAATCAAATGGCTACACTTAGGGGAGTATTGCTACAATACTACCTATCACATGTCTATTAGGATGACTCCTTTTAAGGCATTATATGGCTACAAGGCCTTGGACTATGCAGATTTGGCATTTGGGGACAGTAGGGCTCCTAAGGCAAAGGATTGGATACAGGACAGTCAAGATATTCTTAAAATCTTGAAGGAAAACGTACAAACAGCCCATAATCAGCAGAAGTTATATGCAGACAAACACATGATTGAGTGGAGCTTTGAGGTAGGAGATTTGGTATACTTAAGGCTCCAACCTTACAGACAGTCTTCGCTTAAGAAGAAAGGAGCAGAAAAGTTAAAACCTCGCTTCTATGGACCCTACAGAATAAGCAAGAAGGTGGGAGAGGTGGCATATGAACTAGAACTACCACAGGAAAGTAAAATTCACAATGTGTTCCATGTGTCCAACCTGAAAAAGACCCTTGGGCAACACATTGCCCCATCAACATAATTACCTCCTTTAGATGATGAAGGACTGCTGATACTGATTCTTGAACGGTTCATTAGAGAAAGGAAACTCAGGAACAGGGTAATTAGGGAATACTTGGTTCAGTGGAAGGAACTACCACCAGAGGATGCCACATGGGAAGGTGAACAGGTATTGCAACATCCCAGTTTGCAGTTGCTTGAAGACGAGCAATCTCAAGCGGGGAGGACTGTAATGTCCTCATCTGATTAGGCATTAAGGACCAAAACCGCTAACCTATGTGATTACTGTGGGTTTGAGCGATTACTGACAGTTAGGGAATCATCTAAAGACTGATGCCATCTATAGAAAATCTAGGGCATCATCATGTTATCACCATTAGGTCAAGAAGGGCCACCAGGGCCAAAGGCCACCATCATGTTATCACCATTAGGTCAAGAAGGGCCACCAGGGCCAAAGGTCACCATCATGCATGCCATCTAAGCATTATTTAATGATGCATGCACTCATTTAAGTCTCCATGCGCATGCATGCAAGTCAACTGCAAATTAGAAAATAAAGTGACATAATTAAGTCAAATATTAGGGTTTGTTGCAGTTGAAAGTTATAAAAGGAACCTAAAGTGAAAGGAGACTCACTTTTGATGATTATTATTTTGGAGCTCTCGAATAGCAGCACAGAAAAAACCAGCAAACAAAAATGGAAAATATGCATGTTTTTTGAAAAAAATAGTGCACGTTTCCATAGAAAAAGAAGAAAGGTCAAAGAAGAGGAAGAATCAAACAATGAGGTGGGATCAACCTTGGAACAAGGTGACCACTAGAACACTAGTCCAAGAAAACCTTCTAGCTAGCTAGACGCACACAAGGATATAGTGGGATAGAGAAGCAACCACAAAACAATGTGGTCCTTGGGATGAAAGCCCAAGGTGCTATCTCAAGTCAAAACCTGGATCTAGAAAGAGATGGATTTACAAAATTGAAAATAAAACTAGATCTTTAAAAATGGGCCTTTAGAAAGATGGATCTAGCTTTGAAAAAGTAGATCTAAGGCTAGAGAGCCTAGATCAAACTTAGTAGAAGCCAAGCAAGCTTGAAATAAAGATTTAAATGACTTGATCACTTCTACAAAAAAAAAAGAAAATGGAAAATAGGTAGGATAGAACCTTGAAAATAGAGATCCACTTGCAGCGACTAATGTAACCGAAATAAAGATTGAAGTTTGTTGTTGATGGAGGAAAGGCTAGTCTTCTTGTTGTGTTTCTTTCTTTGAGAAGAGAAGGACTTGGAGAACCTGCAAGAGAAAGAATTAGAGAGGAAAAACCATTGCATGTGCAAAAACCAGCTTGATTTCCAAGGCACTCTCAACCTTGGATGATCCCTACGAAACCCTTATATTCAAGCACAAATCTAAACAAGATATTTCTAAGCTATGTTAGAACATAAATTGAATAATGACTTGCTTAAGAAAAGATAAGGTGAGAGAGATATCACCAAGTCCAAGAACTCATGCATAGACCTCCAAAGTCACTTATTATTCCAATAGCATAAACAAGTATTATAGGGGGGACCCCTCCCCCACCTCACACGCGAGCTTCTTTGACGTGAAGAGGAAGAGGTTGACATCACCCACTCTTTCACCATAATCGCTAGCTTCTTTTTTACACCAAAGTTATAAACCAAAGTCTAATATTTAAACAAACATCATGTTGAAAGGGGGGTCCACCACTCACACATACATGGCCTTCACTTTGGAGTTAGCATTAAGCTTAAGTGAGTTGACGTCACCCTCACTTCATAACCACTAACTATATCATAATAAAACCAAAGTTTGATATTATTTAAGACAAATTCATGTTTGGAGAGGATTGTAAGTTTAATGGGGGAACCATGCCATGTCACCCCATTAACTTATTTTTAAAATTTTTACTTTTCCAAACTGACTTTGGTGCCAATTTGGCGAAATTGAACATTAATATGCTTTTTGATGCATTTTTAGCTGAATAATGCCTCACGGGGTGCTCCGATTGCCCGACTGATGTGGAAAGTGGTTCCTAGAGTAAAGTGGATGCTCTGGGTGTGAAAATGAGTGTCCCCACATAAAAAACGGACTCCGTATCTGGCTTTTATTACATTTTGAAATTTTCTATTTAAACCATTAAAAAATGGCCTAATTTTGTGGAAAATTTTATTTTCTTGGAAACTGACGAAACTCTAGGGGGACCTAGGACATATCCATACGACTCAAAATCAATGCCTAGCATGGTGAAAAACATTGACACGAAGGCTCTAATAACCTCCTAAGGCCAAGACACCAAGACGACTACCCCAATTTTGGAGGTGTGAGTGAAAAACTTAGAAATTATTAGTCGTTTGTTCAACAACCAATAATAACAGAGAGAAAAAACACTATGGGCTAGTCGGGTTGATGCTTAAGTCCAGGAAGCCGAGCTTTTTATAAAATATTAAATGCTAGAACATTTTTTACAACTTCCCCAAAGAGGGTATGAACCAATATTATTGGAACCGGACCGGTCATCGAATCGGTGAAGCCCAAAATGTGAACCGGACCGGAACCGGTAAAAACCGGGTAAAAAACCGGCTAACTAAAAAATACATAAAATATTTATATTTTGTAAAAAACAGATATATTAATGTGCATACGTATGAATCCAAACCATTAATACAGAAATATGCAAAGTTTCTCATATATATAGCAAATATGGGTGCAAATATCCAAAATAGTACCTAGTGCAATACATCTCTGAGTTTTTGAACCGAAGTACATTAACAAAGAGGCTCCAAAGTACATCAAGAAAGTTTTATTTTCTGGTTTTTTAAAAAAAAATTGAGTTTCGTGAGTCCCTAATCTAGACCGGCCTGTTCGGCCGGTTTTGACCGGTTCCGGCTAGTTCCGTACCCAGTTTGGAAAAAAATCCGGTTTTATGATTTTTTTTGCAGACCGAACCGACCAACCCTGTAAACCGGTCATCCCGGTCGGTTTTGCCGGTTTCGGTCCGGTTTCGATAACATTGGTATGAACATGTCTTTAGAAAAAAATAACAGAAAAGTTCCCAGAAGAAGCCTGAATGACTTCCGAACTTTGAATTGTGAACAAGTGTTTGTTTTCATCACCCAACTCACTTGATAATACCGACTAAGTATGACTTAGTAGGTAACATAACCTACTAGACACTAGTTGTATGTTCAATGGTCATTTCCTAGGAACCGAGATGCATTAAAACAATGTCCGATTTTTTTTTCCTGGACGGGTAGAAGTTTTTAATTTTTAATTTTTTGACTATAGAGAAATAATTAAAATTTTCAATTAATTCAATCATTTTTAACTATGGTTTAATTGAAAATTTTCAAATTGTAATAATTAAGTGGTTCGGGGGGTGTTTTTGGCAAATAAAGACTTGTTTTCTAAGCCAAAACACTCATTTAACCTCTAGACACACTTATCCTAAGTTTTGGATGATTATTTTTCTCTAAATTAAATATTTCCTCAAAATTAATAAATGAGAAAAATTTAATTAAAATAATCATTATTTTATTAAATGGAGAAAATCAAAATATCTCCAAAAAAGACCAAATTGAATAAAGTAAAGGGTTAATTAGCTCGACAAAAAGCATCTGGGAAGATTCCAATCAAGTCTGGATTGATGTGACTAAGTATCAGAGTGCTACAGTCAACTTCACCTTGGGATTTGCGCCTCTCTCCATGCATGGAAGTTTTTCCTCTTTGGCACGTTTTTATTCGTTGGTTGATAATTCCAATGAGACTGGGTGGGTGCCTTGCCTAAGTGGAGGCTACCTCACCCCAGTCACACCTTTCGACACAACGTTCAACTCTAAATCAATGCAATTAACACCTTAGTCAGTGAGGGTTGCGCCCCCTAATTTCTCCTTGATCCATGCGCTATGGTTTTAAACCCTATCTTTCTTCTTTTTGTATAAATAAGGGTCACTTGCTCCCATTTGCATATGTAGAATTTGCAAGAGAACTTTGCCCATTTTGTAACTCATATTTGATTATCGGAATAAAGTGACTTTGGAGGTCTATGCGTGGGCTCTTTGTGTTTGATTTTCGTCTTGTGAAGTGTGTTGCCGCCAATTGCACACCAGCACCAGAAATCAGTTGAAAGCTGTCTCCTCACTTGAGAAAGTGGGAGAGGTGTGACCTTAGGGGCAAGCACAGAGCTAGGTACTGTCACCTACTCCCAGCTCCTCCGTTTAGGCTAACTCCTAACGAAGCCAAGGGGGGCAGTCCCTAACAAAGAGTTTTCTATGGCTCAATGTTTAAGTTAATTTTTAGGAGTTATTGGATGCGGATGGGTGTCGTTTAGGAGTTAATGTGATTTTAAATGAATAATATTATGAATATTAGGCATAAGACAAAGCAATCCACGTTGCTATTACCAGAATTAAAAGATAGACAATAATTTGAGAACTCACGAAATGATAAAGCATTCACAGATATAACTTATAATCAAAACATCCAATGGACAAATGGCCCAGCTTATCAATAATGCGAAAAGATAGAACTAGTGCCTATGGAGTCAACTTATCAGGGATGCTTCGTGTATAAAGAGATGTGAATCCCAAAATGATGCCAGTGAATGTTAGGTTTTGCAAGTGCTATTGGTAGGTTTTAAAGGTTTTTAATTTGTCTTGCTTACGGTAGCTGGATGTCTTAACCGAAAATACCTTCAGTGGCTTCGTTCGAAGACATGACAGACCTGTCTGGGGTCACAGTAAGTGTTCAATAACTTAACTACGCGTGCCCAGATTGGGTTGCCTGACGCCCACACTTGGAATTTGCCCACATGCCTCGGTATTTAAACGAAACAAACGTCGGTGCGTTGGTTATGGGGGAAAAGTTTTAATTAAGTTACTCTTGTAAGGTTTAAAGATCCAGTGCTATTTCTGGGTATTTCGATCTGAGATCGGTCAGAGCATACTCTGGCAAGGAGGGAGGGGAGTTAATTAATTAAAGGGATGTGTATGTTGAAGATTTTATTAAGTAAATTAATTAGACTCTCTGACAGAGAGCGCTCTTGACCCCGTCTTATGACAGTGGTTCAAGAGACTTAGCTAATCTAGATGAGACTAATGCAGGGATTATGCAAATCTAGGATGCTCTCCGATAGAGAGTGCTCTTGATTTGTGTTTTTACAAGTTCAAGAGTCTTACTTAGAAGTTAATTGATTAAACAAGCACAAGATGAAATTAGTTGATTAAACTCTCTGACAGAGAGCACTCTTGATCCACCTTATGGTGTGATTCAAGAGATTTAAGCAGTTGATTTACTTAGAAAGATAAACAATTAAACTGAGTAATCAACTTAGAAGTGATGAATTAACAATTAGTGATCTAAGCATGAGATGTAATGAATGATGAAAACTAGCACTAATCAAAGCATACACACAACACAAGCCTCCCCAAATGGGGGAGGATGAGAGTGGGGACTTAAAACCTCCACTCAAACAAAGATCTTTTATTAAACTTTATACAATGTGCCTTAAGGATTTTGATCCTTGAAATGACTTTTCAAATAAAGGCAAAGTAACTCTACAAATATTATAACTTGTAAAAAATGAGAGTGCCTTTTATTTTACTTAGGAGATCTTTCCGAAAACTTGTGAAAAGAGAAAAGGGAAAAAGTTTGAATAGAGTGAAAAGAGCAAAGGAAAGAGGGCTGAAACAAAATAAGATGAGAGAAGGAAGGCAAACAAACCAAGCAAGAATCAAAACCAAAGAAATGGAAGAATAGGGCAGCCAACTATGAAGCTAAATGATGATAAAAATCGAAGAGAATGGGGCAGCGAAAGAGAAAATAAGTGGCTGTCATAAAAATTACAAAACAGGATAACGAACAAAAAGTGGAAAAAATGGCCAAAAAACAAGGTTAAAGAAAACCCAGAAACTAGGGCAAAAAGATGCAAAAAGGGGAAGAAGGCTAGGGCACACTAGGGCTGTCCAAAAAAGAGAAAAATGGATGGTAACAAGAGTACTAACGAGGCAACGATGACGAAGAGGTAAAAGAGGCAAAACAAAGTAATCGGTAGAGAATGGATTAAGAAGAGGAACAAAGGAAGATTTTTTGCAGCTTAATTCCTTAAATTTTTGCCAATTTTCCCACTTAACCTATCACAAAAAGTAAGAAACCAATGAGCTTCTTTCCTGCAAAATGATGAATTAGACAATATACTACACTAAGAAATTACAATTTTAATACTTGCATAAGATGAGACATTGGTACTACTTCAAGTATTAAACAAAATTAGATCTAAACCTTTGTAAGATGAGCTTTTAACAAAGGAAATTCTTAGATCTACAATAACAAGAGATATAACGATGAGATTTAATGCTTAGATCTACTTGTTATAAAACAGAGAATCAAAATAACTGGAAAGTAAAATTTTGTTTTTTAGGGGTGAATCTAAGAGATGGAACCACTTGGGTCTTTGAATATTTGAAAGCACCCTGGATCTCAATCAGTATGCGGCTGCTAGAGACTTGTGCTTGACTCCGAGAAAAGTAGATGCAACTTAGCTCATCCTTTTACTCGGTGCAATGGAGTGATCTGCAATAAAAAAACTTGCATGCTTGCCAAAACAAGGGATTAGAACATGTACTATTTACTACTCTGAATCACAAAAAACATGAGATATAATTGAATAAGACAATGCTCTTTATAAATATCGGAAAGTAAATAAGTAAGTAGATAACTTGAAACTACAAATATCTACTCTTACGTGCTTATATAAGCCCTCTAAAGCATTTATAATTACCCACAGATTAGCAAACAAAAGCAAGAATGAAATGGTATCACCTCATTAATCAAAGCATATGAATCCGGAATCCAAACATGAGCCTCCAAAGCCTTTCTTTATTCAAAATGGTTGCATAAGAACAAGTATTACAATAATTCACCAGAGGTTCTTTGCATCAATCATCCACCCTCAATAGAGCTAAAGGAGCCTCTATTTAACAAATGAGAGAGTGCTAAAACCCTAAAACCAAATCTCATAACCTAACTAGCTTGGCCACCTAACATAAGAGCCAAACCTAAATCGGAGGACTGGGAGTGAGGGCAGGCCTCCACCCAGGCAAGGCGCCCCCACTCCAACCCTTAACACTAAAATCCACCATCAATTGAGCCCACACGTGTGGAAGGCGCAACCGGTCTGAGAGAGGCGTGAGCTGATGAGGGGAGCATTTGTAATGTTGGTAAACCCATCTTTTAGGTCTGGAAGCAGCCTCTGCTAGGTTTGGGAAGCCTATTGATGGTGTAAGCTTTAGTCTTCACCTCGATCAAATCACCGGACCAATGAGTGCTCTCCATCTCATTCTTTAGCTGGAGATGACATGTCTGCTAACTGATAATAAATTAACTGCTCACTTAATGCTAACTGACGCTGAGTTATGATAACTCCAATCATCATAAGTGCTCCATGAGATGTCATTTAGCCTTTTATTTCACTGAATTTGGAGAGTTTTAATTTTCTCCAAAATAATCATTTTTTAATAAAAATTCATTTTTTAACTCAAAACTGACTTTTTTGAGAAAAAAGGCATTATGTGTCTGATTGTTGATCTGAAAGTTGGTTCTGACTGGTTGGCTGATCAAGAATGATTTTTGGCTTAAGGTTATAGGCTTCAATCACTGAATTCGGAGTCCGGATGACTGATTTACTACGAACAGGTTTTTTCCATTTCATTTATGGAAAAATTAACCCAAAAAACTTAGGAAAAGTAATTAAAAATTAAAAAAATTTTAAAAATTATTTTTTCCCCGTTCGAAAAAGATTTTTTCGAATTTTTTTTATATGTTTAGATGACTTAGGACATGACCATGATCTAACTAAATAATGCCTAGTAGGTTTATAACACTCAGTTGGGCTCTAATAACCCCCCAAGGCCTAGAATTCAACATCGGGCATTCCAGTTTTGGAGGAAGCAGGAGATAACCTCGTCAATTATACTCGGCTAAAGGCAAAGCATAATTGTCAGGGGAAAAAAATTCCCTGGAATACCTTATTTGAGATGCTACGTCTCAGGAGACTGAACCACTAAAAAATATCCTACTAGCACATTTTATTACAAACCCTGTGGGGCCATGGTCAAAATTATTCAAATAAAAAACTGGCTAGCCAATATTGGCTAGACATGCGGACGGATCAACTGATACACTGGAATCAGACTTTGAACAAGTCTGTCAACCGGCAGCTCCTCAGGTAACCCAACTATGGTACAAAAAAGTTGGTAACATCTGGCTCCAACTGTGGGATAGGTACTTGCTTGTTCTATTGATAAAAAAGAGTGCCTGAGAATCCAGGAATCTCTGGTACCTGTGTGTAAATAGAAGTGTCTCAATTCCATGTATACGATTAAAATATGCCATGATGAAATACCCGAAAATATTTTTTGCTTTTTTCGAAATAAAGTACATGGAAATAAACTTTTTTTTTCTTCAGCATATATAAATGGAATATAATACAGATGCTTATATACAAAAGGAAAGAGCTTTTATACAACATTGTACAAAGTTATGATACATAACATATGGCATAGAAATAAAGTACATAAAATACAACAAGGATGGGTTTAGAAAAGCTCTGGGATGACCCCTTGGTCATCTTGGAGGTTGTTGTGATAGAAGGGCTTCAAGTGTTGGCCATTCATGGGCAGGTTTAAAATTTCTTTGTCCATAGTGTTAAGGAAAAAAGAATTGGTGCCAGCAGTGTCGCGGATGATAAACAGGCCTTTCCAAAGGCTGTCAAATTTTCCATGCTTTTCAGGCTTCTCCCTTCTCTTATCCCACAAGAGAACAGTATCTCCGATTTGGAAAGCTCTCGGCCTCGCTGACTTATCAAAAGTGCCCTTCATAATTTCTTGATGTCTGAGTGACTGATCAAGAGCAGCTCTTCGGGATTCATCCAATTCTATAATCTGATTAATTCTCTGCTCCATTTCTGCCTGTTCTGTGCCATACTCACTTAACATTTTGAAGATCGGAATCTGCATGCTGACCAGGAGGGTGGCTGTGAGTCAATACACCAGCTCAAAAGGTGACTTACCAGTTGAGTTCTTCTTAGTGATTCTATCTGCCCACACATCATACTTAATTTTACTATTCCATGATCCTTTATTATCCCCCATAGTCTTCTTGAGGATTGACATTAAATTTTTATTGGTGGATTCAGCAAGTCCATTGCCCTGTGGGTAATAATTAGATGAGTGGGATATGATAATGCCATGTTTAAAACATAAGTCATTTACTGCTTCTGAACTAAAGGCTTTGGCATTATCGGTTGTTATCTTAAGGGGAGTTCCGAATCTGGTGAAAATTCTTTCCTCGATGAAGTCAATAACAACCTTCTCGGTGGCGGTTTTAGTGGGTATGCCTCTACCCACTTGGTGAAGTAATCGGTTGTTGTGAGAATCCAACAAAAACCATTGCTGGAGTTATCCTTGAATTTTCCAATAAAATCAAGCCCCCACTGCTGAAAAGGGGCAAGGACAACAACCGGAGTAAGGGGAAGAGCCGCCAACTTTTGCTTCCCAGTGAACAGCTGGCACTCCTGGCAACACTTGACATGCTTGTGAGCATCTGAAAAAATGGTTGGCCAGTAATATCCAGCTCTCAAAATTTTGTGGGCAGTTGTATTTGCTGCATAATGGCCTCCACAAAATCCTGAGTGAAACTTTGCTAAAATTTTCTTAGAATCCTGCTTGTTGATGCACCTAAGTATAATAGCATTTGGGTTCCTGCAAACCAGACCCTATTGGGTGAGGCAATACCTAGCGGTCTTAAGTCTCAAAGCCCTATGCTTGTGTCCTTTGAGGTGATCAGGGCAAGTGAGATGGAGAAGAAAGAAAATGATGTCTGAATACCAATGGTTGTCAAGGTTTTGAAGGGCAGGAGTCATGGTAGGCTGAGGGATGTCATTTTCTGCAATCATCTCAATGGCTTCTTTGTTCTTCTGAGTAAGCATTCTTGCCAGGCCTTGTCCCTTGATCAACTTAGTGGGATTTATTTCCAGGTCATACTCCTGAATCTTGGACACCCATGTTCCCCTTATTCCTAAACAATCCTTTTGAGAAAGGATAGCCTTAATCGCAGTGTGGGGAACATATCCGGTACCCTTGGAATACCCGATATAAGTCCTGAAATGTTTTAATGATTTGACTAAGGCATAAGCTTGCTTCTCCATGATGGTATACTTTAGCTCAGAATTCTGCAAGGTTCTACTCATGAATGCTATAGGTTGCTCAAACCCTTCAATGTTCTTTTGGAGCAACACACCTGCAATAGTGTCTTCAAAAGCGAATGAGAAGATCATAAAATCCTTCGCGTAATCAGGGCTGACTAAAACCAGAGACCTGGTAATGGCATTCTTTATCAACTCAAAGGCTTTCCTTCCTTCAGTGGTCCACACAAACTTGGCATTTTTCTTGAGTAGGGCCTGCGTAGGTTTCATTAATTCGGCCAAGTTTGGAATGAATCTTCTGATGAAATTGATATGACCATTGAAGGACTAAAGGGCTTTAACATTCTTAGGGAGAGGAATCTTTTTTATGGCCTCTACTCTTTCAGGATCAATTTTGACACTGTCTTTATTGATGATATGTCCAAAGAGTTTTCCCTCTTTTATGCCCAACACCGACTTAGCCGGATTCAAAGAAAGGCCATACTTCCTACACCGCTTGAAAACTGCCCGAGATGACCAACATGGATGGATCTTTCCTTCGAAAAAACAGTGAGATCATCTTGGTAGATCTCAATGATTTTTGTCAATCAACTCCTTGAAAGCATAATCCATGGCCCTTTGGAAAGTAGCTCCTGCGTTTAAAAGGCCAAAGGGAATTCTCAGATATTCAAAGGTGCCCCAAGGAGTTGTGAAGGTGGTCTTATGCCTATCCTCCTCTTGAATGACTACCTGGTTATAGCTTGAAAAACCATCCAGCATCGACATCATGCTCGATCCAGTGACCCGTTGGAGGAGGGTCTCCTTGTTGGGGAGGGGGTAATTGTCCTTCTGACATGCTATGTTTAGATTCCGGAAATCTATACATATTCTTATGCTCTCGTTCTTCTTTCTAACCACAACTAAGTTAGAGCACCACGTTGAATGTCTTGTAGGAGCTATTATTCCTGCTGCTATCATTTTTTCTAACTCCTTTTTAATGATTGGTGCTAACTTAGGATTTATTTGCTTAAGTTTTTGTCTGAAAGGCTTACCTTTTTGAAATTCTGGCTTCAAGGGAATGGTATGTTGAAATACATCTTCCCTATAGGCTTTGAGCTCGTCATAAGTAAAGGCAAATACATCCCTATACTCTTTGACTAGACTTATGAGGCTATTCCTTTCTTTTTCTGAAGTACCTTTTCCAATTTTTATAATTTTAGGTTCGGTCTCCGTCCCAATGTTGATTTCAATGTAATCTGCTGGTTTCATCTGCTCAACATTGCTTTTTCTTCCGTCCTGTCTATCAAAAATGTTTTCTAAGGCAACTAGACCATGCGGGACAGGATTGTTAAACTGGTCACCTTCTCCGTAATATTCTTTGTTTTCTTCCTGATCATTAGCTTTAAAGTTAAGGAATTCATCGACATTATGAATGAATCTCAAAATCTGCTCATCGTCTTTGAAGACCTGCCAATGTTCAACATTGTCAGGAACAGAAGGTCTGAAGTTAATCTGTAAAGGACAATTCCCCTCTAACATCTCATCCGATGGCTGAAGAGTTGATGCTGAAACTGCAAGTCTGTCGGAGGCACTATTCTGATCTCTAGGGACTGCTTCTATGTTAAGGGCATTAAAGAATTCCATTGTATCCTAGATTGCATTTCTATATTTTTTAAGTCTTAGACACTTACATGCAAACTGACCCTTAACCTGTTGGACAATTAAATCAGAGTCCCCTTTAATATCAAGCAACTTAATCCCCATGTCCTTGGCAATCTCGATGCCCAGTAGAAGTGCCTCATACTCCGCCACATTGTTAGTTGCTTCGAATTCTAATCTGAAGGCAAAGTTGAAAACCTTACCCTCTGGTGAAACAATGACAACACCAGCCCCCTTGCCCGTTTTAGAGTAAGCACCATCAAAATTCATTCTCCACAACTCACTAAGTTTTTCGGTTTTTATCTCTTCTTGGATGGGTTCCAGGAAGGTGGAGTTGATTTGATAGGAACCATTTTCTTCAGTGTGGTAAGTGTACTCATTTATTGGTCTTTGAGGGTTTTCAACATGGTGCCTTTTTTCCTTTTCCGAATACAACTTAACAAGTGAAAACTCTGACGCTGGCATGGTAGCATAGGTCCAATCCATCTGGATTGATCCTCCCAAAGTGGCACCCCATTTCCTAGAAAGTAACATACCCGATTTGTCCGGAACATCAATAACCAGGATGTCCATTGTGATCTGGATATCTGGATACTTGGCCAATCTGACTAACTGGTTCTCAATCATCCCTTCGACCTTGACCGGTCTAGAGTCCATGGCACATACATTCTGGTATGGCCTCGTGGTTCTTAAGTCAAGCTGTTGCATGACCTTTTTGGTCATGATGCTGGAACTAGATCCTGAGTCTAACATACAATTGTGTAGAAGAAGATCACCCATCATCAATGATACGTAGAAAGGGGGATGATCTTCTTTTCTTGGGTCCCTAGTATGTAGAACTATAGGAGGATCGGCAAAGACATTATTTGAAGTTCGCTCCACGGTGTTAGAAAAAGTGACCTTTTTAGGGGTAATGGGCTTTAAAGGACTTGAAGAACTTTCTTCAGCTTGAGGATCGACATTACTCTAAGGCTCTAGGATTTTCAAAAGTCTCTCTCTTTGGCCAAGGATTTTGCATAATTCAAGGACTGGAACAGGGACTTTTGTGTTTGCTAACCAATTACCTAAGTCAAAACTCAAATCAACAATTTCTTTTGTTTCAACTTCTTTGGGAGGGTTAGGAGCTGTTACCTTAGGAATAATCTTGTGCAGAAGACCCCTTTCTTTGATAAGTTATCCCTTTGAAGTTCTGAGTATTGTTGATCTGGTTGGCTGAAGGCATCTCACCATAGTAGTGTGTTAGGTTGTCAACTTTCTTCTCATAATGATTGGCCTGTGGCCAATTTCCTATGGGGATGTTAGGGATGTCATCTATGTTATTGATAAAGTCAAGCTCTCTTGTCGACGTATTCGGACTGCAACCTTCAGGGTGACCATGCTCCTGAACATATCACGCATAGTGGCAGCCAGATTCCTCATGGAAATCTCTGCATGCTCTACAAAATGGTTTATATTGCTCAACCATGTTAGCGGCCTCTAGTTGATGGGGAGGCCTCTGCTCATGGTTGGGAGGCTTTCTTTGCCAAGTTGGCTTGGCAGGAAAGGTTCTACGAGTGGACTGAGTTTGAGTTCTTTCCATTGTGATCACCCTATTTTGAATCTCCTTTAACTATGCTAAGTGTTTCTGCTCTGCCTCCTCCATATTTTTCTTCATCTCCCTCTTCATCTCAATCATTTGTTTTTCATAGGCATCCTTCATCGCTGATAAAGGATCCTTGTCTTTTGGTTCATTAATTTTCAATGGGGTTGAAGACCTTGAATAACCGTGGAGGTTAGATTCACCAGATGACTGCATGTTCAGATCAATTTTGATTGCCATCTCCTGAGCCTGGAGCAAGTTAGTAGGTTCCTTTTCTCTGATTTGGTATTGCCTTTTGCCACTGAGTGCCTCAATGTAATATACCAGGATGGTTGGTTTAGTTGGGGCATACTCAGTAGCGATGGCATTGGATAATTCCGTGAACCTAGTATTGAACTCGTCCATTGTTTTCGTGTCCTTCTTCTTTATGTTGGTCAAGGACGCAAGTTGATGCCGCAGTTCTTTCGTTTCACTGAACTTGTTGGTGAAGGAGGTTTTGAAAGCTGCTAGACTATCAAAATAATTGTCTGCTAAGTTGTTATACCAGTCGCCGGCCTTTCCATCCAAAGACAGAGCGAACAACTTCATATAAACGTCATCATGTTGGCTGACCGGATCATTGACATAAGCGTTGATACACCTAGAAAAGTTCCTGAGGTGCATGGCAGAGGTGATGGCATCAGCGCCTGTATACATCAGGAGCTTCTCGACAGCTTTGTCTGGAAGATGGTGGGGTTGCCCTGTTATCTGAGAAAAGTCAAGCTGTGTAAAATACTCGCCATTATGTCAGAAACAGAGGTATTAGTGTTTTCAGGAAATAAAAGGTGGATGTCTGAAACAGACTCAGATCCAAGTTCTGCAAGGATCCTGCGAGAAGATAGTTTGTTTAATCTCCTCCTATAGACCTTTTCGGGGTCGGGGATGAAATCGAACAAACCTACGGAGTTTCTTCTAGTAGAATACCTTGAGGTGTTAACTGACAGTGGAGTCGCCAGGTGGACTTAAGTCTAATTTCGGAGAGTGATTGGACTAAAATCTACCAAAAAGGAAAAAGGTAAAAGACTAAAAGAAACAAAGGTCGTCCAGGAACAAAAAGATTTGTCCCCGGCAGCGGCGCCAAAAGATGTTGTCTGCCGATTGCACACCAACAACAGAAATCAGTTGAAAGCTGTCTCCTCACTTGAGAAAGTGGGAGAGGTGTGACCTTAGGGGCAAGCACAGAGCTAGGTACTGTCACCTACTCCTAGCTCCTCCGTTTAGACTAACTCTTAACGAAACCAAGGGGGGTAGTCCCTAACAAAGAGTATTCTATGGCTCAGTATTTAAGTTAAGTTTTAGGAGTTTTTGGATGCAGATGGGTGTTGTTTAGGAGTTAATGTGATTTTAAATGATTAATATTATGAATATTAGACACAAGACAAAGCAATCCACGTTGCTATCACCAGAATTAAAAGATAGACAATAATTTGAGAACTCACGAAATGATAAAGCATTCACAGATATAACTTATAATCAGAACATCCAATGGACAAATGGCTCAGCTTATCAATAATGCGAAAAGATAGAACCAGTGCCTATGGAGTCAACTTATCAGGGATGCTTCGTGTATAAAGAGATGTGAATCCCAAAATGATGCCAGTGAATGTTAGGTTTTGCAAGTGCTCTTGGTAGGTTTTAAAGGTTTTTAATTTGTCTTGCTTACGGTAGCTGGATGTTTTAACTGGAAATACCTTCAGTGGCTCCGTTCGAAGACATGACAGACCTATTTGGGGTCACAGGTAAGTGTTCAATAACTTAACTACCTGTGCCCAGATTGGGTTGCCCGGCGCCCACACTTGGAATTTGCCCACATGCCTCGGGATTTAAACGAAACAATGCCGGTGCGTTGGTGATGGGGGAAAAGTTTTAATTAAGTTACTCTTTTAAGGTTTAAAGATCCAGTGCCGTTTCTGGGTATTTCGATTTGAGATTGGTCAGAGCATACTCCGGCAAGGAGGGAGGGGAGTTAATTAATTAAAGGGATGTGTATGTTGAAGATTTTATTAAGTAAATTAATTAGACTCTCTGACAGAGAGCGCTCTTGACCCTGTCTTATGACAGTGGTTCAAGAGACCTAGCTAATCTAGATGAGACTAATGCAGGGATTATGCAAACCTAGGATGCTCTCCGATAGAGAGTGCTCTTGACTTGTGTTTTTGCAAGTTCAAGAGTCTTACTTAGAAGTTAATTGACTAAACAAGCACAAGATGAAATTAGTTGATTAAACACTCTGACAGAGAGCACTCTTGATCCACCTTATGGTGTGATTCAAAAGATTTAAGCAGTTGATTTACTTAGAAAGATAAACAATTAAACTGAGTAATCAACTTAGAAGTGATGAATTAACAATTAGTGATCTAAGCATGAGATGTAATGAATGATGAAAACTAGCACTAATCAAAGCATACACACAACACAAGCCTCCCCAAATGGGGAAGGATGAGAGTGGGGACTTAAAAACCCCACTCAAACAAAGATCTTTTATTAAACTTTATACAATGTTCCTTAAGGACTTTGATCCTTGAAAGGACTTTTTAAATAAAGGCAAAGTAATTCTACAAATATTATAACTTGTTAAAAAGGAGAGTGCCTTTTATTTTTACTTTTGAGATCTTTCCGAAAACCTGTGAAAAAGGAAAATGGAAGAAGTTTGAAGAGAGTAAAAAGAGCAAAGGAAAGAGGGCTGAAACAAAATAAGATGAGAGAAGGAAGGCAAACAAACCAAACAAGAATCAAAACCAAAGAAAGAGAAGAATAGGGCAGCCAACTATGAAGCAAAATGATGATAAAAATCGAAGAAAATGGGGCAGCGAAAGAGAAAATAAGTGGCTGTCATAAAAATTACAAAATAGGACAGCGAACACAAAGTGGAAGAAATGGCAAAAAAAACAAGGTTAAAGAAAGCCAAAAAACTAGGGCAAAAAGAGGCAAAAAAGGAAAGAAGGCTAGGGCACACTAGGGCTGTCCAAAAAAGAGAAAAATGAATGGTAACAAGAGTACTAACGAGGCAGCGATGAAGAAGAGCTAAAGAGGCAAAGCAAAGTAACCGGTAGAAAGGGGATTAAGAAGAGGAACAAAGGAAGGTTTTTTGCAGCTTAATTCTTTAAAATTTTGCCAATTTTCTCGCCTAACCTGTCACGAAAAGTAAGAAACCAGCGAGCTTCTTTCCTGCAAAATGATGAATTAGACAATATACTACACTAAGAAATTACAATTTTAATACTTGCATAAGATGAGACATTGGTACTACTTCAAGTATTAAACAAAATTAGATCTAAACCTTCGTAAGATGAGCTTTTAACAAATGAAGTTCTTAGATCTACAATAACAAGAGATATAAAGATGAGATTTAATGCTTAGATCTACTTGTTATAAAACAGAGAATCAAAGTAATCGGAATGTAAAATTTTGTTTTTTAGGGGCGAATCTAAGAGATGGAACCACTAGGGTCTTTGAATCTCTGAAAGCACCTTGGATCTCAATTAGTATGCGGCTGCTAGAGACTTGTGCTTGACTCCGAGAAAAGTAGATGCAACTTAGATCATCCTTTTACTCGGTGCAATGGATTGATCTGCAATAAAAAAACTTGCATGCCTGCCAAAACAGGGGATTATAACATGTACTATTTACTACTCTGAATCACAAAAAGCATGAGGTATAACTGAATAAGACAATGCTCTTTATAAATTTCGTAAAGTAAATAAGTAAGTAGATAACTTGAAACTACAAATATCTGCTCTTACGTGCTTATATAAGCCCTCTAAAGCATTTATAATTACCCACAGATTAACAAACAAAAGCAAGAATGAAATGGTATCACCTCAATAATCAAAGCATGTGAATCCTTCATCCACACCACATGAGCCTCCAAAGCCTTTCTTTATTCAAAATGGTTGCATAAGAGCAACAAGTATTACAATAATTCACCAGAGGTTCTTTGCATCAATCATCCACCCTCAATAGAGCTAAAGGAGCCTCTATTTAACAAATGAGAGAGTGCTAAAACCCTAAAACCAAACCTCATAACCTAACCAGCTTGGCCACCTAACAGAAGAGCCAAACCTATATCGGAGGATTGGGAGTGAGGGGAGGCGTCCCCACTCCAACCCTTAACACTGAAATCCACCATCAATTGAGCCCACACGTGTGGAAGGCGCAACCAGTCTTGAGAGGGGCGTGAGCTAGTGAGGGGAGCATCTGTAATCTTGGTAAACCCATCTTTTAGGTCTGGAAGCAGCCTCTGCTAGGTTTGGGAAGCCTACTGATGGTGTAAGCTTTAGTCTTCACCTCGATCAAATCACCGGACCAATGAGTGCTCTCCATCTCATTCTTTAGCTGGAGATGACATGTCTGCTAACTGATAATAAATTAATTGCTCACTTAATGTTGACTGAAGCTGAGTTATGATAACTCCAATCATCATAAGTGTTCCATGAGATGTCATTTAGTGTTTTATTTCACTGAATTTGGATTAATTTGGAGAGTTTTAATTTTCTCCAAAATAATCATTTTTTAACTCAAAACTGACTTTTTTGAGAAAAAAGGCATTATGTGTTTGATTGTTGATTTGAAAGTTGGTTCTCATTGGCTGGCTAATCAAGAATGATTTTTGGCTTAAGGTTAGAGCCTTCAATCATTGAATTCGGAGTCCGGATGACTGATTTACCACGAACGAGTTTTTTCCATTTAATTTATGGTAAAATTAACCCAAAAAACTTAGGAAAACTAATTAAAAATTAAAAAATTAAAAAAATTATTTTTTCCGCGTTCGAAAAAGATTTTTTCGAAATTTTTTTATATGTTCAGATGACTTAGGACATGACCATGATCTACCTAAATAATGCCTAGTAGGTTTATAACACTCAGTTGGGCTCTAATAACCACCCAAGGCCCAGAATTCAACATCGGGCATTCCAGCTTTGGAGGAAGCAGAAGAAAACCTCGTCAATTATACTCGGCTGAAGGCAAAGCATAATTGTCAGGAGCAAAAAACTCCCTGGAATACCTTATTTGAGATTCTACGTCTCAGGAGATTGAACCAGTCAAAAATATCCTACTAGCACATTTTATTACAAACCCCGTGGGGCCATGGTCAAAATTATTCAAATAAAAAACTGGCTAGCCAATATTGGCTAGACATGCAGACGGATCAACTGATACACCGGAATCAGACTTTGAACAAGTTTGTCATCCGGCGGCTACTCAGGTAACCCAACTATGGTACAAAAAAAGTTGGTAACAAAGTGATACCTTTCTTACTCTCTTCCTTTGGTAAATATATGATCAATTCTAGCTTAGGAAGGCTATAAATCTAGCATAGTAGGGTAGCCATTTAGGATCTTAATTTGGTTATCTATGCAATATCTAGTGAATGTTTGAATTGAACAGGAAGTAGTTAGTTATACCGTTGTTTTTCAAACATTTATTTTATTATACATTCTAGCACTTGATCATGTTTGCTATTGTTTGAGTGCTTTGTTGCAGGTATCATCGAAGTAGGAGGGGTTGAAGCTCAACCATTTCTCCATGCAGGAGATTTTAATCTAATACTTTCACTATGAAGGGTTTACAAAGCACTTATTTTTATCTCAAAAAACACGGCTAAAAGAGGCTCTTCCTCATCCTTAATCAAATTTTAAATCTTCCTTGGTTACAAAACCTATTTCTTTCCTTTTTCTTGCCTCTTTCTACCTTGGTTCTTTGTTTTCGCTCTCTTACCTTTCTTGCTTCTTCTTCCTTGTTTCTCTTTTTCTCATTTGTTTTACCTTCTCTTCTCTTGCTCTTTTGCCCACTTTATTCACTCTGTTTCACTCTCTTTTCTTCAAATTTTGCAGCAACTTTTCTCCTTGTTGGCTGCCCTGTTTTTCCTAATTTTTGCAGCCATCTTTATCTCTGTTTGGCTGCCCCACTTCTTCAATTTTTGCTGCCAATTTTTCCCTATGTTGGCTGCCATCTTTTTCCACTTTTTTCAGCCAGTTTTGACACTTTTGCAGCCACTTTTTTGGCACTTTTGAGTCTTCTTTCTTCACTTTTTTGCGGCCATCTTTCTCTATGTTTGGCTGCCGCTTTTCTTCATTTCTTGCAGCCATCTCATTCTTTCATTGGCTGCCCCATTTCTTCATCATTTTCAGCATTTTTTCACTCTTTGTTGCATGTATCTTCTCCTAGTTTTACTTCAGAAAAGACTAAAAATTTGCATTTGAAAAGAGTAATTTTGTACTTAGAATAATTTCATTCTTCTTTGGCATCTAGTTTGGTTTATTAACGATAATGGGTGCATGAGTGTTTGGCTTTCTTGTGCAGGCACTGGAGAGGGAGTGAACCAAGAAAACAATACTTGAGGAATTTGAAGAAAAAACTAAAAAAAAAGACAAAAAGTATAAAACACATCCTTTGTAAAAGGCATTAAGGCTTCATTATTTTTCATTCTTTCTTTTCAAGGGTTAAATTCCCAAAAACTATAAATCATTAATAAAAGAAGGCTAGTTGGTTTAAACCTCCCACGTTTTTCCTAATTCCCCTATTTGGGGGAAGTGCGTCTTGTATACTTGTTTTTATCTTTTGCTTAGCGTAGATTGCTTTAGACTTAGTTTTATTTTCACTGATTGCTAGATTAATTTTCATCGCTTGCATGCTATCTGTTTCTTATATATCTTTGTTTTTTTAATTTGATAATTCATAAAAAGAACCTAAAGTCTTTTGAACTTGTCATAAGACAAGTCAAGAGCACTCTCTATCGGAGAGCATTGTTGTATTGCATTTGCATTGTAGATTAGATAAGACTCTTGAATCTCACCATAAGGTGGATCAAGAGCACTCTCTGTCGGAGAGCTTTGTTTGCTAATAAAATTTGCAACTCACACTGTCCCTTAAAATTGGAACTTACTATTCTTCAGTGTGTATGCTCTACCTGTCTGGGATACCCAGAAGCACTGTAACTTGTTAATTTGCACACTTAACTCCAAGTACAATCATAATAAAATTGATCAGCCCATAACCAACGAACCGGCGTTGAACGTGGTAATATTCTAAGTAGGAAAATCTTCACTGGGTGCGCTGGGTAGCTCTCCTCGTTTGCAGTGGTTGGAAAGTTATTGAACGCCTCGCTGCAAACTGGACGGTCCAACATGTCTTTTAATGAGGCCACTTAGAATATTTTCCCGGTTAGATTTCCAGTACCCTGGGTACCGGTTGGAAATTCCCTTAGCCTTAATAAACAAGATCATTTTAAAAAATACACAATAAAATCGACCGAGAGCATTTGCAAAACGATTTCACGAACATCAAAGACTTGTATTTCAACATTCCCAGCACTTTCGACTCCATTTTGGCACTGTTCTGTTAATTCTTGCACATTATCTGTCTCAGACCATTTCTCTTTTCATTGCTAAGTTATTCATGTTGTGGATGCTTTGAATATTAGCCTTCTTATGATGCTTATATTGTGTTTTGCAAATAGCAACGTGGATTGCTTAATTGGTTTTTGTGTATATCAAGACTCCCAAACAACACTAATTCACAGCATTCATCTAAAAACACTTTAAAGAGCCTTAGGCAACTCTTTTTTAGGGACTACCTCCCTTGGCTTCTTTAGGAGTTAGCCTAAACAGAGGTGCTGGGATCAGGCGATAGCACCTGGCTCTTTTCTTGCCCCCTAGGCCACACCTTTCCCACTTGGGAAACAACAGTCCAAAATATTTCTGCTGACAGTGTGCATTCGACGGACAACATCTCTGGTGCCTTTGCCGAGGACAAATCTTTTTGTTCCTTGACGACTTTAACCTTAGTTTTTTCTTAGTTTTCTACCTTTATGATAGATTTTTAGTCAAATCAACTGTCTGAAATTAGACTTCAATCCATTTGGCGACTCCATTGTTAAATAACTTACCAAGCTATTCAACTAAAAGAAAGTCTGAAGGCTTACTGAATTTTATCCTTGAACCTGAACATGTTTATAGAAGGAGATTGAATAAGTTAGTTTCTTGTAGGATCCTTGAGAATCTTGGATCTAAGTCTATTTTAGACATCCGTAACTTGTTTGAAGAAAACAATAATCGAAATTGTTTTTTCTGACATAATGGGTGAGTACTTTACTCAACTCTACTTTTCTTAGATAGCAGGTCAACCGCATCGTCTTCTAGACAAAGTTGTAGAGAAGCTCCCTATGTTCACTGGCTCTGATGCCATTACTTCAACCATGAATCTCAGAAGTTTCTCCAGATGTGTCAATGCCTTTATCGGTGATCCTACACATCAACATGATGATGTTTACATGAAGCTCTTTGCTCTTTCCTTTGGAAAGGCTGGTGATTGGTACACCAATTTACCAAACAACTCCTTTGCTATGCTCGAAGCTTTCAAAACTGCCTTCACTAGCAAGTTTGGCGAAAAGAAAGAACCGAGGCATCAATTGATTTCTTTGACGTACTTAAAGAAGAATGAGAACAAGACTATAGATGAGTTCAACTAAAGATTCACAGAACTATCCAATGCCATTCTTGCCATTTATAAACCACCTGCACCATCTATCTTGGTTTATTACATTGAAGCACTTAGTGGGAAGATGCAATATCAGATCAAGGATAAGGAACCCACTACTCTTTTTCAAGCACAAGAATTGGCAGTCAAGATAGATAGAAATATGCAGTCTTCAAGTGAGTCTAACCTTCTTGGTTATTCAAGGTCCTCAACTCCTTTAAAATCAAATTAGCATAAAGTAGAGGATTCTTATAAAAAACAAATGATGGAAATGAAGGAGAGACTTGAAAAAATGGAAGACAAGCATCTAGCCCAAATTGAGAGAATGGAAGATAGGCATCTAGCCCAAATGAAAGAAATACAGAACAAAGTTATCAGTTTGGAAAGAGCACAATCACAACCTGTCCTAAGAACATTCCCTCCCAAAGTAAATTGGCAAAGAAAAGCACCCAACCATGAATAGTGGCCTCCTCATCAGCTAGAGTTTGCTAACATGGTTGAAACTTACACACCTCTTTGTAGGGCATGTGAAGAATTTCATGAGGAATCTACTTGCCATTATGCATGCTATGTTCAAGAGCATGGGTTTCTAGAGGGTTGTGGTTCTAAAGCGTCATTAAGCGAGCCTGAGTATGTCAACACAGTAGGACAACTCTATCCTGTCACCATAGAAACCTGGATTCAAGCAAGAGAATCCAGTCATGAGCATGATACAAGTGATGAAGAGTCCCTTACATTTGACATGGATGACGACTATGAGACTTTACTAGAAGATCCAATCTTTGAAGTTTTGTGTGATGACAATCCTCCATGCTCTCCACCTAATGACAAATATTTGGAAAGTTGGGACCCTTGTGATATCTTTGAAACCCAGCTTTTTGCAGAGGATTGTTGCAATCATAAGGAGGATGAAGATAGCCAGGGACTTGGTACCAGTGATGAACACTCTCTCATATCTAACATAGATGGGGAAGATCTTTTTGAGAATCCCATCTATGATGCATCCAACAAGGGGAGTGTTTATTTTGAGACTTATGAAAGTTGTAAAGAAGAACAGTCAGGGTTTTCATATGATCAGTCAGAGTTGTATTTGAGAGTTTGTAATAAGGACTTGGAGAAGCAATGTAGTGAAGAATCAGATGGGGTGCAACTAGTTGAAGTTTTTCCTCAGTCATCATCTTCACACAAAGATGTTCCTTATGATTTGGAGCAATTTGGGGCTTACACACAGAGTTATCAATGGATAAGCCCTTTTGATGAGTATGATGATCTACCTCATCATACAGATTTGGACATCAGTCCTATCCAATCTTGCATAGAGGCAGCTTGCGCGAGCACCTACTAGTTTGGGAATAAGTTTGACGACATTATTCATGATTTCCCACCCAACCCTCCTTTTCTGGATCATCACGCAGGTTTGCATTTCTGAATAAAATATTCTTGCTTTGGCTGGTAACCAAAGACAATGAAAAACCTTTTTACATTAATAAAATGCTTAGGTGGCTACATTGGATTTTTTATTACACCTAACCTTTTTTGATATCATGCTTAGAGTAGGAAAATAGGCTCCTTAAAGTGAGCATTTAATTTTAGTATTTTCTTTCAGTACTTAGGAATAAATAATTTTTTTAAAGTTTTGTCATTCCTTTGAATAAAACAACTTTTGGATCATTGGCTCTTTTTCATAAAACTTGTGCTACTGAGTTTTAGTTGTCAAGTTGAGATGTTTTTACAGGATATAGAAACCGAAGATTCTGGTGTTCTCGTATGCTCTCCTTGCATAAGAGATTAGATTGAGCACACGTCCCGCAGTTGGAGCCAGATGTTACCAACTATTTTGTACCATAGTTGAACCTGTCGTTGAGCTGCCATTTGATGAACATGGTCCATGTTCGTATCCAGTGTATCGGAGGTTTAGAATGTTTTGCCTAGCCAATTTTGGCCAGTCATTTTTATTTTTATGCTGAAATGACCATGCCCCATGGGTTTTTTGTAATAAAGTGTGCTAGTAGGGGTTTTGAGTGGCTTGGTCTTCTAAGATGTAATTTTCAACTAAGGTATTCCAGGGAGTTTTTTCCCTTGTCGATTGATTATGCTTTGCCTTTAGCTGAGTATAATCGATGAGTTTTTCTCTCGTTTCCTCCAAAGCTAGAATGCCTGATTTTGAATTTTGGGCCTTTGGGGGGTTATTAGAGTCCAACTATTGAATGTGAACCTACTAGACACTAGTTGTATGTTCTACGGTCATTTCTAAGGCCTCAGGATGCATTAAAACAATGTTCGATTTTTTTTTCCCGAACGCGTAGAAGTTTTTTATTTTTATTTTTTTGACTATAGAGAAATAATTAAAATTTTCAATTAATTAAACCATTTTTAACTATGGTTTAATTGAAAAATTTCAAATTATAATAATTAAGTGGTTTGAGGGGTGTTTTTGTTAAATAAAGACTTGTTTTCTAAGCCAAAACACTCGTTTAACTCCTAGACACACTTATCTTTAGTTTTCGATGATTATTTTTCTCTAAATTAAATATTTCCTCAAAATTAATAAAAGAAGAAAATTTAATTAAAATAATCATTATTTTCTTTAAATGGAGAAAAACAAAATATCTCCAAAAAAGACCAAATTCAATGAACTAAAGGCCTAATTAGCTCGGCAAAAAGCATCCGGGAAGATTCCAATCAAGTCTGGATTGATTTGAGTCAATATCGGAGTGCTACTGTCAACTTCACCTTGGGATTTGTGCCTCTCTCCATGCATGGACGTTTTTCCTCTTTGGCATGTTTTTATTGGTTGGTTGATAATTCCAATGAGACTGGGTGGGCCCCTTGCTTAAGTGGAGGCCACCTCACCCCAGTCACACCTTTCGGCACTCAGTTGAACTCCAAATCAGTGCAGTTAACACCTTAGGCAGTGAGGGTTGCGCCCCCTAATCTCTCCTTGATCCACGCGCTAGGGTTTTAAACCCGATCTTTCTTCTTTTTGTATAAATAAGGGTCTCTTGCTCCCATTTGCATATGGAGAATTTGCAAGAGAACTCTGCCCATTTTGTAACTCATATTTGATTATTGGAATAAAGCGACTTTGGAGGTCTATGCGTGGGTTCTTTGTGTTTGATTTTCATCTTGTGAGGTGATACGTTTCTTACTCTCTTCCTTTGGTAAATATATGATCAATGCTAGCTTAAGAGGGCTATAAATCTAGCATAGTAGGGTAGCCATTTAGTGTCTTAATTTGGTTATCTATGCAATATTTAGTGAATGTTTGAATTGAACAGGAAGTAGTTTGTTAGACCATTGTTTTTCAAACATTTATTTTGTTATGCATTCTAGCACTTGATCCTGTTTGTTGTTGTTTGAGTGCTTTGTTGCAGGTATCATCGAAGGAGGAGGGGTTGAAGCTCAACCATTTCTCCATGCAGGAGCTTTTAACCTAATACTTTCACCATGCAGGGTTTACAAAGCACATAGTTCCATCTCAAAAAACATGGCTAAAATGGGCTCTTCTTCATCTTTCTTAATCGAAATTTAAATCTTCCTTGGTTACAAAATCTCTTTCTTTCCTTCTTCTTGCCTCTTTCTGTCTTGCTTCTTTGTCTTCACTCTCTTACCTTTCTTCTTCCTTGTTTCTCTTTTTCTCATTTGTTTTACCTTCTCTTCTCTTGCCCTTTTGCCCACTTTCTTCACTCTTTTCCAACCTCTTTTCTTCAAATTTTGCAGCCACTTTTTTCCTTGTTGGCTGCCTTGTTTTTCCTAATTTTTGCAGCCATCTTTCTCTCTGTTTGGCTGTCCCACTTCAATTTTTGCAGCCAACTTTTCCCTTTGTTGGCTGCCCTCTTTTTCCACTTTTTTCAGCCACTTTTGACACTTTCACAACCACTTTTTTGGCACTTTTTGAGTCTTCTTTCTTCACTTTTTTGCAGCCATCTTTCTCTTTGTTTAGCTGCCCCTTTTCTTCATTTCTTGCAGTGATCTCATTCCTTCGTTGGCTGCCTCATTTCTTCATCATTTTCATCGTTTTTTCACTCTTTGTTGCATGTATTTTCTCCTAGTTTTACTTCAACAAAGACTAAAAATTTGCATTTGAAAAGAGTAATTTTGTACTTAGAATAATTTCATTCTTCTTTGGCATCTAGATTAGTTTGGTTTATTAACAATAATGGGTGCATGAGTGTTTGGCTTTCTTGTGCAGGGACCGAAGAGGGAGTGAACCAAGAAAACAAGACTTGAGGAATTTGAAGAAAAAACTAAAATAAAAAACAAGAAGACAAAAGAATAAAACACATCCTTTGTAAAAGCCATTAAGGCTTGATTATTTTTCATGCTTTCTTTTCAAGGGTTAAATTCCCAAAAGTTGTAAATCATTAATAAAAGAAGGCTAGTGGGCTTAAGCCTCCTACTTCCCCTATTTGGGGGAAGTGTGTCTTGTATGCTTGTTTTTATCTTTTGCTTAGCTTAGATTGCTTTAGATCGAGTTTTATTTTTAGTAATTGCTAGATTAATTTTCATCACTTGCATGCTATCTGTTTCTTGTTTATCGTTGCTTTTTTAATTTGATAATTCATAAAAAGAACCTAAAGTCTCTTGAACTTGTCATAAGACAAGTTAAGAGCACTCTCTATCAGAGAGCATTGTTGCATTGCATTGGCATTGTAGATTAGATAAGACTCTTGAATCTCACCATAAGGTGGATCAAGAGCACTCTCTGTCGAAGAGCTTTGTGTGCTAATAAAATTTGCAACTCACACTCTTCCTTAAAATTGGAGCTTACTATTCTACACTGTGTATGTTCTACCCATCTGGGATACCTAGAAGCACTGTAAGTTGTTAATTCACACACTTAACTCCAAGTACAATCATAATAAAATTTATCACCCCATAACCAACGAACCGACGTTGAATGCGGCAATATTCTGAGTGTGCAAAACTTTACTGTGGGTGTTGGGTAGCTCTCCTTGTTTGCAGTGGTTGGAAAGTTATTGAACCCCTCGCTGCAAACTGGACGGTCCAACATGTCTTCGAACGAGGCCACTTAGAATATTTTTCCGATTAGATTTCCAGTACCTTGCGTACCGGTTGGAAATTCCCTTAGCCTTAATAAACAAGATCATCTTAAAAAATACACAATAAAATCGACCAAGAGCATTTGCAAAACGATTTCAGAAACATCAAAGACTTGTATTTCAGCATTCCCAGCACTTTCGACTCCATTTTGGCACTGGTTTGTTAATTCTTGCACATTATCTATCTCGGACCATTTGTCCTTTCATTGCTAAGTTATTCATGTTGTGGATGCTTTGAATATTAGCCTTTTTATGCTGCTTATATCGTGTTTTGCAAATAGCAACGTGGATTGCTTAATTGGTTATTGTGTATATCAAGACTCCTAAACAACACTAATTCACACCATTCATCTAAAAACACTTTAAAGAGCCTTAGACAACTCTTTTTTAGGGACTAGCCCCCTTGGATTCGTTAGGAGTTAGCCTAAACGGAGGAGCTGGGATCAATGACAGCACCTGGCTCTTTTCTTGCCCCCAAGGCCACACCTTTTCCACTTGGGAAACAACAGTCCAAAAGATTTCTGCCGACGGTGTGCATTCGGCGAGCAACAGTACCCTGTCTTGATTGACTTCCATATTAACAATGTACTCTCTTAAGGTTCTAAATCTTCTTTGTTCAGGAGGGGGTATAAGATCTTCTACTGGAGTTTCCCTGCTCTTGACAATCTCCAAGCTCTATTCTAGCTCCTCATGTAGAATAGACATATTTCGATCAATACCGGCCAATTTCAAAGAAGAACTAGAAATGTGGCTCGAAACATGAAATCCCACTGTACTAGCAATATTTGTCGGACCATGAGGGGTTTCACGAGATTCTTCAGATATCATTAACTCATGATTAGACCTTCGAATGAACTCTCAGAGATCCCTTTTCTTCTTCCGATGAATAAGTCTCGCGAAATGATCTCTAAATACTTTTCGTGTCATCCTCACTTCTTGGTGAGTTGTTATTTTCTTCGATAACCATGAACACACCATTAGGGAACAACTCACCATGGCCATATGAATTCTTTACACCATCCTCATATCGTTTTAGGTGTCCATCATAGAAAGGCTCACGGTAAATCCTCACCATAACTCTATCAGAGTTAGGAATAGTGGCGTAAGATAATTCAATCTGTAACTGGCCACATAATCCCGCTGATCATCTCTGACTTAAAAGCATGTTGTAAACTGGGGACAAATTAACTACGACGACATCCATGATTGTAGATATGTTTGGACAAGCAAACATGTGTGCTCGTAGATTCTTGATCAATCCAAAAACATGGACTGACCTCGAATCCATCTCACACACATTCATATAAGGTCTAGTGATTTGCAACCCCATAGCTTCTATAATGTCCCGTTTTTGATAAAAGGGAATCACTGAGGACTAATAGCACTAGGAGCAGAAAGGTACATCAATTCAGTATTATTAAGTCATCAGTGTAGAAATAAGGCCATCAGAGTTCATATCCTAAAGCATGTGGAGCATGTAGGCCTTGTTTAGTCAGTATTAAAGTCAACATCAAATTAGAATTGCATGCATATAAAAGTGAAGCATAAACCCTAAAAGTGACATGCAAACCCTAAAAGCATATGGAGATCTATTTAAGAAGGGTTATGGGACTAAATGACATCTATTGTTATTGTTGATTGATTTTGGAGTTTTGAGTAGCAGCACAGCGTGCAGCCGCGACAGTTGGGGTTGGAGACAGTGTCTTCAGCTAGCGAGGGTTCAACAGTGAGATATCTGCCCTAGTCTCTTATTGGGATAGATCATCCAGGTTTATCCATTGTATCCATCATATACTACAGCATTCGGAGATCCAACAGATTCCGAAGGGTTATTAGCAGATCCACGTTTTGCAGCCGGAAGTAGCAGGGAAAACATAGAGGGATTCACTGGGACCACAAAACCCAGTCTTTCCTTTGCATGTCAGCTTCCTCTTTCTCAGTAGGCCTATCCTACTGTATGCAGTGATTATCAGCCATCAGTTTGCTCACCTAGAGCAGTTATCAGCCAAACAGATCAGTTGGGGGCGTGAGCAGCAGAAGTGATAATCAATTCGCTAGGGCACTTAGAGGCAACCAAACCTTTGCATGTGCCAGGCCACCTCTCGGGCATCAATAGACGAACAAGCTCATAAAGTTTTAGCCCGAACGAACCTCTCCTCCTACAAAAACGTCACCTTCAGTTTGGAGGGTTTTTACAGTACTGCGGGGTGGTAACACTGGAGGAAAAGAGCATTATTAGACCACCCATCTGGATCCTTATGCATGCAGCTATCTTTGGAGTCATTATTAGCTAGAATATCAGTGGTAAGTGTTAATTTCTCTTTGCAAAACCCTAACCCTAATTCAGCTATATTTTAGGGCATTTCTGCATGGCGAGTTTGCATGCACAGTTATTTTGCAAATTTGTATGAGATTGAGTGTGCCAGTCAACACTATCATAGAACATTAGAGAATATCAGTATTTGGGATATTACAGTGGTATGATAGCATGTTCCTTGCCAGCTGTGGGCATGCAAAAGTGTAAATGAATTCAGAAGACAAATACAACATTACTTACCGGAGACAGAGGTTTAGAAATAGTAATAGAGTAGAAGAGGAGTTAGAGGACATAGAGTTGGGGGACAAAGAATATCAGTTCGGAAAGGGCAAAGAAACAATGGCCAATGATGATAAAACAACTTTCAATAGTCTCATATCAGCCATAAAAGAACTCACTACTGGGCAAAAAGAAATGATGAGTACCTTCAGGCACATTCAGAGAAAAATGGGCCCACCCCACACAGTCCCTTGTTTCCCAATAGTGATAGGGTATCCACCAGTAGTAGTGGGGAGCACTTACATACCAACATGCAGAGCCATCTTCATATATACAACAAGCCTTCTCGACCTACCATGCCTCAATTCTTAGATAGTCCAGCTGCAGTGCCTCTAGCACAAGGAGAACCAGAAGAATCCATGAGTGCCTATCTAAGAGAGTATAGAGCTTTAGGAGATGACTTCCATTCAGCCATGACCTTCACTGACTTCTACCACTTTAAAAGTAAGAACAGACCCCGACCTTACAATAGGCCATTCACCCAGAACTATGCGTTACAACGCACTGTAGGGAAACTGACTATCCCTACCTTTGAGGGTACCCGGGGTGGCCCAACCCGCAATTGGGTGCAGAAGTTGGATACATACTTCCAGCTCAACCCCATGATTGAGACAGATGCCGTTAAATTGGCTACTTTGCATTTGGATGAGGATCTCCTTAAAGGCATAGTTGGGGGAGGGAAGAAAGATGAGCATGAAGTACAGGTGGTTGGTGAGCGCTTCATTTGGAGTTAACAGTACATGATGAGGATGTGCTTGAGGAGATAGCATATGAGCCATCCTGTGAGTTTAGCGATACCAGCACATTCGATAGTCAGATTGTGGACAAGTCGTGTGATGAGTTGGAGTTGGTACACTCTTCATCACCTATAGCAGGAGTCCAAACAATTATGACATGCGAAATACATGAGGTGCAAGGCAATGGGCACAACAGTCAAGATAGTGGCCAATCATACAGGGCAGTTAGGGAGAGTTTATACATGCATGAGATAGAGCTTCTAGATGGTAGTCACCGAAAGAAGATTGAACGTGTTAAAGAAAGCATTCTAGCAATGAAAGAGAGGACCAAGATACTTCGGGACACCATATTACAGCGAGATGTTGAGCTTACAGCTCTTCGAGTTGTATGCACCGAGTCAGCGGTCAGGCTTTCTAGTATCGAAGAGCAGTTAGATTCCTTGATCGGGCATTAGAAGAAACATACTATTGCATTTCAAAGCAATCCTCTTCAGGAGTACATAGATAAGGCTTGCAGTAGCTTGATCCACATTTGCGTAATGGAGTATGGTTTTTACAGGTTGGGCAGGATCGAGAAATTGGGCAACAGTATATGAACATTCCAGTTGAAATCAGAAGGGCAGAATGTCAGCTTAGTAGGATTATTCCTTGTGACGGTGCATATGGACAAGTTCCTTTTCGGGGGTTGGATTGGAGAGAGATTAAGAGTTGGTGTCCTATTGAGTGGGCGATTCTTGGGAAGACATTCCTAGCCAAGGGTATAGTCCCACAAGAGCCTTTGCGGCCCTCTTTTTGCCTAAATTTGCAGCCCTATTCACCCTTTTTTGCTGTCCTTTTTTGGGCCCTAGTTTCAGCCTTCTTCCTCATCTTTTGCAGCCTTCTTTGTCCTATTTGCAGCCTCTTTTTCACTTTTGTTTTCAGCCTTCTTTGACCTTACTTTGCCCTCTTTTCACCCCTTTTGTCTTCTCTTTTCTATAGCCTCTTATTCTTCTCATCTTCCTCCGGTTTTGGTAAAGGTTGGGTTCATTATTTTTTGATCAAGTTTATAGATCTAGTTTTTTTTTTTTGGATTAACATCATAACGAGTTAGTGTTCAAAGCTCTTATTTTCAGGCAGGTAAAAGAGAGCCCAAGGGCCTTAAGAAAGCAAGGAGCAAGCAGAGAGCAAAAAAGACCAAAACATCTCCCTCTTCTTTCTTCCCTTTCTCACCTTTGCTCATTCAAGAAGAGGCTAAACACAGCAAAAGATTGTAAAAATTAATAAAGAGCGAGTGGGATTACGGCTCCCACACCCCTCTTCCCCCATTTGGGGGAAGCTTGTATCGTCCCATTGTCATGCTTTTTCTTTTTTGCTTAATAAACTGCTAAAGGTAGAATAGGATAGAATAATTGCATAATCTTTAGAAGTTGATTCTTTCATTAAACTAAGGTAGTTTATATTTTGATTAGTTTATTATTCATAAAAAATGAAGTAAAAATGTTTCTTTGATTGTTTACTTACCGCCTTGCTTTCCCGATTAGGGCCCTAAAAAGCCTGAAAGAGACTCTTGGCTAGTTTAGATTTTTATGTTTCTGTTTCTTTTAATTTTAACGAATTAAGTAAGTCTCTTGAACTTGCAGTAACACAAGTCAAGAGCACTCTCTATCGGAGAGCATACTTAGAATTGCACATCCTTGCATTAGGCATTCTAGATTAGCTAAGTCTCTTGAACCGCTGTCATAAGACGAGGTCAAGAGCGCTCTCTGTCGGAGAGTCTTAATTAATTAACTTAATAAAATTTGCAACGCACACCCCCTAATTAATTAACTTCGTTTTCTCCTTGCCGGAGTATGCTTTGACCGACATCAAAATCGGAGTACCCAGAAACGACACTGAATTTCTAATCTTGCAAGAAAAACGTAATAAAATTTAAACCCTGTAACCAACGCACAGGCGTTGTAGGGAATTTTTTAAAGTACTTCTTAGTAGAGGCGCCGGAACCCCCGCTGTCTAAGCTTCTCAGCTAGCTGGTCAATCTTTGCGATACCAGCCTGGAATACTGGGCAGGCTGTCATGTCTGCAACGGATTGAACTTGGAATATTCTGTCGGCTTTTGACAAACCTTCATTGACACCCTAATCAAGAGTACCTAAAATTCTTAAAAATATACCAAGAGCACTTGCACAACTTAATATTCACTAGTTTTATTTCAAGACTTGTTGTTAAATTCTTCACGCATTTCATTATTTTGACTCCATAAAGCACGGGTCTTTTAATTTGCATAATTATTATATATATTTGGATCAATTGTCTTTGGCCTTTTTTAATTTCTATCTGTGAATGCATATTAATGAAGTCTTGAATTATTGCTTATCTCTTAATCTCTTGCTAGCAACGTGGATTGCTCTGATTTATGTGTCAAACTCATAATAAATAAACACCTTTAATCACAATAACTCCTAAACAACACCCATTCACATCCGTAACCAATTAAAACACTTTAACCACATTGAGCCATAGAAAACTCTTTGTTAGGGACTACCCCCCTTGGCTTCGTTAGGAGTTAGCCTAAACGGAGGAGCTAGGAGTAGGTGACAGTACCTGGCTTTGTGCTTGCCCCCAAGGTCACACCTCTCCTACTTTCCTAAGTGAGGAGACAACTTTCGGAAAGTTTCTGCTGCTGGTGTGCAATCGACGGACAACAGATGGTACCTTGTTTTCACCATGGTTAGTCACTGTACTTATAGGAGGCTTCCGTGGGACATTTTGTGATGGTATCGTGCAGTGCAGTACTTTGAGCAGAGGGTGCTATAGATCTCCTAGGATAATTTGGGACCCTGGTATCATCCCCGGATTCAGTTGGTTCAGTTTGATTGATTGTGGACTTGAGTTGGCATTGCTTGAGGACAAGCAATCTTTGGCGAGGGAGGACTGTAATGTTTCGTTTTTTATAAAAGGGAGTAACTCAGGACTAATAGCACTAGGAGCAGAAAGGTACATTAATTCAGTGTTATTAAGTCATCAGTGTAGAAAGAAGGCCATCAAAGTTCATATCCTAAAGCATGCGGAGCATGCAGGCCTTGTTTAGTCAGTATTAAAGTCAACATCAAATTAGAATTGGATGCATATAAAAGTGAAGCATAAACCCTAAAAGTGACATGCAAACCCTAAAAGCATATGAAGATCTATTTAAGAAAGGTTATGGGACTAAAGGACATATCTATTGTTATTGTTGATTGATTTTTGAGTTTCGAGCAGCAACACAACGTGCAGCCGTGGTACTTGGGGTTGGAGATGGTGTTTTCAACTAGAGAGGGTTTGGCAATGAGATATCTGCCCTAGTCTCTTATTGGGATAGATCATCCAGGTTTATCCATTGTATCCATCATATACTACAACATTCGGAGATCCAACAGATTTCAAAGGGTTATTAGCAGATCCATGTTTTGCAGCCAAAAGCAGCAGGGAAAACACAGAAGGATTCGCTGGGACCACAAAACCTAGTCTTTCCTTTGCATGTCAGCTTCCTCTTTCTTAGTAGGCCTATCCTACTGTATGCAGTGATTATCACCCATCAGTTTGCTCACTGAAATATCCCAAATCCCGATATTTTCTATTTCTAAACAATTATGCGGATACAACTGGGCTTACAAACTGCCAGGCAAAAATCCCTATTTTATAGG
>LPNX011064505.1:932858-985034 GCA_001517045.1 Pseudotsuga menziesii
AAATAATCATAAGTGAAGTCTCCTTTTGCTTTCTTCTCTATTTATAAAGTTCAACTGCGCAAAACCCTAATCTTTTGACCTAATTAGGTCACTTTATCTTCTAATTTGCCGTTGACTTGCATGCATGTCACTTTATCTTCTAATTTGCCGTTGACTTGCATGCATGTAGAGGGAGACTTAAATAGTGCGTGCATCATTATAATAATGCTGGAATGGCATGCATGTCATTTTTAGGGTTCGCATGCATCTCACTTTTAGGGTTTGCATGCATGTCATTTTTAGGGTTTGCATGCATGTCACTTTTGGGAATATTACACTCACCTAGAGCAGCTATCAGCCAAATAGATCAGTTGGGGGCGTGAGCAGCAGAAGTGCTAATCAATTCGTTAGGGCACTTAGAGGCAGCCAAACCTTTGCATGTGCCAGGCCATCTCTCTCGCATCAACAGACGGACAAGCTCAGAAAGTTTTAGCCCAAACGAACCTCTCCTCCTACAAAAACGTCACCTTCAGTCTGGAGGGTTTTTACGGTACTGCAGGGCAGTAACACCAGAGGAAAAGAGCATTATTAGACCACCCATTCGGATCCTTATGCATGCAGCTATCTCTGGAGTCATTATCAGCCAGAATATCAATGGTAAGTGTTAATTTCTCTCTGCAAAACCCTAACCTTAATTCAGCTATATTTTAGGGCATTTCTGCATGGCGAGTTTGCATGCACAATTATTTTGTAAATTTGTATGAGATTGAGTGTGCGAGTCAACACTATCATAGAACATTAGAGGATATCAGTATTTGGGATATTACAGCTTCCATGATACTCTTAGGCAGCACATTCATGGTGGCTCCAGAATCAACCATACAGTTATGTATTAGGAGCTCACCAATATGAAGTGTAAGGTAGAAAGGTTCATGTCCTCTATTCTTTCTCTCGTAAAGGGCTGCCCTTATCTCAATTGGAGGATCCTCTTCTTTCCTGTTTGCGATATTCATAGGTGGGCTGGGAAGAGGCTTAACTATACTGTCATTTTGTCTAGCCATAGGAATGCTATCGAAGAACTCGCTCACTTGACTCTTTACAGATGGTATCTTTACTAATTCAGTCAAGGGAATGTTTTGCGTGATCTTATCCAATTCTTTTTCAATATTGATATTTAAATCAGATTCAACAGGAATTGGATTCAATTCTTTCTCCTCATCCATCTTTTATCCAATCCTCTGATCAAGAAAAGGCAATGGCCTTTCCTTCCCTTTCTCCCTCATATAGATTTGGAACGGGGGCCTGTTGACTTCATTTATTTGCTCAAATGGACAACTTGGTGTGCACTAATGGGCTCATTCTGACTATCATCCTCAATACCAAACAAGATTCTACCAAAGGTTTCATCAAATTCATCCATGAAGTTAATCTTCTTTGGTGAATCTTCTTCATTATCTTCATGAGGATAGTAATAAGGATCCTCTTGTCCTTGCTCTCCATTCCATTTGATAGAGTTGGGATCAGGTGATGTTTGGCCCACATGGTTTTTTCTAAAATCATCATTCATGGGTCTTTTTTGAGGGTTCCAATAAGGTTTAGGTCCGTACTGATTCCTATACCTATCGAACTCCCTACCCTAGCTAAGTCCCTTGTGATTAGAGTCAAATTTCTAACCATATCCTTCATAATTTCCATCATATCAACAGGTTCCTTAGATGGCTCTTTAGCTTTCTTAAATCTTAACTCTGTTCTAGATAATGACAGACCATAAGAGTTGAAAACATTTTGTTTTCCAGTAGACACAAGGTTATTTTTAGCCTTATGTACATTGTCTTGGGTAATCTTTAAGTCAGCCAGATTCTTCTCCTTAAAATGGTAATTATTATCACACAAAGTGTAGCTACCCACTAAAGATATCCTATCCGGGATGGTAGAGGTGAGGTAGCTAACTGGTGACATCGCAAGGGCCTCGTCCACTACAAATAGAAGGTAGTTGTCACACTGGACGTGCTTTTGTCACGTTAGATTAGTTTGAAGAATGATCAAAGGGGCGACCCTATTAGCCTATGAGGGCTAGCACACCTACTCGAGACAACCCCAAGGGATATGCAATGGACACAAGAGGTGTATAATGAGTGGATTTGATCCAGATCTAAGAGATAAATGTGGTAGGCAAAGCTAGGACAAAGTTGGGGAGGCTTAATGATAAGGAAAGTTTCCCAACCTATAATGAAAGATACCACAAGAAGTTTAGTAATGTAGATCTAGATAGATTTAGTTTAAATGAGGAAACCCTAATTAGATCCACTTAGGGTTTATGCAAATACGGATGAAGTGGACCCAAAAGAGTAGATTGGGACAAGAAAAGGCTAGATCCAGCTGCTTGAAGGATAAATTTGTTGATTTAGAGTGGTTTCAAGCATACCCAACTGATAGATCTGAAGAGTTGACTAATAGCCCAAGGAGGGCGCCCCACCTAGACAAGACTATTGCTAGATCCAAGGGTAAATGGAGTCGGATTTAAGTGAAACTTTAGATCTAGGGTTTAAATAATTATTCCTAAGTGGGTTTTGATGGCCGTGATCAAATAAGTACCCGATCTATCAGATCTAGAAAACTAGGGTTTTAACAAATGAGGGTTTTGTTGTGACAATTGGAATAGACCCCATAAAAATAAAATACATGCAAAATGTACCTGGAAATGCTTGTGACCGTCAAGTATGATGATGATCTTCCCAACCTGGACAATTGCAATAGATCTCTTTGCTTTCCTAGTGAAGTCGCTATGCTCTCCAAGTGACCAGTGCACCCCTCTCCTGCAAGATAAATCAACCCGAAAGTTAGAATTGATCTGCAAGGTAGAAATAATAACCGATAGGGCAACTCATGAAAAATCTGAATGATCCTGAAATATACGATAAAGAAAACCGTCTGAGATGAAATCATTTTGAAGGAGTGATATGGGAGTCTCCCCCAGAACAACGCCCTCTTAAAGATGTCTCTGCAAATTAAGCACGACTCCTGCAAGAAGATGATATGGAAAAGCAAAGATCCTCAAGAATGCCAAATAGAAAAGACTTTCCAATCTCCACACAGTAACATTCGATAAAGCTTCCAAGAATTTATGCAAAAATTATTTTTTATTATCTTTGAAAATCCAAGAGCCAAAAGTGCTTTTACAGTGAGAGAGCATCTCAATATGTAGATATCTCTGATACACAAAACCTAGATCCAAAAAGATCAAGGGCCAAGATCAAAAGATACAATCACTCTAATCAACGATTATGATTAGCCGGATAGCAGGTACATAGATCCACTCAATAATAGAAGGGGGGTGCACCCACTAAAATGCCCAAGGAGGGGTGCATCACATAAAAGATGTGTAAAACATGACATAGCACATGGTGGGGGCTAGGAGGTGATACAAATCCTTATGTAGCATGGCCCCATGGTACAATAACAAGGTATACTCATCAATTATAACAAGGAGTGATTAAAATCTCTAGGACGCGCTCCTCAAAATACATCAAAAACGCCCCCAAAGTGGAGAATGTTAGGGCGTGTAGACCCGATGAAGAGTGAAACTGATGCCCGATAATGAAGGTGACCCCAACATTATGCCTCTGACCAATTCCATGCCGTTTCCTTGCCTCAATTGCCCAAATCGATAGGTGTTTAGGTTTGATAGTGTCAGGCACACTCGCTACTGCTCTATCAAACCTAAGGTTAAATTCTTGGATAGTTTCATTTTCCTTCTTTTTGGTTTCAAAGAGTTAATTCAAAAGGAATCTACCGTCCAGTTTTGTTGACCAATGACCCTTCAACATGGTAACAAAAACATCATAACCCCCCACGGATGAAGCAGGTAACCTATCAAACCATCCGTGGGCCTCCCCTTCTAACGAAAATAGAAGGCCCCTCATGTACACATCCTCCTCCTCAACACCATAAGCCTCCATGTGTGACCACACAACGTTTATATGGTCTTCGATGGTGGTTGCATAATTGCCAGAGAATTTAGCAATACTCTCAAAATAGTTGTCTGGCATATCATGAGGTGATCTAGCTGTTTGGGACAAGTCAAAAGGTGAGGGCTTAGCCTTGTCGCCAAAGGTTCGTGGTTGGTTTGTGTTAGTGTTCGTGTGAGCCATTGAATTAGATTGAGAAGCTAGAGAAGAAGAGATTTGATTGGAAGGTGGATTTGGATTTACTGACGAACTGTTAGGATCAGTAGAAGGAGAGCATAAAAGATGATTAGGAGACCCAGAAGAATTTACAATTTTCCAAAAGAAAGTTGTTGATTGTGATTTTGGATCGTTACGGTTTGGGTTCCTTTTGTAAGTAACAGGGCTTCCTTCACCTAGATTCGATCAACTTCTGAGGTCGTAAGGATGGGTCTAGGATCGCTTAGAGGAGTTGTGTCGTGGAGTCGCCAGGTAAAATATTGAATGAAATCATTGAAAGATATGTCGTTGGGTAAGTATGACGCTAGAGAGAGAAACAAGTGAATGTAAAATTAAGCAATGTAAAATGCATTCACTAAATTTAAATCCGGATGCAATATGATTCGGAAGATAAAAGTAAGGTACTACTTGCAGACACTAGAGGTAAACCTCTACCTCCCCGACAAAGTCGCCAAAAGAATTTATCACAAAAAGTGTAGCTACCCACTAAAAGTATCCTATCCGGGACGATAGAGGTGAGGTAGCTAGCCGGTGACACCACAAGGGCCCCGTCCACTACTAATGAGAAGGTAGTTGTCACACCTGACGAGATCTTGTCACTTTAGACCAATCCGTAGAATGATCAAGGGGGAGACAGTACTAGCCTATGAGGGATAACGAACCCACTCAAGAAAGGCTAATGGATAAACAAGTGACGTGTAAGGTGAACAATGAGTAAGCTGATCTAGATCTAGAAGATGAATGTGGTAGATGTGGTTGAGGCTAAGTTGGTGAGACTTAAAAGAAATTGGTAAATTGCCCAACTTAAAGTGAAATTGTACCACAATGAGTTTAATAAAGTAGATCTACATAGACCTAGTTTAAATAAAGAACACCCAAGTTAGATCCACCTAAGGTTTATGTTAAGGACAAAGTGGACCCAAAAGAGTAGATTGGGACGTAAAATGACTAGATCTAGATGCTTGAAGTGGGTTCAAGCATACCAACTAATAGATCTGAAGGAATGGGAAAAAGCCCAAAGAGGGCATCGGATTCAGTTGAAACTTTAGATATAGGGTTTAAATAATTATTCCTAAGTGGGTTTTGATGATCGTCATCAAATAAGTACCCTATCTCTCAGATCTAGAAAACTAGGGTTTTAGCGAATGTGGATTTTGTTGCGATGGTTGGAATATACCTAAGAAAAATAAAATACATGCAAAACGTACCTGGATATGCTTGCGACTGTCAAGTATGGTGATGATCTTTTCAATCTAGACAATTGCAAGTGATCTCTTTGATTCCCTAATGAAATCACTATGCTCTCCAAGTGACCAATGCGCCCCTCTCCTACAAAACTAATCAACTCGAAAGTTAGAATTGATCCATAAGCTAGAAACATAAATCTACAGAGTAATTCATGAAAAATCTAAATGATTCCGAAAGATGTAATAAAGAAAACCCCCGAGTTGAAATCAATTTGAAGGAGTGATGTGGGAGTCTCCCCCATAGTAGTGCCCTCTCCAAAACGTCCCTACAAATTAACATGCCCCCTGCAAGAAAATAATATGGAAAAGCAAAGATCATCAAGAATGCCAAATAGAAAATACTTTCCAATGTCCACAAAATAACATTTGACGAAGCTTACAATAATTTGTGCAAAAATATTTTTATTATATTCTAAAATCCAAGAGCCAAAAGTCCCTTTACAATGAGAGAGCATCTTAATATATAGATCTCTCAAGTGCATAATACCTAGATCCAAAAAGATCAAGGGTCAAGATCATAAGATAAGATCACTCTAATCAACGACTAAGATTAGCCGGATAGCAAATACATGGATGAACTCAATAATAGAAGGGGCACACTCACTAAGATGCCCAAGGAGGGGCACACCACATGAAAGATGAGTAAGACATATCATAGCACATGGTGAGGGCTAGGAGGTAATACAAATACTTCTCTAACACGACCCCATGGCATAATCACAAGGTATAATCAATAATCATAACATAAAGTGACCAAAGTCACTAAGTCGTGCCCTTCAAATACATCAAAATGTCCCTAAGTGGTGAGTGCTAGGACACATGGACCCCATGAAGAGTGAGGATGATGCCGGAAGGTGAAGATAACATCAACAATATACCTCAGACCAATTCTATGCCATTTCCTTGCCTCAATCACCCAAATCGATTTCGTCATTAGGCATTTTCATCATTTTTTAAATGTTAAAATGCTGCCTTAGGAAAATAAAAATGCTCATATCTCACTACTGAATGAACTTGGGCATCAACTGACTGCAAAATTGGAAACGACACCATGGCAATATGGTAATATCTATTGGCTACACACTATGTGCCCTTGTGGCGCCCTAGGAGAACGAACCATCAACTGAAAATGATTCTATTTTAATTTACTGAAGCCAAATTGCAATAAATTGATAAACTGATCATAAATCCAATGCAAGTTCATGATACTAAAATTGCAGTGTACCAATGGATTCAGAATGTCCAAATCCACTAGGAATGAGTACTCATACACCATATGTCTATAAAAAATAAAGATCAAAGGCCCATCCATGCCAGAATAATAATAATAATAAATAGGCTTGTAAATGTTGATAATCATAATAATCATGCAATCCACCAGTAGTAAAGCATCATCTAAAGCATGAACATGTCTAATAAACACTGATAGACCACAAATAATCATCTACAATCATCGGCCAAAATGGATCTCCGGACCCTGCTGTTGACTTGGTCAAACTGAGTTCACCAGGTCAAGAATGATCAAAATGATGACCCAAATGAAAAAATCTGATGTTGCAAGTACATAATGGATTTAGCATGCTCAATTATCTATGTTAGCAGTAAGAATAAAGTATGAGGGGCTTTTACCGGCGATTATAAGTCCAATACATATAAATAATATTTCCAAGTCAAAGTAATTAGTTGTTGTAAACAAGAACCTCAAGTGTATACTCATTCATAGATTTGGCCATTTTGCTATTCAAGGGTGAAGGTGAATAAACAAGGTAAGGACATGGGAATGACTCGACACTCAAGTCTGTAAGCATCTAGGATGAAGGAAAAGGGGATCCATACAACACATTAGTTGGAATAAGTGAACAATAGGGAATGGCTGTGTCTCACAGATGGGTGGAATAATGAGAATGCTCCAATAAACTCTACAAAAGCAACCTTTTTGAAACAATTTACTTGCACAGCAATAAGACACTAGTCAACCTCCAATGGCAGGTGCCTTGGAAAGCCTTCTGGGCTTCCAGAAAATGACAAAGACATAACCTTGACAGGTCAGCATAACCTTTTTTCCTTGTAGGGGCTATACCATAGTTGGATTATCTGAAGAGCCGCCATTTGACAAACATGATGAATGTTTGTGTTCCAGTGTATCAGATGATCGGCCTTTGTGCCTAGCCAGTTTTGGCTAGTCAGTTTTTGTTTTAAGTAATTATGACCATGGCCCCGCGGGGTTTGTAATAAAATGTGCTAGTAGGGTGTTTNTTCCTAAGACGTAGAATTTCAACTAAGGTATTCCAGGGATTTTTTTGCCCTTGACAATTATGCTTTGCCTATAGCCGAGTATAATTGACGAGGTTTTCTCCCGCTTCTTCCAAAGCTGGAATGCCCGATTTTGAATTTTTGGCCTTGGGGGGTTATTAGAGCCCAACTGAGTATGTATAAACCTACTAGACATTATTAGAATAGAGTATGGTCATGTCCTAAGTCACTAGGACCCTTAGAAGAAATTCCGAAATTTTTTTACCGGTCGCGTCAAATTTTGGATTTTTTAATTTTTTAATTTTTCTTAAGTTTTTAATTAAATTTTTCCATAATTTAAATGGAAAAATTCAATTTGTAATAAGTCAGCCATCCAGGGTCCGATTTCAGTGTTTGAAGGCTCTAACCTTAGGCCAAAAATCATTCATGAGCATCTGGCCAGCTAACTCCAAGTTTCAAATCATCATTCAGCTGCATAACTCATATTTTCTCAAAAAAGTCAGTTTCAGAGAAATTATTGATTAAATATTAAAAAATGATTATTTTGAAGATAATCCAAATCTCTCCAAATTAATCCGAATTGAACGAAATGGAATGCAGAATGACATGGCATCAGGCATTAATGATGATTGGGCTCAGCACAAATCCTCTTCAGTCAACAATCAGTGAGCATTGAGTTCTCATTCACTTAGCAAACTCACCTCCTTCAGTCATGACCACGTTTTGATGAGGTGGAGCTTGTTTATTGGCTCGTTGATGTGTTCGAGGTTGAAGGATGACATGTGGTCCTTGATTCGTGGTATTGGCTCCTCCATACCTAGCTCTAGGCCCCTCCAAACCATTCACGCCTACCGTCAAAGCCTCATGTGTGCTCTTCCTCAAAGCCTCACGTCATAGCGTTGGATGCTCACGCTTTTGCTTGTGGAGAGCTCGTATTGGATGGAGTTGGTTGGTTAGGGTTGGGAGTGGGGGCGCCTTGCCTAGGTGGAGGCCTTCCCTCACTTTCAACCTCTTTATTTTAGGTTTGTGCTCATATTGTGGCTAGATTGTTAGGTTTTGCGCCCTCCTTGCATGGTGTGGTGTTAGGGTTTTAGCCTTCTCTCATTGTATAAGATGAGGCTCTTATGAGCTCTTTTGGTGGAACTTTTGTGGTAGAGTTACTCTGAAGAAATTGTATCAAGCTTTGCTTTGAATTTTTAATAAGAATTTCCACTTTGGAGGTCTATGAGCTCTTTGCATGTGGTAAACATTTCATGGTTGAGGTGATACTGATTCTAACTCTTTGCTTTTAAATACTTTGAATGAGATCAATTTTATTTTGTTAAAGCTCAAGAGGGCCATTGTTGGCACGGTAGAGTAATCATTTGTTGTTTCAAGTTGATTATTTATGCAAAGTAAATTAGAATCTTGATGAACATGAGTAGTTAGTTATACGTAGTGTTGATCCTGATTTAATTCTCTTAGCATACTTTCATATGATTTGATCTCACTTTGTATTTGAGTTTTGGTGTTATTAGGTTTCACAGGTTGAAGAAGGGTGTGAGTTCAACTACATCTAGCCCAAGCTTCAAGCAACCCCTTTTGTTTAACACTTTGTGATTGCAGGACCTACAGGGATTGTTTTTTTCTCATACAAAGGAAGCCAGGAGTTTCTCTTCCTCTCTTGTGTTCCATCCACAAGAAACCTTTCCTCTCTACCCTTTTCTTTATTTTGTTTTGCATTGCTTAAGAAGTAGATCCACTCTTTCATTATTAATATTTAGATCTATCTTCTTTAGGATTTGTTAGATCTAATCGCTGAAGGAATTTATCATTCATTAGATCTAGGAAAAGATTTGTACTTTGCATGCAAGAATTTTTCAAAATTTTTCTAAGTACAAAACTTTTTTTCCAAATTTTTTTTAATCTTGCATTGTCTTTCCCATCACTTTTAAGTATTATTAGCTCGCTGATTTTTTACTTTTGTGACAGGTTAAGCGGAAGTGCTGGCGGAAAATAAAAAATTCAAGCTTCAAAAAAGACTCGTAATTCCCTCTTCTTCATTCCCCTTTCTACAGTTCACTTCGAAAGCTTTCCAAAGATAGGAAAAGAAGCAAAAAAGCATCAAAAGAAAGGAATTGTAAAAGAGTTAATAAAAGAGCAAGTGGGATAAAGGCACCCACACCCCACTTCCTCCATTTGGGGGAACCCTGTATCGCCATTGCCCATATTTCATTTTCTTTACTTTGCTTTATACCAGCAATAAATAAAACGGTGAAAGTAGAATAGGGATAATTAGTTGCAGTTTGCTGAAAGGTTTAGTTAGATTTGATTTCATTAGTATATTCTTGCTAGTTTCCTTTTTATTCTCATGCAATCCTTTTTTATGCTAGATTAGACTTTGATTTTATTTTTGCTTGCATAAAAGTCATCAAAAAAGGAAAATTTGTTTGATTAATTGCTAGTTAGTTGTTTTTATTTCATTGAAAAGATTAAATAGAAAAAAGAACCAAAATCTCTTGAATCTCACCATAAGGTGGATTAAGAGTGCTCTCTGTCAGAGAGTTCGTTTAATTTTGCTTTTATTTCATGTGCTTTTGCTTCATTGTAATTTAATTAATTAATTTCTAAAATTCTTGAACTTGCCGGAACACAAGTCAAGAGCACTCTCTATCGGAGAGCATTCCCACTGCATTTCCTTGCATCAAGCATACAGTTTAACTAAGATTCTTGAACTTTTGTCATAAGACAAAGTCAAGAGCGCTCTCTGTCGGAGGGTTTTAATTAATTCTTTAATAAAATTTTGCAACTCACATTCCCCTTTAATTAATTTACTTCGTTGATTATCCTTGACCTAGTATGCTTTGCCGACTTCATAGTTGGGCTCGTACTCAGAACGGTGAACGGGCTTGCTAAGATCGCAATAACAACACAACTAAAATTTTAACCCATAACCAATGCACCGACGTTGTAGAAAGTTTCCCAAGTCATTCCTAGTAAGGGCGTCAGAACTCCCCGCTGGCTAGAGTCTCGGCTAGCTGGCCAATCTTCACGAAACTAGCCCGAGATACTGGGTGAGTCGTCATGTCTCGAACGGAGTAACTCGGAAGACTTTCTCGGTTGGTCTCTTGATACCTTAAACAAGACCATTAAAAAACTAAAAAATAAACCATGATTAATCGCAATACACATTCATCGGCATTATTTTGAGACTCACATCCTCAGTACGCTTAAGTATTTCTGATAAGATGACTCCATAAGGCACTGGTCCGTTCTTTTATGCATTTTTGATAATTTGGGCCATTTGTCCATTGGATATTTTGAGTAAAGTTTATATCTTTGAATGCTATATTCTTTCGTGAGTTCTCAACATATTGTTTATCTTTTAAGTCTTATGATAGCAACATGGATTGCTCTTTTGTCTCATGTTTATTTTTTCAGTTATCTAATATGCAATCTTCGTTCATCATAACAAACTCTTAAAAAACACCCATCCGCATCCGTAACCGTTAGAAACACTTGAAACAACTTAAGAGCCATAGAAACTCTTTTGTAGGGACTACCCCCCTTGGCTTCGTTAGGAGTTAGCCTAAACGAAGGAGGTAGGAGTAGGTGATAGTACCTAGCTCTGTGCTTGCCCCCAAGGTCACACCTCTTCCACTTTCTCGAGTGAGGAGACAACTTTCGGAAAGTTTTTGCTTCTGGTGTGCAATCGGCAGACAACAGGGGCAAATCAGCCATAGCTCATCCTTTGGCCATTGACTCTTTTTAAAATATTTATTTTATTTAATTAACTAGCCATCCTCCAAGAGCAGGTGCCTCGAATAACTTGGCGTGCCTCAGATAATGACTCGGTATGACCTCCATTTCCCGCCACCGTCCATAGGTGCGATGGAGTGACCACCTTGTTGCCCTTTCGGGGCAAATGACCTTCCATCATACAAAGGATGAGTGTCGTTGTGGTGCCCTAGGAGATCGAACCATCAATTGAAAATGATTTTATTTTAATTTACTGAAGGCAAACTGCTGTAAACTGGTAAACTGACTCATAAATCCAATGCAAGTTTCTGACACTAAAAACACATTGCACCAATGGACTCAGAATGTCCAAATCCACTAGGAATGAATACTCAAACACCATATGTCCATAAAAAATAAACATCAAAGGCCCATCCATGCCAGAATAATAATAATAATAATAAATAGACCTGTAAATGTTGATAGTCATATTAATAACACAAACCACCATTAGTAAAACATCATCGAAAGCATGAACATGTCTAATAAACACTAATAGACCACAAATAATCATCTACAATCATCGGCCAAAACTGATCCCGGACCCTGTTGTTGACTTGGTCAAACTGAGTTGACCAAGTCAAGAATGATCAAAATGATGACCCAAATGAAAAAACTTTGATGTTGCATGTACATAACAGATTTAGCATGCTCAATTATCTATGTTAGCAGTAAGAATCAAGTACGAGTGGCTTTTACTGGCGATTACAAGTACAATACATATAAATAATATATCCAAATCAAAGTAATTAATTACTGTAAACAAGAACCTCAAGTGTATACTCATTCATAGATTTGGCCATTTTGCTATTCAAGGGTGGAGGTGAATAAAACAAGGTAAAGCCATGAGAATGACTCGACACTCGACACTGGAAGCATCTAGGTTGAAGGAAAAGGGAATCCATACAACACATAAGTTGAAATAAGTGAACAATAGGGAATGGCAGTGTCTCACAGATGGGTGGAATAATTAGAGTGCTCCAATAGACTCTAGACAAGCAACCTTTTTGAAACAATTTACTTGCACAACAATAAGACACTAGTCAATCTCCAAAGGAAAGTGCCTTGGAAAGCCTTCTGGGCTTCTAGAAAATGACAAAGACATAACTTTGACAGGTCAGCCTCACCTTGAGCCTCACCTTGTTTTCTTGTAGGGGAAAATGAGCCATATATTATACAATGAATGAGTGCTAATCCTTTGGCCATTGACTCTTTTTAAAATATTTACTTTATTTAATTAACTAGCCATCCTCCAAGAGCAGTGGCCCCGAATAGCTTGGTAAGCCTTAGATAATGACTCGGTATGACCTCCATTTCCCGCCATCGTCCATAGGTGTGATGGAGTGACCACCCTGTTGCCCTTTCGGGGCAAACAACCTTACATCATACAAAGGATGAGTGCTCGTCTCTTGGCAACAGGATGACTTTACATTTTATTTGCAATAGTGTTTAAAAACACTTTTGTTTTGCATGCTAGGCATCCATTTAGACAAAGCATTTAAGTTCCCATGCGTTAGTCATTGTGAATTAAAGGGAGGTTTTTCTTACATCGTTCTTCATTCGGATGGTGCAATTTTAACTCCCTTTATGTAGGGTACACCCAAGGAAGTAAGTAAATGAGGGAGTTGCACCTCCCTTTGTGATTGCAAATTGAACTCTCTGATGCATCCATTGAGGTAGGGTAGCCTAGACCATTCTTATTTCCTAGATGATCTTTAAAGCAAGGTCCTCTAAGTTAGTGGTCCTTTGATTCCATTTTCCCTAGATCGGATTGGCACTAGTCTTTGGAGTGGTTTCCTCATCATGCCCATCACTGTTAAAAATTCCTATACTACAAAATCAACATTTTGCTAGGGAAACCTTTTCAGAATCACCTTGGTCATTATTGTCTTTGCCCTAGTAGTCCTACCTTAGGGAAGACTCCCGCTTGAGTCGGAGAAGAACCAACCTAAACTGAGAGGGGATAGGTGTGGTCACGACTCACATTGGCCTTTTCCCTTTGTTCCCCTCGTCTAGCTTGCATATTTGGGACACTAATCACACATGCTAGTTTGGGAAGTAACACTTCCTTTCCATGGAAGGTGAAGGTTGTTGACCACCAGGTCTATAACCCCCTTATGCAATGAATTATGCATTCTTATGAAAGTAAATGTAACATAAGATGCTATAATGAAAACATTAAGGGGATTAAGCCCTTAGCATTTCTCAACTGGCAGCCAATTCGTGGAATTAGAGATATGACAGCATTCAAAATACAGATGTTATACGAGTCAAGCTAGGAAATGGAAACACTACTGCGTGTTCTCTATAGATCGCTTATAAGTTGACAATACCTAAATTGATTTTCAGCTGAAATTAATGGTATATAATGTATATCAATCCAGTAATCCAATATATATGTAGAACGTATCTTGCTGTTTATGTTTCTAATACATTGTTCTTTTGGTGTGGCTGAATAGTTTGAAGGATGCATGTGATATATTGCAACTATTTATCAATCCAATAGAGATACAGAGCTTAACATGCTGTTAAAGTTTATAATACATTGTTATTTCAGTATGGCTGAATAGCTCGAGGCATCAAAGTAGGTGTTTTACAGAAAAACCACATTTAACATGCTGTATATGTTTATAGGGATTCATTGTTTTCTCAGGTTATTGACTAGTATACAGTCTACATGTTAAATCTATGGAATCTGTTGACAATTTGAAATGCTTTGTACTGAAAAGAGCTACTTGCAACAATGAAGAAATACACATTTTATGCATCAGATCACTGAGAGATGTTATGACAGTAATCCAAGGAATTTTCAATTTTAAGCATTTTGATATCCATTCTAGAATTGCTTGGTTCTATATTTTACTGAGACATTAAATGATTATTGTTGGTGTTGTATTTACAGCAAAACAGTCAGTTCAATCCCGACCTGATAAGTTTGATGGCTTGTCATTGCTTCCAATAGAAGGTGTGGATAGTTTAGGTCCACCTGCGCTTTGGTTAAACGTACAGGTATTCTTTTGCATGTAGAACATCTGTTTGCTCACTGATCAAATTTAGTTAGTCTTTTAAAGAATTGTTACTTGAAAATTTATGCTTTCTATATGAGATATTGTCTTTCTTTCAGTGGGTAATAACCTTTTTGGCTGAATTGATAAATGATTCATGGCCTTCCTTTAGATGATCTTACAAGTATTTCTTTGTGAATTGTAGATTCTTTGAGTGGTCTTAGTTGCCTTTTGTTAACATGGGCTTTAGGAAATGTGGTGAATGATATATGCTACTATTATTTCAGACTTCTGACGTTTTGAGAACTTGGCATGATATCTTAGTTACATTTAACTGTGTGGGTAAAGTGGTCTTTAGTGGTATATTTTCCAATCAGACAATGCTAATGTCTTATGGTTTCTAATTTTTTCTTCTATTGTTGACAGTATTCTATGTTTTTCGAGGACCACAAACTAAGCATGATACAGTATGTGATATCCACAGCAAAATCTGTTATCTTGGACTATATCTCATCGCCAGAGGTGGAATTCTTAAGGAAACTAAAATTAGGACTCCGGAGGAGCAATTCAAAGTTGGTATTGAGGTTCCTTGATAAAGAAGATATTGAACCATCAACAAACCAAACATATGGCATTCTTCTGAAAAATTTGACGTTTGTCAAGAGCTTTGCTTCTGGAATTCTAGTTCCAAAGAATTACATCTGGCCTCTTGGTGACAGTTTATATTTGCAAACACCAACTACCCTCGTACAGGATGCTCATAAAGCAGGGTTGGAAGTTTATGCTTCTGATTTTGCCAATGATGAATATGCTATGAGTTACAACTATAGCTATGATCCAGTGAGAGAATATTTACAGTTCCTGGACAACACTGATTTTGCAGTAGATGGTGTGCTAACAGATTTCTCTGTAACAGCATCAGAGGCGATAGGTACATACAATCCGTTGTGTGTTCAAAGTTCTAAAAATGTAGCTTTTCTTTAAAATACGTCTTTTATTTACATAAAAATATTTAGGTTATATAGGATGAGTTTCAAATTTCAATATGCTATTATGAAAAAATAAAGTAGGTATCTATGTAAATGCACTTACAATATGGAGAGTAGTGGATGCATCACTGTTATGTATTTGTCAGCCATTACTTTAGACTGTTTTAAAACCTGCAGTTTATAATGGTCAACGTTAGACAGTATGGTGATGTCCAGACAACTTTAGGTTTGTTCACTTTTCTGCTAAATTAAGAAATATGAGGTGAGAGGTCGTTTTATCACAATTCTATTTAGTCTATATCAATAAGAATATAAGTCCACACATCATAAATTTTTTGGCTGAAATACCCGTGTTTCTCCCTAGAAGTCTAGCTCAACAGCTTGCAAAGGTTTACTGCACGTTGTAATAAAGGCTGGCAGTTATACACTTTGTATGGAATTATACAGATTTTGAGGCGTGACAGAATGTCAGATTGTGATAGGTGTCTTGTCACTTGTGCATGAGCATGGTAGATAAGCATTAATTACTTTAAATGGAACAGAAAGGAAGAAATTATATTCGTGGATATGGAAACTCTATATTGTCCATTGATTGGGGAGATATTCTTCTTCCTACAGTAAGGTTGGGTCTGTGAGAAGTGGTTGCTATGTAAGATACACTGTGATGCACTGTAAGTTGGCTCCTTTTGAGAAGATTAGTTTCTTGAGTAGGAAAAGTCTGTAATAAAATATCAGATTGCACAATTATGCTTCTTCAGTGAGAAAATTGTTAGGAAAAATTTATGGTTGTTGATTGGAAACTGTATTTTGTCCATTGTTTGTGCAAATATTATTCTTCCTACAAATAGGCTTACTCGGTGAGAAGCAGTTGCTATGTAAGATGCGCTGTAGAAATCTGAGAAATTAGTTCTTTTTGAGAAGCTTAGCTGCTTGATTGGCAAAACGTTCTGTGATAAATATCAGATTGCACAATTATGCTTCTTCCAGGATTGAGCATAATTGGTGAGACAGTCTTATGAGACTTAGTCTGGTGAGCATGGATGATATTTGTACTTTTCTATATTGTACTCTATGCCTGTCTCTTTTGATTGACTTATTTAAAATGGATCACTCACCCACTCTACTTTATTTTACTGGATATATGGCAAGACTCAAACTTGGCCATTCTCCCAGAGTTTTTATTTATGTTTGTACAACAGTGAAATGAGCAAAATTCATTTACTGAATATGCGATTTAAAAAGGAAAACAGGTTAAAATATGTAAAGGACAAGTATTTAATAATTGGATAATGAATGAGAGATAGTTGATATGAATATCAGTTACAATGCCATGTAGTGGTGTACATATAGCATTGATTAGTCACAATGGTTGAGGAGTCAAACCCCTTGGTTAGGTCATGTCCCTTCATATAGGATGTTGATTATGTTCATTACATAGCCTATCACTTCAAAATGTGCTGTTCTCAAAGCATAAAAAATGTCCATAGAACATACCAATAGTATCTAGTAGATTCATATTTACCAGGTGGACTCTAATAACCCCCCAAGGCCCAAATTTCAAAATCGGGCATTCCAGCTTTGGAGGAAGCGAGAGAAAAACTCATCGATTATACTTGGCTATAGGCAAAGCATAATCGACAAGGGAAAAAACTCTCTAGAATACCTTAGTTGAAATCTACGTCTTAGGGGACCGACCCACTCAAAACCCCTACTAGCACACTTTATTACAAAAACCCCATGGGGCATGGTCATTTCAGCATAAAAATAACAATGACTAGCCAAAATTGGCTAGGAAAAACATTCTCAATATATGTTGCACTGGATATGAACATTGACCATGTTCACCAAATGGCGGCTCAACAGGAGGTTCAACTGTGGTACAAAATAGTTGGTAACATCTGGCTCCAACTGCAGGACGGGAACTTGTTTGATCACTCAAAAAAGAGTGTTTGAGAACCCTAGAATATCTGCTTCCTGCATGGAAACAAAAGTGTGTAAGGCCACATGTTCATGATAAAATGCCAAAAACTATTTTTGTATTTTTTCTAACATATTATATAAAGCAAAAAGTATGAAGCATAATATACATGAAATATAATACAAATTAATCTATAAGCATATATGATACAAAAATAAAAATACATAAAAACACAACAAGAGAGGGTTTAGAAAGCCCTGAAATGACCTCATGGTCATTTTTATAGGTTGCTGCCATAGAACAGCTTTAGATGTTGTCCATTCATAAGCAGGGGTAAACTTCCTTCGTCCATAGAGTTGAGTATGAAAGTGTTTGTTCTGGCAAGGTCACATATAATAAAGGGGCCTCTCCAGAGGCTGTCAAACTTTCCATGCTTGCATGGCTTCTCTCTTCTCTTGGCCCATAAAAGGACCGTGTTCCCAACCTTGAAAGGTATCGACTTTATTGACTTGTCAAAGGTGCCCTTTACACTTTCTTGATGCCTTAAAGATTGATCTAAGGCTGCCCTTTTGCTCTCATCCAACTCAATAATCTGATTGATCCTCTATTCCATCTCTTCTCCTTCTGTGCCGTATTCATTGATCATTCTGAAGACATGAATTTGCGCGTTGACTGGCAAGGTCGCTGTGAGACCATATACAAGCTCGAAATGAGACTTTCCTGTGGAAATCTTCTTCGTGATTTTGTCGGCCCAAAAAGCATATTTGATCTTGCTATTCCATGCCCGCTTGTTGTTAGAATAATCAACCCATAGTTACCTACCTTAGACATTAATTAAATCATTTTTGTCTTGTTACCTAGTCTCTTAGATTCCACTCTATGCTAGTTGCCTTCTACATGTCATAGAAGTCAACACTTGCTAAAACTGAGTCATGGAGCGCTTTGGAAACCTCCTGGAAACCATATTTAGCATGTCTGCTTTATTCCAGATCCTCCAAAGCGCATATCTGCTTTTTCTGTAAAGCTGCTTGTTTTATTGAGAATTAAGGCAAAAGGAAAAGCTAGACTAGGTGTAGTTGACTTGTTTTTTGCCCACATCATCCTCCATCCTTTTCTCCTAATAAAAGCATGTATGAGTTGTCTTTCCATCCCTTATTAGCTTGCCTACTTGACTTAGCCAATTCGTGAGCATCTTAGTGGATTTGGAAACTGCTTTATGCACCTAGGGGGGATTTGACTAGATTTAGTAAGCCTACTTTTTGACTATCTCGAATGGCATCCTTATGCATTTGAATCTCTCATGTAATTATATATTGCAGCAGCCTATTACTTCACAAGGTTGGCTATTGTACACTTATTCAATACAGATTAGTGTTATGCTCTAATTTCAGTCTCTTTTGATGTTAATTTTGCATGTTTGATTAGCAATTTTGTGAGTGTAATTGTTCTATCACTTGGGTTCAATTTCCACATGGTATCAGGGCCTTTGTAGATCGATTTCTCTCCTTCCATATTGCTATTGCAGGTTCGACATCTTGACTAGGAGTATATTCTGCTGACTGAAGGGCATAGTTTTTGAGCTATGGACCAATCTCAGAAGATCATCTTGACTCCATTTAATTTCTTTGAATGGAAAGCTGAGATGGAGATATTGTTGAGAGCGAAAGGTCTCTACAGGGTTACTATGGCAACTGAGGTAGAGCCCAATGCAGCTGCAGAGAAAATCAAATGGCACAACAGGAGGGATGAGGCCTATGGTCTTTTGTGTCTGAGCATTTCAAGAGACCTCCTCTTCCATCTTGATAGATTGACATCACCTAATGAAGTGCAGGAGAAGCTTGTAGAGCTTTTTGGTAAGATAGATGAGATGAGAGGACATCAAATCGAGAATGAGTTGATCTCCTTGAGTCCCAGTAGCTTCGAATCCTTGCAACTCTATTTTTCCAAGTTTAAAGCCCTTGTTTTGTAGCTAAAACAGTGTGGGATTGAAAAGACGGAAGAGCAACTAGTTTTGGCCATACTCTTGAGGCTTGGCCCTGACTATTCAGTGTTTGTTTCAACCTTCCATGCTGTTATCCACTTATTTGTACCATAGTTGGGTTACCTAAGGAGCCGTCGATTGACAAACATGTCCAATGTTTGATTCCAATGTATCAGTTGATCCGTCTTTATGTCTAGCCAATATTGGCTAGCCAGTTTTTTATTTGAATAATTTTGACCATGGCCCCGCAGGGTTTGTAATAAAATGTGTTAGTAGGGTATTTTTTGAGTGGTTCGGTCTCCTGAGGTGTAGATACTCAAATAAGGTATTCCAGGGAGCTTTTTGCCCTTGACAATTATGCTTTGCCTATAGCCGAGTATAATTAACGAGGTTTTTTTCCGCTTCCTCCAAAGCTGGAATGCCCGATGTTGAATTCTGGGCCTTGGGGGGTTATTAGAGCCCAACTGAGTGTTATAAACCTACTAGGCATTATTTAAGTAGAGCATGGTCTTGTCCTAAGTTTTCAGGACCTTTAATTTTTTTTCGAAAAAATCTTTTTCGAACGGGGAAAAAATTTAAATTTTTTTTAAATTTTCCCTAAGTTTTTTAATTAATTTTTCCATAAATTAAATGGAAAAATTCCGTTTGTAATAAGTCGGTCGTCCGGACCCCGAATTCAGCGATTGAAGGCTCTAACCATAAGCCAAAAATCATTCTTGATCGACCAGCCAGTCAGATCCAACTTTCAGATCATCAATCGGACACATAACGCTCTTTTTCTCAAAAAAGTCATTTTTGGGGAAAAAATGGAGTTTTTATTAAAAATGATTATTTTGGAGAAAATTAAAACTCTCCAAATTAATCCAAATTCAGCGAAATAAAAGGCTAAATGACATCTCATTGGGCATTTATGATGATTGGAGTTATCACAATTCAGCTTTAGTCAGCATTCAGTGAGCAATTAATTTATATTCAGTTAGCAGATTTGTCATATCCAGCTAAAAAATGAGATGGAGAGCACTCATTTGTCCGATGATTTGATCGAGGTAAAGACTAAAGCTTACACCATCAGTGGCCTTCCCAAACCTAGCAGGGGCTTCATCCATACCTAAAAGGTGGTTTACCTACATCCAGACGCCTACTTCACCCATTCACGCCCCTCCTCAGCCTGGGGGCGCCTTCCACACGTGTGGTCTTAGTTTAGGGTTGTTTGCAGTGGCTAGGGTTGGAGTGGGGGCGCCTTGCCTAGGTGGAGGCCTCCCCTCACTCCTAGCTCTTCATTTTAGGTATGGGCTCTCAGTTATGTGACCAAGCCGGTCAGGTTATGTGATTTGGTTTTAGGGTTTTAACACTCTCAATTTGTATAAATAGAGGCTCCTTCAGCTCTATTAGGATGGACTTTTGTCGGAGAGTTTCTCTGGGAAAATTGTATCAAGCATTTGCTTTGAATTGTTAATAAAAATTCGACTTTGGAGGTCTATGAGCTCTTAAATGTGGTAGCTTTCTAAATGGTTGAGGTGATATTGTCTCTAACCCCTATTTCTTTAATGCTTGTATGAGATCAATTGTTTTTTGTTAGCTCAAGAAGGGCATTGTTGGCACAGTAGAACAATCATTTGTAGTTTCAATTTGATTGTTTATGCGAAGTAGATTAGTATCTTGATGGACATGAGTAATCAGTATATACGTAATGTTGATCATGATTCAATTTTCTTAGCATACTAGCATGTTATTTTGATCTCACGTTTGTGTTAAGTTGTAGTGTGTTATCAGGCTTCATAGATTGAAGAAGGGTGTGAGCTCAGCTGCTTCTATCCCAGGTTTCAAGCAACCTTTTGAGTCTAACACTTTCATTGCAGGACCTACAGGGATCTTCTTTTTTAAAATACAAAAAGAAAGCTAAGAGTCTAACTCTCTCTCTTGGGTTCCATCCATAAATTTAATGCTCTTTTGGTTACCAGTCACTTAGGAAGCCCTAGTTTAATTTTTCCAACCTTTAGGCTTCCTCCCACTGCCTTGTTTTCCTTGCCTCTACTCTTTCTTCTTCGCTGTCCCGTTTTTGTCTTAGTTTACCACCTATTTTCTTCACTTTGGACAGCCCTTTTTGTGCCCTAGTTTGTGCCCCTTTTTGCCCTAGTTTTTTGGCCTCCTTTCACCTTGTTTTGTGCCTTTTCTTCCCCTTTTTGTTCGCTGCCCTGTTTTTCACTTTTTATGACAGCCATCTTCCTTCTCTTTCGCTGCCCCGTTTTTATCATTTCTTGTATTTCTTTGGCCATCTAGTTCGCTGCCCTATTCCTCCCTTCTCTTGTTTTTGACTTCCTCTTTGTCTTCCCTCCTTTTTCCCCTTCTCTTCCTTTTATTTCAGCCTTCTTTTTCCTTGTTCTTTTGCTCTAATTCAACATCTTTTTTTCCCCTTTTTGTAAGTTTCAAGAATAGCTTGAAATAAAAGTAAATCACTCTCCTTTTTACGTAAGGTTCAATAATAATAGAGTTGTAGGATTTCTTTCAAAAGTCCTTTCAAGGATTAAATTCCTAAAGGCAAATTGTATAATTTTAATAAAATATCTTTTGTTTGAGTGGAGTTTTTAAGTCCCCACTCTCATCCTCCCCCATTTGGGGAGGCTTGTGTTGTGTTCATCTTTTTTTTATGCTTAGGTTAGATGTGTTTGTTCTCATAATATTTGCATCTTTTTCTTAGAATACTAATTGTTAGTCTATCACTTTTAAGTTATTGAACAAGTTGATTACTTCATCTCTTAATTGTGTATCTTTTATATAAATGAATGAACTTCCTAACATTCATAAATTTCTTGAATCTCACCATAAGGTGGATCAAGAGTGCTCTCTATTGGAGAGTTTAATCAACTATCTTCATTTTATTTTTGTGCATCATATTGTTTAAACCAATTAATAGATTAAGTAAGACTCTTGAACTTGCAGAAACACAAGTCAAGAGCACTCTCTATCGAAGAGCATCATTAGTATTGCATCATCCTTGCATTAGGCATCTAGACTAGATAAGAATCTTGAACCTTCGTCATAAGACAAGGTCAAGATCGCTCTTTGTCGGAGAGTTTAATTAATTAACTTAATAAAACTTTCAACACACACCCCCCTCTAATTAATTAACTTCGTTGATCATCCTTCACCTAGTATGCTCTGCCAACTTTCAGGTTGGGCTCGTACTCAGAACGGTGAACGGACTTGTTAAGTTCGCACAAGAGGAACATAATTAAAACTTTTTACCCCATAACCAACGCAGTGGCGTTGTCTCGATTAAATACTCAGGCAAGTGGGCAAAATCCAAGTGTGGGCCCTAGGCAACCCAATCTGGGCACAGTTGGTTAAGTTATTGAACACCTCGCTGTGATCCTAAACAGGTTCGTCATGTCTTTGAACGGAGCCACTGAAGGTATTTTCGGTTAGGATTTCCAGACACCTTAAGCAAGATCACCATTAAAATCTTTTAAAATATACAAAGAGCACTTGCACAACCTAATATTCAATAGTTTTATTTCAAGACTCGCTTTTAATTCCTTTACGCATTTTCAGTATTTTGACTCCATAAGGCACTGGTCTGTTTTAATCCACATAACTGTTATATTGGGATCAATTGTCTGTGGCCTCTTTAATTTCTATATGTGAATGCACATTTATGAAGTCTTGAACTATTTCTTATCACTTAATCTCTTGTTAGCAACGTGGATTGCTTTATGTGTCGAACTCATAATAAACACACACTTCTAATCATAACAAACTCCTAAGTAACATCCATCCACATCCGCGACTAAGTAAAACATTTTAACAACCTTAAGAGCCTTAGAGAACTCTTTTGTAGGGGCTACCCCCCTTGGCTTCGTTAGGAGTTAGCCTAAACGGAGGAGCTAGGAGTAGGTGACAGTACCTAGCTCTGTGCTTGCCCCCAAGGTCACACCTCTCCCACTTTCCCAAGTGAGGAGACAGCTTTCATTAGATTTCTGTTGCTGGTGTACAATCGGCGGACAACATCTTTTGGCGCCGTTGCCGGGGACAAATTGTTTTGTTCCTGGACGACCTTTGTTTCTTTTAGTTTTTACCTTTTTCCCTTTTTGGTAGATTTTTAATCCAATCACTCTCCGAAATTAGACTTAAGTCCACTTGGCGACTCCACTGTCAGTTAACACCTCAAGGTATTCTACTAGAAGAAACTCTGAAGGTTTGTTCGATTTCATCCTTGACCCTGAAAAAGTCTATAGGAGGAGATTGAACAAACTAGCTTCTCGTAGGATCCTTGCAGAACTTGGATCTGAGTCTGTTCCAGACATCCACCTTTTATTTCCAGAAAACACTAATACCTCTGTTTCTGACATAATGGGCGATATTTTACTCAGCTTGACTTTTCTCAGATAGCAAGTCAACCCCACCGTCTTTTTGACAAAGCTGTCGAGAAGCTCTCGATGTATACAGGCACTGATGCCACTACCTCCACCATGCACCTCAGGAACTTTTCTAGGTGCATCAACGCTTATGTCAGTGATCCGGTCAGCCAACATGATGACGTATATATGAAGTTATTTGCTCTATCTTTGGATGGAAAGGCCGGCGACTGGTATAACAATTTACCAGATGATGCTTTTAACACTCTAGCGGATTTCAAAACCTCTTTCACCAACAAGTTCGGTGAAAAGAAAGAACCTCGGCATCAACTTGCGTCCCTGACTAACATAAAAAAGATGGATACGGAAACAATGGACGAGTTCAATACTAGGTTCACTGAATTGTCAAAAGCCATCCCTACTGATTATGCCCCAACTGCACCCACCATTATGGTCTATTACATTGAGGCACTTAGTGGCAAAATGCAATACCGGATCAGAGACAAGGAGCCTGCTAATTTGCTCCAAGCTCAGGAAATGGCAATTAAAATTGATTTGAACATGTAGTCATTTGGTGAATCTAACCTCCAGGGTTATTCAAGGTCTTCAACTCCTTTGAAAATTAATGAACCTAAAGACAAAGATCCTTTATCAGCTATGAAGGATGCCTATGAAAAGCAGATGTTTGAAATGAAAAGGGAAATGAAGAAAAATATGGAGGAAGCAGAACAGAAACACTTAGCGCAGTTGGAGGAAATACAGAATAGGGTGATAACTATGGAAAGCACTCAAACCTAGCTTGCTCCTAGAACTTTTCCTGCCAAGCCAACTTGGCAAAGAAAGCCTCCCAACCATGAGCAGAGGCCTCCTCATCAGCTAGAGGTTGCTAACATGGTTGAGCATTATAAGCCATTTTGCAGGGCATGTGAAGACCTTCATGAAGAATCTTTTTGTTATTATGCATGCTATGTTCAGGAGCATGGTTTTCCAGAGGGTTGTGGTCCTAAAGCATCATCAAGCGAGTCTGAGTACATAAACTGTGTAGATGACATGCATGATATTTCCGGAGAAAGTTGGAGAGAGACAAAACAATATTCAAGAGAGCCTGAATACATTAACATAGTTGGACAGCTCCATCCTGTCACCACAGAAACTCGGGGTCAAGTCAAAGATTATAGTCAGCAATTGGATGATCTCACTAAAAACTTTAGCACTAATCCTACTAATGAGCATAATGATGATAGTTTGGAAGGTTTACTACCTTGTGACCTTTTTTCTGAAGAAGATGACTATGATCATGAGGAGGGATATAGCCAGGGATGTGATACAAGTGAGGAAGAATCCCTTACATCTGAGATGGATGATAACTTTGAGACTTTAATTAAAAATCCAATCTTAGAAATTTCATGTGATGAGATTCCTCCATGCACTCCACCGGATGACAAATATTTGGAAAGTTAGGTCCCCTGTGATATCTTTGAAACCCAGCTTTTTGAAGAAGATAGTTTTGAGCAAAATGAGAAGTGTAGATAGGGACTTGATACCAGTGATGAGGGATCTCTCATATCGGACATAGATGGTGATGATGACTATTGGACTTTTATTGAAAATCCAACCTATGATACCTTTGAGAATATTTTTGAGAATCTCATCTATGATATGTCTAGCAAGGGGAGTTGTTATTCTAAGACTTATGAAAGTTGTAAGGAAGAGCAATCAGAGTTTTCATATGATCAGTCAGAATTGTATCTAAGTATTGGTAATAAGGATTTGAAAAAGCAGTGCGGTGAAGAATCAGATGGGATACAACTAGTTGAAGTTTTTTCTCAACCATCGTCTTCACATATAGATGTTCCTACTGAAAAGAGAAAGACTTTGTAGCCCCAAAGCCAAGAGTGCCTATTTGTTGGGTATTCTGAAGATTCAAAAGGGTAAAAGCTTATCAACTTGAGCACTAATAAAGCTTTCATTGAAAAAAGTGTTCAGTTCCAAGAAGAGCCTTTAGTAGCAGTTGAAGTTGGAGAGTCTTCTTCATCACCAGATCCATTGATTGTAAGTGGAGAGACTAATGAGTTTGCTGATTCTGATATGTCTGATAATGATGATTTGATTGTAGATCCTGACAGTCCTACAAGACCAAAATGGGCAGCAAAGACCATTCATGCAGCTGGGGAACTAGCTGGAAATCCTAGTGACACTAGGAGGACTAGATCTCAGTTTGAGAGTGCCATTTGTATGAAAGATCCCTTATTTGCTGAGAAGTGCTATCTGATGGTTGAATAAGATCCACAGACATATGAAGATGCAACACATGATCCAAGATGGCAAATAGCCATGAAAGAAGAATTCAGCTCGCTCCAGAAGAACAACACTCGGGAACTGGTTGATCTTCCCCCAAGGAGGAAGCTAGTTCAATGTAAGTGGGTTTTCAAGACTAAGTTTGTTACTGATGGTTCACCTTTGAAATATAAGGCAAGATTGGTAGCCAAGGGCTACTCACAAGTACATGGTATTGACTACAATGAAACCTTTGCACCAGTGGCAAAGATGGACTCCATAAGGCTAACTTTAGCCATTTTAGCTTTGAAGCAGTGGGAGGTACATCACATGGATGTGAAGTGTGCTTTCCTAAGTGGAGATCTCACTGAAAAGATTTACATGCAGCAACTTGAAGGGTTTGTTTCTAATCCATCTTTAGTGTGCAGGTTAAAGAAATCATTGTATGGGCTCAAGCAAACCCCCAATGCTTGGTATGCCAAGATTGATGGCTTTCTGCTGTCATTGAGTTTTGTTCGATGCAAGTCTGATCCTAATGTTTATTTGAAGCTGATTCATGGTTCTTTGATGATTATTGTCTTGTATGTGGATGACCTTCTGATTACAGGAAGTTCAAAGAAAGAGATTGCCTCCTTGAAGGATGCAATGAACCATGCATTTTCTATGACAGATTTGGGATTGTTGAGCCAACTCTTGGGTCTCGAAATTGCTCAATCCCAAGATGGAATTAAAGTACATCAGTCCAAGTATGCCTTAGATTTGTTGAACAAGTTCAACATGAAAGATTGCAAGCCAAGCAAGACTCCCTTCCTTTCAGGAGTTAAGCTTGAAGAAACAGGTTCTTCTCCTATGGTAAATAATACACTGTATAGGCAGTTGGTTGGGTGTTTGCTTTATCTTACACACACTCGACTTGATCTATCTTATGCAGTTAGTGTGGCTTCAAGATACATGGATCAACCTCATGAGATCCATTGGAGAGCATCCAAAAGGATCCTTAACTTTGTTCAAGGAACAAGAACTCATGGGATCTTCTACAAAGCTAAATCTGATCTTGATTTGATTGGGTTTACTGACAGTGATTGGGCAGGTGACAACACAGATCGAAAGTCAACATCAACATATGTGTTCATGCTTGCAGAAGGACCAATTAGCTGGTCAAGCAAGAAGCAGAGTGCCATAGCGCTTTCATCTACAGAAGCAGAGTACAGAGGAGTTGTAAATGCAACAACTCAATGTTTGTGGTTGCAGGGAATACTTGGAGAATGTGCTTCGAATCAGAGTTTTCAACTATTATCTACTGTGATAATCAGAGCACCATTTGAATTTGCAATGATCCAGTTCAGAGACAGCGAACCAAACACATTGAGATCCATATGCACTACATCAGACAGCTTGTGCATGATGGCACCATTCATCTACTCTTTTGTGCATCTTCAGAACAAGTAGCAGACATCTTCACCAAAGTTTTTTTTGAGAAGACATTCAGCAATCTCAAATCACTGTTGGGGATTGCTGATCATGCTGTGAAGCATGATTGATGACAAGATTTTCAAATTTTGTTTTACTGTCCATGTTTAAGGGAGGATTTTCCCACTAGGTTTTTGCCTCTTTCCTTGGTTGAATGGACAAGCAGTATTTAAAGGGTGACTAAGCCTTGTTGCTAGGCCCTATAGTTTTCTGATATTACTCATAAAGTCAGGTTTAAGGGGGGGTGTTAGAATAATCAACCCATAGTTACCTACCTTAGACATTAATTAAATCATTTTTGTCTTATTACCTAGTCTCCTAGATTCCACTCTATGCTAGTTGCCTTCTACATGTCATAGAAGTCAACACTTGCTAAAACTGAGTCATGGAGTGCTTGGGAAACCTCCTGGAAACCATATTTAGCATGTCTGCTTTATTACAGATCTTCCAAAGCGCATATCTGCTTTTTCTGTAAAGCTGCTTGTTTTATTGAGAATTAAGGCAAAAGGAAAAGCTAAACTAGGTGTAGTTGACTTGTTTTTTGCCCACATCATCCTCCATCCTTTTCTCATTATAAAAGCATGTATGAGTTGTTTTTCCATCCCTTATTAGCTTGCCTACTTGACTTAGCCAATTCGTGAGCATCTTAGTGGAGTTGGAAACTGCTTTATGCACCTATGGGGGATTTGACTAGATTTAGTAAGCCTACTTTTTGACTATTTCAAATGGCATCCTTATGCATTCGAATCTCTCATGTAATTATATATTGCAGCAGCCTCTTACTTCACAAGGTTGGCTATTGTACACTTATTCAATACAGATTAGTGTTATGCTCCAATTTCAGTCTCCTTTGATGTTAATTTTTCATGTTTGATTAGCAATTTTGTGAGTGTAATTGTTCTATCACTTGGGTTCAATTTCCACACTTGTTATTGCCCACTGCCTTCTTAAGGATGTTCATTAAGTTTTTGTTAGTGGACTCATTAAGTCCATTTCCCTGTGGGTAATAATTAGATGATTGGGATAGGGTAATGCCATACTTCAAACAAAAAGATGCCATCTTGATGGAGCTGAAGGCTTTGGCATTATCAGTTGTTATCTTGAGAGGGATTCCAAATATTGTGATTATCTTGCCCTCTATGAAGTCCATAACAACCTTTTCTGTAGATGACTTGGTGGATATGGCCTCTACCCACTTGGTGAAGTAGTTTGTATCAGTAATAATCCAACAAAACCCATTCCTGGAATTGTCATTGAATTCTCCTATGGAATCAAGCCCCCATTGCTGAAAGGGAGCAAGGACTACTATAGGTGTGAGGGGAGGAGCAGCCAACTTCTGCTTCCCCCTGAAGAGTTGACACTCTTGGCAACACTTAACATGTTTATGCACATCTGCAAAGATGGTTGGCTAATATTAACCAACTCAAAGGATTTTGTGGGCAGTTGTATTTGTTGCGAAGTGGCCTCCACAAAATTATGAGTGAAACTTAGTTAGGATCTTCTTGGAATCTTGCTCATTTATGCATCTAAGTATGATTCCATCAGGGTTCCTCCAACCCAAACCTTTTTGAGTGAGGCAGTACCTAGCAGTTTTCAATCTTAATGCCCGACGTTTGTGACCTTTGAGGTGATCTAGGCAGGTGAGATGGAGAAGGAAATATATGATGTCTGAGTGCCAATGGTTATCAAGATCTTGCAATGCAGGAGTCATGGTTGGCTCGGCTCTGGTGTTTTCACAAATCATGTCTATTGCTTTTTCATTAGTCTAAGTCAACATCTTAGTCAAGCCACGGCCTTTGATTAACTTAGTTGGTTTAATCTCTAAGTCATACTCCTGAATTTTAGATACCCATGTGCCCCTTATTCCTAAGAAGTCCTGTTGGGACAAGATGTCTTTTACAGTAGCATGGGGAACATACCCTATGACCTTTGAATAGCCAATGTAAGTCCTAAAATGTTTTAGAGATTTGACGAGGGCATAGGCTTGTTTTTCCATAATAGTATACTTCAATTCTGAATTTTGTAAACTTCTATTCATGAAAGCAATAGGTTGCTCGAACCCTTCGAAGATCTTCTGGAGCAAAACACCGACAATAGTGTCTTCCAATGAAAAGGAAAAAACCATAAAGTCTTTAGAATAATCCGGTCTGACTAAAACAGGGGACCTGGTGATGGCATCTTTTATGGTGGAAAAAGCCTCCTTCCCCTCATTTGTCCACACAAACTTAGCATCTTTCTTAAGTAGTGCTTGCATGGGTTTCATAAGTTCGGCCAAATTTAGAATGAACCTCTGATAAAGTTGATGTGTCCGTTGAAAGACTAGAGGGCCTACACATTCTTAGGGAGAGGTATTTTTTGGATGGCTTCTATTCTTTCAGGGTCAATCTTGACACCATCCTTGGAGATAATGTGCCCAAGGGGCTTCCCTTCATCGATGTCAAGGACAGACTTGGCTGGGTTTAAGGAAATACCATATTTCCTACATCGTTCAAAAACCTGCTTAAGGTGACTGACATGGTTGGATCTTTCTTTTGAAAAAACAGTTAAGTCATCTTGATAAATTTCTATGATTTTACCAATTAACTCCTTGAAGGCATAGTCCATGGCCCTTTGGAAGGTATCCCTAGCATGAAGGATACCAAAAGGCATCCTCAAATACTCAAAAGTACCCCAAGGGGTTGTGAATGTGGTTTTATGTCTGTCTTCTTCCTGGATAACAACCTGGTTGTATCCCGAAAACCCATCGAGCATGGACATCATACTAGATCCAGTGACCCGTTGGAGGAGGGTCTCCATGTTGGGAAGATGATAGTTGTCTTTTTGACAAGCAATGTTTAGGTTTATGAGGTCTATGCATATCCTCAAACTCCCATTCTTCTTTCTAACCACAACTAAGTTGGAACACCACGTTGAATGTCTGGTAGGAGCTATGATTCCTGCTGCTAACATTTTCTCTAGCTATTTCTTCATGATAGGGGCCAACTTAGGATTTATTTGCCTAAGTTTTTGACGGAAAGATTTGGCCTTTTGACATTCAGGCTTGAGAGGGATGGTATGCTGAAAGACATCCTCTCGATATGCTTTTAATTCATCATAAGTAAAAGCAAACACATCCCTATATTCTTTCACAAGATTGATTAAGTCATTCCTTTCCTTTTCTGAGGTTCCTTTATCTATCTTTATCATTTTAGGTTCGTTTTCTGACGCAATGTTTGCTTCAATGTAGTCTCCCGGTTTAATCTGGTCAATGTTGTTCTTCCTCCTATCCTATCTGTCAAAAATGTTTTCTAAGGCTACAAAGCCATGTGGCACAGGATTGTCGAACTGGTTGTCTTCTTCTTGATACTCTTTACCCTGCTCCTGCTCATTAACCTTGAAATTCGATAACTCATCTATAGTGTTAATAAACTTTAGGATTTGTTCATCATCCTTAATGACTTTCCAATGTTCAACATTATCAGGTACATATGGTCTAAAGTTTATCTTGAGTGGACAGTCACCTTTTTCTGATGGTTGAAGTGTTGATGTTGAAACTGCTAACTTATCGGCTGCACTATTTTGAGCTCTAGGGCTTGCTTCTATGTTTAAGGCATCAAAGAATTCCATGGTGTCCCAAATTGCATTATTTTGCTTCTTTAGTCTTTGACACTTACACGCAAATTAGCCCTTGATTTGTTGGACAACTAACTCTGAGTCACCCTTGATGCTTATCGATTTTATACCCATCTCCTTGGCTATCTCAATACCTAGTAGTAGTGCTTCATATTCCGCTACGTTGTTGGTAGCCTCAAACACTAACCTGAAAGCAAAGTTGAAAATCCTACCCTTAGGTGAAGTTATTACAACCGTAACCCCTTTTCCAGCTCTAGAGTATGCACTGTCAAAATTCATCTTCCACAACTCATCAAGTTTTTCATCTTTAATCTTTTCTTGAATAGGGGCCAAAAAGGTGGAGTTAACCTCATAGATCCCATGCTCATCAGAGTTATACACACACTGGTTTAATGGATTTTGAGGATTTTCAACATGGTACCTTTTCTCTTTCTCGGAATACAATTTAACAAGTGAAAACTCAAATGTTGGCACAATGGCATAGGTCCAATCCATTTGGATCAATCCTCCCAAAGTGGCACCCCACTTCCTAGAAAACAACATCCCCCACTTGTCCGGTACATCGATAACAAGGATGTCCATGGTAATCTAGATGTCTGGATACTTAGCCAACCTAACCAAATGATTTTCAATCATTCCTTCAACCTCAACAGGTCTAGAATCCATGGCATAAACATTTTGGTATGGTCTTGTAGTTTTTAAGTTGAGTTGTTGCATGACCTTTTTAGTCATGATGCTGGATCTAGATCCTGAACCTAACATACAATTGTGTAGAAGAAGATCACCTATCATCAATGATACATAGAAAGGGAGATGATCTTCTTTTCTTGGGTCCCTAGTATGTAGAACTACAGGAGGATCGACAAAAACATTGTTTGAGGTTCGTTCCACGGTGTTAGAGAAAGTGACCTTCTTAGGGGTGGAAGGCTTTGGAGGATTTGAGAGAGGCTCTAAAGGTGTTGAAGGATTCGAATCAGTTGGGGAATCTAAGCTTTTCAAAGCTTTTTCTTTCTGTCCAGGTATTTTACATAATTCTAAAACAGGCACCAGAATTTTAGCATTAGCCAACCAATTACCCAAATCAAAGCCTAAATCAGTTGACTTATTAGCATCATTTGGAATTGTTACCTTAGGAGTATTCTGTGTGGAAGGTCCTTCATTTGCTTTCCTCTGGTAGGTAACACCTTTGAACTTTTGCATGTTGTTAACCTGCTCTTTTGAAGGTTTTTCACCGAAACACTTAGTCAAACTATCAATTTTTTGGCTATGTTGTTTCGCCTCTCTCCAACTTTCTCTGGAAATATTATGCATATCACCAACATTGTTTAGATATTCAAGCTTGCTTGATGATGCTTTGGGACCACAACCTTTTGGAAAACCATGCTCTTGAACATAGCATGCGTAATGGTAGGTAGATTCTTCATGAAAGTCTTCACATGCTCTACAAAAAGGTGTATAAGTTTCAACCATGTTAGCAGACTCTAGCTGATGAGGAGGCCTCTGATCATGGTTGGGGTTAAATGAGTGTTTTGGCTTAGAAAACTAGTCTTTATTTGCCAAAATCCACCCTCAGTCCACTTAATTATTACATTTTGAAATTTTTCAATTTAAACCATAGGAAAAAAGGTTTATTTAATTGAAAAATTTAAATATTTCTCTATAGTCAAAAAATAAAAAATAAAAAATCTAGGGACCTCCAGGAATTTTTTTTACGGACAATGTTTTGATGCATCTCGGGACTTGGGAAATGGCCATAGAACATACCAATAGTGTCTAGTAGGTTCATATTTTAATGTTGGACTCTAATAATCCCCAAGGCCTAACCACCAAATTTGGGCATTCCAGCTTTGGAGGTAGCAGGAGAAAAACTCATTGATTATTTCTCAGCTAAAGGAAAAGAATAATTGACAAGGGAAAAAACTCCTTGGAATACGTTATTTGATTGTTAAGTCTAAGGGAACCGAGCCACTCAAGACCCCCCGTACTAGCACACTTTATTACAAACCCTATGGGGTATGGTCATTTTGACAAAAAACAAAAAAGGCTAGCCAAAACTGGCTAACTCTGGAAATGAACATGCATCATGTTCAATAACTGGCGGCTCACTGGAAATCCACTAAGTGCAGAATTAGTGGATAACATGTTTAATGTGAGACAAAAAGCATAAGACACTGAAACACTATCAGAAAACTAAACACACCTCAGTCCTTCCAAAGAGGACGTCAACTCAGTGTCGTCTCTTGCAACCACCAAAGTGTTTGACATAATCTCCAACCCAAGTACACTGACAGTCAGGTTATAGTTAGGCAATATTGAGTTAGCGCCTTTACATGAATAACCCCTTTGCTGTCAATCTCCTGCTTTTCCTCTTGAAAATGGGCAGAAAATGTCCAAAAAAAAAAAAAAAACCTGCCTCAGATGATATATTCCACCAGCTTGCGTTATTTTGATGATTTATTGTGATATTTTCATAGCTCTCAAAGTTTTGTTACTTTTGGGGGCGATGGTGTTGGGGAGGTGAAAAACTCACAATATGTAGAAAATATCAATATATATTGCTAATATTTGCGAGATTGCAATTTTTTAACTGACTATACCATTAAATAAAAGTCATGAAAAAATCAAGAATCTTTATCTTAACTTTCATAGGGGTAGTTTAAAGCACAGAGATATTGACTGTATAGTGCTATCTATGATTACTTGAAAGTTGGAAGTGTGTGTTATCTTCTGGTGTTTGCAGCTGGCTGCATGTTATTATGCTTTATCTGTATCCATGTTGCATTGTGGTTTGACAGTTTGACTTGGGTGACTCTTTTTTGTATGATCTCCATGTTTTGAGTTTATCATGCTTTCAACAATACGATGATGCTTACTTTTGTTAGTTATATATTCTGTGCTTATATTGTAGTAACAGCAGCTTTCTCATCATTCAATTTCTGTTTATTACTCAGCCAGTGATGTTATAAATGAACTGAATTTAATGCTCATGTTTTTTAACTTGTCACAAGCTTTAACTGTCTTCTTTGTATTCGTTTTCCTTCAAATGTTGACTTTACAGGTTTTAAAGTTTATATATTTTCTTTGGAGTTCTATTTTGATAGATTGTAGTTTTGCCCTTTCTATTTTTTGGATGTAGCTTGCTATGCCCACAGAAGGAAAAGGTTATCATCCCTCGGTTCAGGTACATGGTTAATCTGAACTTTTAATGCCTATTTTAGTTACTATTGAAATGCCTTTGTATAACTGGTCTAATTGTCCTATATATATGTATGTTTTTCCTTTATATAGGGATCTGATCGTAAGTTGCCAGTGCTTTTTATAGGAAAACCTCTTATTATCTCACACAATGGAGCAAGTGGGGATTTCCCAGGTTGTACAGAGTTTGCTTATCAAAGTGCTATACGAGATGGTGCTGACTACATTGACTGCAGTGTCCAGATGACAAAAGACGGTGTCCCTATCTGCAGGGAATCCCCAGATTTATTAGCAAGCACAAATGTGCTTTCTGATTCATCATTCTATCCTGCCCGTCAGAGGATTGTTTCTGATATTCAAGTTTCCGAAGGCATTTTTACATTTGATCTTACATGGAAGGAAATTCAAGGCTTAAAGCGTAAGTTTGGTCTCTGTTTGAGTTGCCTCAAACAATATTAAGTTTTGAATGGAATAAAATTATTTCACATTACCTCTTTCTGAGATCACTTTGTTCAGTGTAAACTATGGAGCCTTTTTGTTATCACTAGCCGATGCCAATGTTGCAAGAGTTTGAGTGTATAGTGGTTTAATGTTATATTTATTTTAACATTCTGTGTGAAGGGCATATAGCTGATAAGGTGAAGACTGAAATATGTTGTTTTTGAAGGAAATAATTGAAATACAATGAGAGACATTAATGTTTTAAATGTAAATTCTGACAGAAAGCTTGGGAATGGCATTCCATCACTGCCAAAAAGAATGATATTAGCTTTGTAATTATAAATGTGTTTTATTTCTTATTTTTTGGTTTTACTTGGAGTCTATGTAGTCTCTTGCCAGCTTGTACTCAGTGCACTGCTCATTCATTTCCCAGCTAAGTTACCAGGATATGGATACGGATTCACAAGATTTTTTAAAACCTAGAATCCGGATATGTCAGGGAAACGACAAGTACAAATAAATATAAAAATACTTTTATAATAAATGGAAAAATGGAATGAAGAAACAAAACTATTTAGGAAACACAAGAGTAGAACTATAAATTATTGCCAAAAAAGAGAGTTCATGTACCATAACTGATAATTTGATAAGTTGTGATATTGATAATTTTAAAAACCATTTCAGCATGAACTTGAAGCAGGTCATAATAGTGTTTTTGTGAGCCACATCCACATGTCTCTATCAGTAGGGAATTGTAATGTTCCGTTTTTGATAAAAGGGAATAACTGAGGACTAATAGCACTAGGAGCAGAAAGGTACATCAATTCAGTATTATTAAGTCATCAGTGTAGAAAGAAGGCCATCAGAGTTAGTATTCTAAAGCATGCGGAGCATGCAGGCCTTGTTTAGTTAGTATTAAAGTCAACATCAAATTAGAATTGCATGCATGCAAAAGTGAAGCATAAACCCTAAAAGTGACATGCAAACCCTAAAAGCATATGAAGATCTATTTAAAATGGATTATGGGACTAAAGGAGATAGCTATTGTTATTGTTGATTGATTTTGGAGTTTTGAGCAGCAGCACAGCGTGCAGCTACGTCAGTTGGGGTTGGAGATGGTGTTTTCAGCTAGCGAGGGTTCGGTAGTGAGATATTTGCCCTAGTCTCGTATTGGGATAAATCATCCAGGTTTATCCATTGCATCCATCATATACTACAGTTTTCGGAGATCCAACACATTCCGAAGGGTTATTAGCAGATCCACGTTTTGCAGCTGGAAGTAGCAGGGAAAACACAAAAGGATTCGCTGGGACCACAAAACCTATTCTTTCCTCAGCATGTCAGCTTCCTCTTTCTCTGCAGGCCTATCCTACGATATGCAGTGATTATCAGCGATCAGTTTGCTCGCATGGAGCAGCCATCAGCCAAATAGATCAGTTGGGGGCGTGAGCAGCAGAACTGCTAATCAATTCGCTAGGGCACTTAGAGGAAGCCAAACCTCCGCATGTGTCAGGCCATCTCTCCTGCATTAGCAGACTGACAAGCTCAGAAAGTTTCAGCCCGAACGGACCTCTCCTCCTACAAAAACGTCACCTTCAGTCTGGAGGATTTTTACGGTACTGCGGGGCGGTAACACCGGAGGAAAAGAGCAAAATTAGACCACCCATCCGGATCCTTATGCATGCAACTATCTTTGGATTCATTATCAGCCAGAATATCAGTGGTAAGTGTTAATTTCTCTCTGCAAAACCCTAACCCTAATTCAGCTATATTTTAGGGCATTTTTGTATGGTGAGTTTGCATGCACAATTATTTTGCAAATTTGTATGAGATTGAGTGTGGAAGTCAGCACTATCATAGAACATTAGAGAATATCAGTATTTGGGATATTACAGTGGTATTAGAGCATGTTCCTTGCCAACTGTGGGCATGCAAAATTGAAAATGAATTTAGAAGATCCATACAAGATTACTTACCGGAGATAGAGGTTTACAAACAGTGATAGAGGAGAAGAGGAATTAGAGGACTTAGAGTTGGGGGATAGAGAGTATCAGTTGGAAAGGGCAAAGAAACAATGGCCGATGATGATAAAACAACTTTCAATAGTCTCATGTCAGCGATAAAAGAACTCACTACTGGGCAAAAAGAAATGATGAGTACCTTTAGGCAAATGACAGAGAAAAATGGGCCCACCCCACACAGTCTCTTGTTTCCCAATAGTGATAGGGTATCCACCAGTAGTAGTGGGGAGCACTTACATACCAACATGCAGAGCCATCCCCATATATACAACAAGCCTTCCTGACCTACCATGCCTCAATTCTTAGATAGTCCAGCTGTAGTGCCTCTAGCACAAGTAGAACCAGAAGAATCCATGAGTGCCTATCTGAGAGAGTATAGAGCTTTAGGAGATGAATTCCATTCAGCCATGACCTTCACTGACTTCTACCACTTTAAAAGTAAGAACAAACCTAGAGCTTACAATAGGCCCACCACCCTAGCATATGCCATTAGCCGAACTAGAGATTTGCAGAGGTTAGCAGTATTTCAACACTTGCCTCGATATCAGGAGTATCTAGCCTTGGGTGATGAGGTAGGTGCAACATTGTCCTTTCAATATTATTATACCATCAAGTTTGGGAGCCAACCCAAGGATTTGGATGAGGATCTCCTTAAAGGCATAGTTGGGGAAGTGAAGAAAGGTGAGCATGAAGTACAGGTTGTTGGTGAGCTTGATTTAGAGTTAACAGTACATGATGAGGATGTGCATGAGGAGATAGCATTAGAGCCATCCTGCGAGTCTAGCGACACCAGCACATTTGCTAGTCAGATTGTGGTCAAGCCGTATGATGAGTTGGAGTTGGTATACTCCTCATCACCTACATCAGGAGTCCAGACAGTTATGACAGACGAAATACATGTGGTGCCAGGCAATGAGCAGAATAGCGAGATAGTGGGCAGTCACACATGGAGGTTAGGGAGAGTTTATACATGCATGAGATAGAGCTTCCAGATGATAGCCATCGCAAGATTGTTAAAGAAAGCATTCTAGCAATGAAAGAGAGGACCAAGATACTCCGAGACACCATAGTACAACGAGATGTTGAGCTTACAGTTCTTCGAGTTGTATGTAGCAAGTCAGCGGTCAGGATTTCTAGTATTGAAGAGCAGTTGAATTCCTTGATGGGGCATCAAAAGAAACACACTATTGCATTTCAAAGCAGTCCTCTTCAGGAGTACATAGACAAGGCTTGTAGTAGTTCGAGTCCACATTTGCATAATGGAGGATGGTTTTTACAGGTTGGCCCGGATTGAGAAATTGGGCAGCAGTATATGAGCATTCCAGTTGAAATCAGAAAGGCTGAATATCAGCTTGGTAGGATTATTCCTTGTGATGGTGTTTATGGAAAAGGTCCTTTTTGGGGTTTGGATGAGAGAGAGATTAAGAGTTGGTGCCCTATTGAGTGGGCGATTCTTGGGAAGACATTCCTAGCCATGGGTATAGTCCCACAACGGCCTTGGGATATTTGGGATGAAAGATGCAGAAGTTTGCATTGGGATCCTGGTGGGAGACGTTATGAGGGATGGAAACAATGTTTATTGATGGGGTTACTTGGGATTCTACAGGATGCTCCTTTTGTCAATACTATGTAGGATAGCGGTGGATGCATTTTCACCTCTGCAATTCTCAGATTGATTTGGGACCCTGGGATTACAATGATTGGCAGTTTAGTGATTGTTATAGGATGCTTTCAGGAGGTCTCTGGTGATGGTACCGTGCAGTGCAGTGCTTTGAGTAGAGGGTGCTATAGATCTCCTAGGATAATTTGGGACCCTGGGATCATCCCCGGATTCAGTTGGTTCAGTTTGATTGATTGTGGAGTTGCGTTGGCATTGCTTGAGGACAAGCAATCTTTGGCGAGGGAGGACTATAATGTTTCGTTTTTGATAAAAGGGAATAACTAAGGACTAATAGCACTAGGAGCAGAAAGGTACATATTCAGTACTATTAAGTCATCAGTGTAGGATAAAGTGGTTTTCTTGAACACGATGGCAAGACTACAGAACAGTGCAGGTGAAGTGAGCAACAACATAGTACATAAATATAGATCATCCCTTTACAACAGACCTTGACCATAAAGATATATCAAATAAAAATGTTGAGAACAGACCTTGATATTGATATATCAGAGTTCAAGAGCAAATATTGACATTAGGATAGATCAGACCTTGAGTAGGAATGGGGTTTACGCTTTTAGCCATTAGGTGTTTAGGGTTTTTTAAGTTTTTCATTTAAAAATAATTTTTTTGGGAGATTAATGGGTCATAGAAGCACTGGAAGTTGCAAGATTCGTTTGAAAATTTCAGAAATTGTTTGATTTTTCATAGGATCTGTTTCACAATTTCATGAATATTTTTATTGTTCACGGGATCCTTTTCATGGGAACAAGATGCGTTTCCTTTTGTAGGGGATCCGTTTCCATGGTGGATCCGAGGCAGATCCAATCCGGATACGTATTGGATCCGTGGATCCTACACACTGGGGTGGTGGATTCGGTAAAACAGTTTCCCGGGAAGAACCTTTTAGATTGCTCTATCTGCAGTTATTTTTCAATCGAGATTTTAGTGTAGATTTCTCCTCGTGATAACTTGTTGTTCATGTTGTTATTCTTACCATCTTGTTGATTTGATTTTAGTTTAAAGCAAACTTCCTTGTAATTACTTCTTCTGGAGGAGATTGGAAGAATCTATTCTGATTATATCACTTGGGGATTGTGCTTTGTTGGTCCCTACTTAAATTAAAATTTCAATATCATAAAATTCTTGTCATTTGACTGTACATTCCTACCATATTTTTGATTCAGTCTATCTCATGCTGTGCCATACCCTTCATATTGGTTGAAAAGTAGAAACACTAGTATGAAGCGAATTTTCATGCTATTCATATTTAACTTTTTGGCATAGAATGTCATCCCCAAAGATGGTATTTATAAATTCGTGGAACTCTTCTGTGTTGAGATTTGTATCTCGGGATGTCCTTCATAGAATTATCCCTAACATGAAGGGACATTAACAAGGAAAGCATTAATGTATTGTGTGAGAAACACATTTCCAGTTTGGATGGCTTTAGTGGTGGAAGGAGAGATTTTTTAGACTTTTACCTTGTGCATGCAGGATTTGCATGCATTCATTTTTAATGAAGAACTTTGCATGTGGGAGTTTGCATGAAAAATGAGTTAGGGATTTGGAACCCTAAAAGACAACGAAGTTGATAAATGAGAGTTGAGGGGTAAAGGGGGCACACAAGAAGACAACTTAGAAGACTTATGAGAAGGAGAGGCGCACTTCTTGAGCAGGGGCGCACTCATGGGAGAGAGGGCGCACTTCTTGAATCCGGGAGAGAAGAGAGAAGTAAAGGTTCTTCCTTTGGAGATTGAGGAGGACGCATGGAGATCAATTGGAGACTGATTGAGAGATGGCAAATCATTGAGCAGTCAGACGGAGAAAGAAGAGAGGCTCACTTATTCAGCCGGGAAGATAGAGAGAAGCTGAGGGTGCATTCTTCATAGATAGAGGGGATGCACTTGTTTAGAGACCAACAGGGGGGCGCATTCCGATAGTTTATAGAGAAAACCTATGTTGCATGAGGACTTGTCCCCCCTAAAATTTCACCTATTCCCTACGTTTCCGCATTTCGGGGACTTTGGAGCTCCTCGGAAACGTCCCTAATTCATTGGAGACTCCATTGAGGACTCGTGGAATTCTCGGACGTACCCTAACTATACTTGCCCAAATTAGGTACTTTTCAGGGACGTCCCTGAAGTCCCTCGACCAATCGAGGACTCCTGGACGTCCCTCGACCTGCACATTAAAAAACAAAAAATTAAAAAGATTGAATTAAAATTTAAAAATTAAAAAGTTAAAACCTAAAGAACTCTCCCCTCTATTTTTCTAACCTGCGCCCCCCATCTATTCTCCTTGCTAAACTTTCACCTGACGATGGCTCACTCTAAGCTCCAACACTCCCGATTGTGAAATCTGCACAACTTGCGGTGAATCCAACTTGGTCGTCTGAAGTCTGCATAGCTCGCACAACTCCCCCATGGTTGTAGCACTTGCATCGGTGCTCCTTGTCAGCTCCCTTGTGGTTGTAGCATTCGCACAACAACTTTGTTGGCTCCCTTGTGGTCGCAGCACACGCAAAACTGTTAAGATTTCATATGCTTAGCTAGGTACCATTAGTATTTAATCCAATTTCACAACAGTAGCATATGCAAAATCATTGAAAGAAACACAATCACAAGATAGACACATATTTATCTTGGGAAACCCTCGAGGGGAAGAAATCCTAGCAAAACTTCCTCTATATAGATGTATAAGATAAAACCCCAAAACATGTGATCCTCCTCCTTGATGGTATGTCTCTCTCTCTCTCCTATGCGCTATACACAAGTGAGTGTGTGTGTTCAAATTAGGAACACGACTCTATTTATATTCTTTCTGTCACTTGACTTTTACCCTAACAAGTCGGCACCACTAAACTGACTGGGACGACTTCACCTAGGAAGACTCAAACCAATATTATATTATATTCATTGGGGTATTATTGACCCGACTTCTAATGGAGGTTGTTGCCGCCTAATTCACACTTTAAGACACAGGAAAGCCACAACCTGCTATGTGTGTCCTTGGGGGCAAGCGAGAGCTGGGGACCATTGTCACCACAGTCCACAACTCCTCCGTTTAGGCAAGATCCCAACAGAGCCAAGGGGGGTAGTCCCTACAGGGAAACTAAGTTCCAGATTTATTAATTAATTACAGATTAATTAAAGGGATCTTTTATTAAGATGGTGAGGCTAAGACTTTATACTATCTAAGGAATGACAAGAATCATGCAAATGCAAAGATTTCCTTTTGATGACAAGCAAACCTTGAGATAAATGAATACTAGTGCCTATTAACAAATGGAGTCAAAGGGTAAATTACAACCTTACAAATTTACAAATGAAATTTAAATCTAAGTTAATTAACCACCAGGTTACAATATGGACAAATGAAATACTATGAACAATATAAACAAAAATGAATGAGCAGTTAACCAGTATTAACAATATCCACAATTATAACAGATTGAATAAATGGAACAATTATTAATCTTGTTAGACAAGATCTACAGATTACTAAACAGTATGATTACTTAATTAAATGAACTGAAAAAATTACCACAAGAGTTTGCAAAAAACTGGAAGTAAAAAACTTGTAACTGAAAAGTGTGAAAGTGCTTGCAGTAAAACCTTGAACAGCAAGGCAAAGATAACAGCAGTGACCTGTGTTTGTAGGACGTTTTGCAATGTCTCTTGGTTAATTTTACTAAATTTTATTTAAGTTTTTCTTCTCGAAGTTTAGTTTTGGAACCGGTGGTGTGACTACCCCAATCTAGTGCTTCTCAAGTCAAAGAGGGAATGCTGTTGCGCTCAACAAAGTGGGAGCAAAGCCCACCCGTAGCTCACAGGTCAAACCCCAATGGCTTGGTGCTCAACAAGGAGGACGTAAAACGCCTAGAGACCCCCCACGGTCTATACTACCCCAAGTCGCCTCCGAGGTCATTGTTTTTAATCAACAGGAAAATTACTAGATGGATGCCTATTAAACTAAGACTTTTCTATCCCTTGTCGTATCTCGTTAGTACTCCGAAGGGTGATAACTGAGTAGAGGAGCAGGAAATATTGAAGTTTTTGTTGGTTAATTTTAGAGGGTAAATTTTAATCTTGGTGATTAGCATGCAATGTTTATTTTAAACTATCAACAAGATCAACCAAGCGGTATCTCTTATGGGAGGTGCTGGTACTTGATCTTGGACTTGGAAAGTAAAATGTGTTGAAATTGTAGCAAAAAGGAATGTTGTTTTAATTACTTAAACCCCCACTTCTCCTGGTTTTCATATCCAACTTGAAGTCCCTAAAGGGAGATGACAAGTGGATAGAGGATACACATGATAGATGGGTTGTGTGATTACCCTTTAACAGAAAATTAAAGATTACTGAACTTGGAAGAAAAATGCAACTAGCTAAACAATGCCTAACCGCACAGCAATCTCTGTGACAGAGATGGTGGTCTGCCACAGAGATAGTGGGTAAACAGAAATAAAAATTATGCTTAAGCTAACCTCACAACAATCTCTATTACAGAGATGGTGGTCTGTAATAGAGATAGGTGGGTAACAGAAAAATAAAACTGAGTACACTAACCTCACTTCAATCTCTGTGACAGAGATGGTGGTCTGTCACAAAGATAGGTGGGTAAACAGAAAAAATTGCATAAACAGAAATCTAAGCAACTAGTATTCTACTTCCTACTCTACTTCCTAATCTATTTACATATAGATTACAAATGCTTATTAACTTTTGCAGAATACCCCAAGAGAACTTCTCGTTGGGGCTTACAAATATCAGAAAAAGATGAGAGAAAGGTGAGGGTTTGAACCCCTTTTGGAACTGTTTGAAGGTTGAGGTATTTCTGGGCCAATTCGGGCAGCACCTCCCCTTCACCTGTGTAAAACCTGTCACAAATCAACAAGCTATGTTCGCTGGAAATCATAGTAAACACTAAAGAAATTATCAGAAAAATTAGTACCCCAAAAATCACTAATTTACAGCAAAAATCTGAGTGTAAAAATGACAGAAATATGATGTTTAGAGAGCTGGAAAATGAGTTTCCAGCCACCTAAATGATGTTTAAACAGCAGAATTAAAAGCCTATACTAATATATAATGGATGGGGGCCCTAAAACAAGGGTTATATTCACTATACAGTGAATAAAACCCAGTTTCAGGAAGGAAAACTGAAAATGGCCGAATTGAAATTTGGACAGACGAAACCCTTGGAGAGATATCCTTGCTTGGAAAACCTGCAAACAAATCTAGATCTGCAAAAATATGTAAGCCTAGAGATGAATGTCCAACAATCCCTGCAAAATACTTTGAAGAAAAATTGTTAAACCATTCACAAAAGAGGGTAAAAATACTTTTACTCTCTAATCTCTCCACAAAATACTTTGTGGAGAGCTAACTAGACTAATACAAATATGCAAAACTAAAAAAAAGATACAAGTTACCTCACAAGAAATTGATCATGAAATGAGACAATGATGGCACAATGTTCCTCCAAAGCTTCCTTCTATTATCGTCCAACTAGGGCAAGATTCAATACAAAGTAGCAAGAGAATATGAGAGGAGAATGGGGAAATATTCCGGCAGCATAACAATAGCATGAGAGATCATGTCAAATGAGGGAGTGAGACCCTCATTATATAGTTGAGGAAGACCCCAACCCCTTGAAGATCAATGGCCGAGATTATATCTGGATCTAGGTTAAATGTCCACCACTAGATCTAGGTATTTGACTTGATCCAAGTCTTGATCCATGTCTCAATCATTTTCCACCCTTAGATCTAGGGTTTTGACCAAGGTTCACCCTTAGATCACTTTGTGTGGGCCTAAGAGCTAGGCGCCCCTCTAGATCTAGCGCCCTCCACCAAAGTAGTGACGCCTCCTTCTTTAGCTAGCGCCTTCTAAATGATGGTAGTGCCCACATGTGAGGGTTTTATGCATGCGCCCCCTCTAAAATGGCCAGACGCCCTCCAAAAATGTGTGACGCCCTCCAAAAATGTAGTGCCCTACTAAACATTAGTGCCACCTCTAAAATTGGCGCCCCTCCTTTTAACCTTGACGCCCCCTAAAATGGGTAGCGCCTCCTCCATATTGGGTAGCGCCTTCTCGAAATTGGTGGCTCCCTCTATCATGCTAGCGCCCTCCTTTTTAGCTAGGCGCCCCATCTATTTGGTGGAGACTCTCTTTTACATTGATGCCCCACTATTTAGAGTGGGCCCTTTTATTTGCATATGCCCCACCTTAGTGAGGGTTTAAACTTGGAGGTCCCCTTTAGTGGTGGTTTGGACTTTAGCCTTTTCTTCAAGACATTTAACCTTTAGACTTAGGCTAAAATAAAAATTCACCTTAAATTAAAATTTTCAATTTAATTTTTAAATTTTTCCAATTTTGACTTAGGAAAAATTAAAAATAACTTGAAAAAATTATATCTTGGCTATGGGGGGGTGAAAAATTTTGGAATAATTTTTTCCTAGGCTTAACAACCCCCAAACAAAATTACCATGGCATTATTTGATTTTTTCCTTCAAAATCAAATAATATGAATTTTTGACTTAGGGAAATTAATTAATTCCCTAGGAAAAATAGACCTTGCTTAGACAAAAATGGTCTATCTCCTCAACCACCTGTCAGAATGGCATGGGACTCAAAGCAGTGGCTTAGGGGGTTTCATAGCAATTTACTTTGCATTTATATCCCCTATTACAAAATGCCAATGCTTGAGCAATTACATGATTACATCAAAACTGAGTTAATTAACCACCAAGGGGTGAAATTAATTAACTAGAAAAAATAAATAAAAATACAACAACACAACGAAACTCCGCAAGACTCTATACAAATGTCTAGCATGGTCATGAATCATTTTGAACCCTTAGCCACCTCATGGACTTGACTGGTAGAACGCCCGTCACCACTTTGGAGGATTTTGAGTGAAAAACAAACCAATTAAAATCGTTTACTCAACAAGATTAATTGGAAAGGGAAAAAACACTCAATGAGGGGACTTCCCTAACAACCAGTTCCATGGTGTGGCATCCATATCATATGACCCACACTAGCACATAAAATTACATTAATTTTCCCACGCAGGGGAGCGGACATTTCGTTTTACAAAGGGGCAATTGCCCTGCAGAAGTGAAAAAATCCTCAGATTTTTCCAAGGTACCATTTGTACAATTATGCACATCCTCATGTACATGGAGTTGCCACCTAGTCGAAATAGGTGGGCAACAGAGGTTATACCTCATGACTCTATGATGACCAAATACAATAATAACATCCCGACGGAGGAATAAGACATCTCCCTTGGGTTACATCAATAAAATACAATTAGAATATTCTTCGAAGTTACAATATTTCAACACTCCCCCTTAACGAGAAGGGTATTCTACTGACAATAACATCATCAACTCTAGTAGTAACGAGACAGAGCATCTTCAACAGTATCAAGGTAATACATCTATACGTCATAGGAAGTTTTCAACAATCATCAGCAACTGGAACAGTTATTGGAATATCTTCAATATCTTCAATACTGGAACATCATCTTCTACAACACTGAGTCTTCATCTTCTGCAGCACTTGATCACATGATCCTTTGCAGCAACACTTTGATCTTCTTGATCCTTTGCAGCAGCACTTCGATCTTCTCGATCCTTTGCAGCATCACTTCAATCTTCTTGATTCTTTGCAGCAACACTTCGATCTTCTCGATCCTTTGTCTTCAAAACTACCTGCAGTACACATGATCTTTTTGTGGGATGATCAATCCCTATCACTTTAGGACATAGGTCCGAGGATGATGCAATCCTCATCAGCCTACTCCCCCTTAACGAGTTGAGTCCATAGTATCTACCAGCTTGATCGTCTACAAATGAATGCCGGACCACATCGTCTACAACTGGATGTAGATCTCGTCCGCAAATGAATGCATGACCTGTCGTTCGCAAGGACTCATCATAGACCATCCTCAGCCTGTTAGAGCTAGGACCCCTCCCAAGCGAGTGTTATTTTCTACGACATCTATAAGTGAATGTAGGCATACTCTCCATGCGAGAGTATCGTCTGCAACTGAATGCAGATCTCGTCGGCAATCGAAAGCAAAATTTGTTGTCCGTAAGGACTCATCGTAGACCATCCTCAGCTTGTTAATGTTGAATTATTGTAAGTTTGAAATGTATTCAATTATTATACCTCGATGTTCCTATTGGGAGAATCATTTGTATTTCATTGTACACCGATGTTCCTATCAGGAGAATCATTAATATTGTACTAGGTCAGTAAAGAGTCACGAGGAAAAACCCTCCATTATAAGTCGTGTCATTAACACCCTCATAAATATAATATTAAGTTGTTTTGAGTCTTCCTAGAGAAGTTGACCCAATCAAGTTTAGTGGGGCTGACTTAGTTGAGTGAAAAGACAAGTGAGAGGAACAATATAAATAGAGTGAGGCGCTTCTCATTTGACACAGACAGTGACACACTTGTGTAGCGCATGAGAGAGAGAGAGAGTCTTATCTGCAAGGAGGAGAAGGACCAGTCTCAAGTTTTATCTTTTATGTTTTAACTTTTGATCATCTATATTGAGGAAGCTTTTCTTGTTGGGTTTTTTCCCTTTAGGGTTTTTCCAGGATTAATCTTGTTGATCTTGTGATACTGTTTCTTTCAGTGATCCTGTGTATATGCTATCGTTGTGAAATTGAATGAAATGCTGATAATCTAGCTTAGCATATGGAATCTTAACATGGTATCAGAGCTAACTTGAATAGGATAGCTTTCACAAAGTGAAGAATCGCTCTCTCTCCGACAAGAAATTAGGGTTTTGGAGAAAATTGGATTTTTGAAGCTCTGATTGCATAGAAAGTTGCCCCCTCCTAGAGCGCATCCACTGAGCTTGAGATTGAGATTTTTGAGTGGGTAGATCTCCGGGAAAGTCAAACCCTAGTTTGACACTGGACCAGAAAACTGCAGAAATCCAAAAAACCAGAAAACTGCATTGCAGAATCTCGCAAGTCAGTTTTGAAAGGTGAAGACTTGAGATCTCCAGAAACCAAGCACACCAGTCAACTCACCTTAGTCAAGCGCATCTCCTGGTAAGATCAGTTTCTCATTTTCAAAAATTTCAATTTTTTGTAATCTCCTGACAAGATGGCCCCAAGCACCAAGCTTGAGGACAAACTAGAAGGCATAGAGAATTATCGAGCATGGAAATACAGAATTGGCCTCTTTCTCAAGGAGAATAATCTTGACAAATATATCAAGGAAAAAGTTGCAGAACCTGATGAGGCTGAAGCTAAGGAGAAGCACAAAAAGGATTTGATTAGGACATAAAGGATTATTACTGACTCTATCAAGGATGACTTGATCCCTTAAGTGTCATCCAAAAAAACTCCGAAAGAGATGTATGATGCCCTAGCAAGGATGTATGAAGGAAGAAACATCGACATTAAGATGAATCTAAGAGCTCAATTGAAGAGCACTAAGATGAGTCATGGAGAATCCATCCAGGACTATTTCACAAGGGTCTCCCAGTTCAAGGAACAACTAGAAGCCATTGGAGACACCCTTGATGAAGATGAGTTGGTTATGACTGCTCTCAATGGTGTCACTAGACCCTGGGATTCATTCATCCAAACCATGTGTGCCAGAAAGGAAAGCATGAAGTTTGATATTGTATGGGAAGATTGTATTCAAGAGGAGGATAGAGTGGCCAATAGAGAAGCTCTACTAAAGGAAGATGATCAAGCCCTAGCCACTTGATCCCTCAAGTGTCATCCAAGAAAACTTCGAAAAAGATGTATGATGCCCTAGCAAGGATGTATGAAGGAAGAAACATCAACAGATTGATGAATCTAAGAGCTCAATTGAAGAGCACCAAGATGAGTCATGGAGAATCCATCCAAAACTATTTCAAAAGGGTCTCCCAGTTCAAGGAACAACTAGGAGCCATTGGAGACACCCTTGGTGAAGATGAGTTGGTTATGACTGCTCTCAATGGTCTCACTAGACCCTGGGATTCATTCATCCAAACCATGTGTGCCAGAAAGGAAAGCATGAAGTTTGATATTGTATGGGAAGATTGTATTCAAGAGGAGGATAGAGTGGCCAATAGAGAAGCTCTACTAAAGGAAGATGATCAAGCCCTAGCCACTTGATCCCTCAAGTGTCATCCAAGAAAACTTCGAAAAAGATGTATGATGCCCTAGCAAGGATGTATGAAGGAAGAAACATCAACAGATTGATGAATCTAAGAGCTCAATTGAAGAGCACCAAGATGAGTCATGGAGAATCCATCCAAAACTATTTCAAAAGGGTCTCCCAGTTCAAGGAACAACTAGGAGCCATTGGAGACACCCTTGGTGAAGATGAGTTGGTTATGACTGCTCTCAATGGTCTCACTAGACCCTGGGATTCATTCATCCAAACCATGTGTGCCAGAAAGGAAAGCATGAAGTTTGATATTGTATGGGAAGATTGTATTCAAGAGGAGGCTAGAGTGGCCAATAGAGAAGCTCTACTAAAGGAAGATGATCAAGCCCTAGCCACCCATACCAAGAGAAGAAGAAGTCAAACCAACTTCAAGAAGGGAAACCACAAGGAGTCTCAACCTCCCAAAAGGTTCCAAAGAACAAGAGAAAGTTTCCCAAAGAAGGATTACTCCAGCTTTCAATGTTTTCATTGTGATAAGATAGGGCACATTGCTAGAAATTGTCCTTTGAAGAAAGAAGAATACAAGAAGAGGAACAACAACAAAAGACATCATGCACATCTAGCTGAAGATGAGGAAGAAGAAGAAGAAGAAGAAGGACCTCAGAGGAAAGCAAGCAGAGAAGATGATGCAGAAGAGTATGTACTATTCTCTGCACTCTTTGGGTCTGTAAAACCTGGAGAAGACACATGGCTTATTGATAGTGGTGCTTCAAGACACATGACGGGACAAAAGAAAATTCTGTCAAAACTTGAAGAAAAGAACTCTCCTCATAAAGTATCTTTAGGAGATGACTATCAATATCCAATCAAAGGAATTGGTGAAGCAAGCTACAAGCTTGATATATGAAACCCCCTGAAGATGAAGGAAGTTTTATATGTACCAGGTCTAAAGAAGAACTTGCTTTCTATCTTAGCATTAGATAAGAAAGCATATAGAGTTGCATTCATAGATGGACAAGTACTCATGTGGCCCAAAGGAAAGACAATTGAAGATGCAGTTGTCATCGGTGAAGAAGAAGGAGGCTTGTATAAACTCAAGGGACATTTAGAAACAACCCTTGTTCATGAGACCACTAACCCTAGTGAACTGTGGCATAGGAGGCTTGCCCACATAAATTACAAAGCACTACCTCTTGTGAACATGGTAGTGACGGCATTACCAGACTTGAAGATCAGCCATGAAGGCATTTGCAAAGGATGTGCAAAAGGAAAGAATACCAAGAATCCATTTCCAAAGAGTGAAACAAAAACTAAAGGTATGTTGGAATTAATTCATTCAGATGTATGTGGTCCAATGTCCTCCACATCATTGAGTGGGTTTGAATAGTATATTACATTTATTGATGACTATTCAAGAAAAACATGGATATACTTCTTGAAAGCAAAGAACGAGGTGTTTGAAAAGTGTATGGAATTCAAAGCCTTGATAGAAAACCTTTCAGGCAAAAGAATCAAGACACTCCGATCAGACAATGGCAGAGAATATACTTCAAAAGAATTTGAAGCCTTTTGTAAAGATGCTGGAATCAAGAGGGAACTAACTACTCCCTACAATCCTCAACAAAATGGTATTGTGGAAAGAAAGAACAAAACCATCATGGAGGCAGTGAAGACAATGATATATGATCAAGATCTTCCAATGCATCTATTGGCAGAAGCATCAAGAACTGCTGTCTATGTACAAAATCGATTATCTCACAGTGCCCTTGGATTCAAGATTCTGACAGAGATGTTCATGGGAAAGAAGCCTGAGGTAAGTCACCTCAAGATATTCGGTTGTCCAGTATATGTTGATATACCGAAAGAGAAAAGAACCAAGTTGGACCCTTCCGGAAAGAAGGGAATATTTGTTGGATACTGTGAAGTATCCAAAGCATTCAAAATTTACATTCCTGGATTCCATCACATGGAAATTAGTAGAGATGTAACATTTGATGAAGAAGCAGCTCTCAAGAGATCTAGAAAATGTCAACATGAAGAAGTATATGAAGAAGATGCACCTCCCAGAAATGTAGAGGCTACATTCCTCCTTGAAGATGAAACACCTGAAGATCATGATATGACAGAACTACAAGAACCTCCCACAATGGAGATATCACGGAAAAGAAAGCCTGCTTGGGCAAGAGAAATTATACAAGAGGCAGAAAGATATGGAGCTCCTGAAGGCTCCACAAGGATAAGCAAGAAGCCCAAGCCTTTTTCCAACTATGTAGACTTAATGTGTGATCTTGTAGATCAAGAACCTACAAACTATGAAGAAGCTGTACAGAAGAAAGAATGGGTAGAGGCAAAGACGGAAGAATAGCAATCAATAATGAAGAATGATGTCTGGGATATAGTTCCCAAACCAGAAGGCAAGAGTGTAGTATCTTCCAAGTGGATCTACAATATAAAACATGCAGCTGATGGAAGTATAGAGAAATACAAGGAAAGATTTGTGGCTAGAGGTTTCTCTTAGAAAGAGGGAATTGATTATGAAGAAACATTTGCACCAGTAGCAAGGTATACATCGATTAGAGCCATCATGGCACTTGCATCCATGATGAAGTGGAACTTACACCAAATGGATGTAAAGACAACCTTCCTAAATGGTGTGATTGATGAAGAAGTATACATAGAATAGCCACAAAGATTTGAAGTTGAAGACAAACAGACTCACGTATGCAAGTTGAAGAAGGACCTGTGCGGCCTGAAGCAAGCTCCTAGAGATTGGTATGGAAGGATAGATAGTTTCTTGACGAGCTTGGACTTTACCAAGAGTAAAGCCAACCCTAACCTTTACTTCAAGGTTATAGAAGATGAACCTGTCATGCTATTACTATATGTGGATGACCTATTTCTGACAAGGAATGAGAAACAGATTTTAGAATGCAAGAAGAAGCTCGTTGAGGAATTTGAGATGAAAGACCTTGGGTTAATGCATTATTTTCTAGGCCTTGAGGTATGGCAGAACTCAGAAGGAATCTTTCTCAATCAAGGAAAGTATGCAGTAGAAATTTTGAAAAGATTTGATATGTTGGAATGTAAAGCCATGGCCACACCCATGGATAGCAACTTGAAGTTGTCGGCTGATGAATCATCAGAAGTAGTGGATGTGACTCAATACAGACATTATTGGGTCGTTGATGTATCTAACAAATACCAGACCAGACATTTGTTTTGCTGTGAACACCTTGATTCAGCACCTAGTTCAATCTAGACGTGTTCACTTGGTAGCTGCAAAACATGTGATGAGATCATAGTTACATATATCGGCGATATATCGGCGATATCGCGATATATCGCGAGTCATTCCCCTTGGCGATATATCGCCACTAAAAAATCGCGATATTTTCGATATTTTGAATATATCGCGATATATTCAATATGTCGCGATATATTGGGAATATATCGGGACATTTTGGAAAATATCGCCCTGCTAAAAAAGTTTGCAAAAAATTTGAAAAAGATATTTTGAATATATCGCGATATATTCAATATGTCGCAATATATCGGGAATATATCGGGGGATTTTGGAAAATATCGCCCTGCTAAAAAAATTTACAAGAAATTTGAAAAAAAATTCATGGGTTAAGTTTTTGGCAGTGTTATTAAAACTAAATATTTTAAATTC
>LPNX011064505.1:998178-1018122 GCA_001517045.1 Pseudotsuga menziesii
AACTGAGGAGACAGCTTTCGAAAGATTTTTGCTGCAGGTGTGCAATCGGCGGACAACAAGGAGAATCATTTGTATTTCATTATACTCCGATGTTCCTATCGGGAGAATCATTAATATTGTACTAGGTCAGTAAAGAGTCATGAGGTAACCTCTTTGTTGTAAGTCGGGTCATTAGCACCCTCAAGAATATAATAATGAATTGTTTGGAGTCCTCCTAGAGAAGTCGGCCCAGTCAAGTTTAGTGGGGCGACTTGGTTGAGTGAAAAGTCAAGTGAGTGAAAGAATATAAATAGAGAGAAGCGCTCCTCATTTGAACACACAGTCACACACTTGTGTAGCGCATGAGAGAGAGAGAGAGTCTTATCTGCAAGGAGGGGAAGAACAAGTCTGAAGTCTTATCTTTTAGATTTTGATCATCTATATTGAGGAAGCTTTTCTTGCTGGGTTTTTCCCGTTAGGGTTTTCCCAGGGTAAATTGGTCTTGATCTTGTTATACTGTTTCTTTCAGTGATCTTGTCTATATGCTTTTGTTGTGAAATTGAATTGAATGCTGATAATCTTGCATAGCATATGGAATCTTAACATGGACTCCATTTTTTGCACTGGTTTTACATTATACAATCATGTGTTTCTGTGTGCTTCACATATCATGTGTTAATTTATATGCTGTTGTGTTTTAAATATTTATGTTGCAATATCTTGTTCAATTGTTTATTTCTTGGCCAAACTCCTTAAAAACAACTAAATCATCATCACACTAAAGCCTTAACAGCCTTACCAACTAATAGGGTCTACCGCCCTTGGCTTCGTTAGGAGTTGGCATAAATGGAGGAGTCAAGAACAAGGTGTAATGTCCTCATCTGATTAGGCACTGAGGACCAAAACCGCTAACCTATGTGATTCCTGTGGGTTCGAGCGGTTACTGACAGCTAGGGAATCATTTAAATACTGATGCCATCTATAGAAAATCTAGTGCATCATCATGTTATCACCATTAGGTCAAGAAGGGCCTCCTGGGCCAAAGGCCACCATCATGCATGCCATCTAAGCATTATTTAATGATGCATGCACTCATTTAAGTCTCCATGCGCATGCATGCAAGTCAACTGCAAATTAAAAAATAAAGTGACCTAATTAGGTCAAAGATTAGGGTTTTCGCAGTTGAAAGTTATAAAAGGAAGATAAAGTGAAAGGAGACTCACCTTCTGATGATTATTATTTTGGAGCTCTTGAATAGCAGCACAGCGTGCCAACACTTGGGGTTGGAGACGACGTCTTCAGCTAGCGGGGTTTCGGCAATGAGATATCTGCCCTAGTCCCATTCAGGGTAAGCCATACAGGTTCACCATTTGCTCTTCCATTCATTCATTATCCAGTATACTGCAGAGATTGTTGTAGGGGCACGTGTGCAGTTGTAAGGGGTTTTTAGCCAAAAAGCCCTAATCATTCGCTGAGTCTTCAGATCTTAGTTTTACTTCACAACCCAGGCACCATTCTCATCATCGGCATCTTACTCCAGTACTCGGTGATTATTAGATTCGATCGTGCTCATCCTGAGCAGTTATTAGCCATTTCGGGATCAGGGGGGCGTGAGCAGCTGCACCTCTAGAACAATTTGCTAGCCTGCCTAGAGACCTCAGAAATTCCGCATGTGCCAGGCATTGTCTCCGGCACGAGAAGGCTATCAGTCTTGCAAATCAACAGCTTCATCGGACACCTCCTTCACTGAAAACGTCACCCTTAACTGATCTAGGATTCGTGCTGCTGGGGTTTCACCGGAAGTAGAAGATATCAGTTCATCTTCGATTCAGCTCTTGATGCATGCATACTCTCTCAGGAGCAGTCCAACTAGCTTATCAATGGTAAGTGTTCATTCTATCCCACAAACCCTAACCCTAATTTTTTCTATAAAATAGGGATTTTTGCATGGCAGTTTACATGCCCGGTTGTATCAGCGTATTTGCTTAGAATTAGAAAATATCGGGATTTGGGATATTACAGTGGTATCAGAGCTATCTTCTTGGCTAGCTGTGGGCTTAAGAAATGAGACATAGATGAATACAGAAGGAGACCCTTTTGTAACCTATAGGAGAAGAAAGAGTAGATACACAGGGGAATTTGAGGATATCCAACTAGAGGATATCAATTCAGACATGGAACAAACAGGTATACACTCTGATAAGGGAAAATGAACGGGAGAGGAGGAGGACAGGATGGAGTTTCGCAACTTAGTATCTGCATTGCAAGACTTAGCCAAATGGCAAAAAGATGTACTCAAGGCAATCAACAGATTCACTGCGAAACCATAAATAGGTATCAACAGTACACCTCCCTCATCGGTAGATCGAGGATCTACAAGCAGCAGTGGAAAGGTTGCGTACACTGATATACAGAATACACCGCACATATATAGCAGACCTTCCAACAGGCCTACCATGCCTCACTTCTTAGTAGATACAGTAGGTGGCCCAGTCATGCAGGTAGAACCTAGCGAACCTTTTGGAGCTTATTTGCAGGAATATAGAGACTTAGGGGATGAGTTTCATGCTGCCATGTTTTTTTTCGGATTTCTGTAACATGAAGAGTAGGAACAGACCCAGGAATTTCAACAAGGGATTCAATCACAACTATGAGTTGTAGAAGACCTTGGGCAGGTTGACCATCCCAAACTTTGATGGGACTCGCGGAGGTTCAGCGAGGATATGGGTTCAAAAGTTGGAGACCTATTTCCAACTCAATCCCATGACAGAGACAGATGCCATTAAGTTGGCTACACTCCACTTGGACGGAGAGGCTCACGAGTGGTGGTACCACGGATTGGGGACATTGGGTCACAACACCATACACTCCTACAGTGAGTTCACTCAGAAGCTCATGGAGCGGTTTGACAGGAAGGATCCAGAGATACATTTCAGGGAGTTGGCTCAACTCAAACAGACAGGTAGTGCAGAAGCCTTCATCTCAGAATTCCAGAGGATAGCGGTCATGGTAACAGATGTGTCAGAGAGCAGGTTGACTATGTTATGCACTGAGGCCCTAACAGAGCCACTATGGGGATGGGTGAAAGCCTAGAAACCCCTCACTCTACAGGATGCCATTAGCAGAACCAGAGATCTACAAGATTCAGTCCCCAAGAACAGGTTCCCGCTCAAAACCAACTTTCTTGTTAGGGACAAGGACAAGAAACCTTTCCAGTAGGATGTTCCCAAGAAAACATGGTTAGACGAGGACAGTAGAAAAGACTTGAGCAGGAAGAAACTATGTTTCACTTGTCAGGAACCGTGGGTACCAGGACACAGGTGTGCAGGGAAGGCGAAGGCTCACTACATCGAGGTATATTCGGACAATGATGAGGATGACTATGAGCAGGAGGCCACAGAAGAACTACGGGCAGCTGAAGAAGAATCACACCAGAGTGATACACCAGAGGGAGTCATTGCTACATTATCTGGAGTACCAAGATTCCATACTCTCAGGGTCGGAGGAGTAGTACAGGGTCACAGAGTAGGATGGGGGAGCAACCCACAATTTCATTGACTCCGCTTGGGTAGCCAAGAGAGGTATTCAGACCGAGAAGTTCGAAGGATTCACTGTAGCAGTAGACGGGAACTCCAACATGGAGTGCAACTACTGGATTCCAAAATTGAATGTCACCTTAGGTAACTATCAGATGACAGATTCCTTCTATGTAGTAGATGTATCGGATACTCATGTAGTATTGGGTGTTTAGTGGCTCTATTCCATAGGAAAATACACTATAGACTACAGGGCAATGGAAATGGAATTCCAGGGGCCAGACGACAAACGAGTAGTTTTGAGGGGCATGAACATTTATCCCCCAAAACCGGTCTCGTCACAGAGAATGGAGGCAGTACTCCGACAAGATGATATAGAATGGGTGGCAGAATGTTTGGTCACCTTTAGGAAACCCCTAGAAACCAGCACACGACACCCAAGTGACATTCAGGCCTTGCTACAGAAGCATAAAAGGTTTTTCGGGACCTTCCATTAGGTAGACCGCCAGACCGAGGCTTTGAACACATTATTGAGCTAGAGGAGGGGACATAAGTAGTCATCACCACTCCTTATCGGCATCCCAAAAGATACAAGGATGAGATCGAGAAAACAATCAAAGAATTACTGGAGCTTGGATACATTCGGCCCAGTTCTAGCCCCTTCACATCCTCAGTAGTATTGGTCAACAAGAAGGATGGTACATTGCGAATGTGCATCGACTATCGAGCACTCAACAAAAAGACCATTAAGAACAGGTATCCCATCCCTAGAATCGATGAACTTATGGATGAACTTCGGGGAGCCAAATACTTCTCCAAGGTTGATCTTCGCTCGGGGTACCATTAGATCCGAGTAAGGGACCAAGACATCTCCAAAACAGCTTGTCGCTGTCACTATGGCCACTTTTCAGTCATGCATGAACCATACCTTCCGAGTTCAGCTACGTAAGTTTCTGCTAGTATTCTTTGATGACATCCTGATTTACAACAAAACATGGGAGGAGCATCTGAAACATCTGGACGAAGTACTGAGCATTCTAGAACACTCGCTTTACGCAAAAATGTCCAAGTGTGAATTTGGCATGAAGGAAATGCTGTACCTAGGGCACATAATCAATGAGGAAGGAGTACATGTTGATATGGAGAAAATCCGAGCTATTAGAGATTGGCTCGTGCCAAAAACAATCACGGAATTGAGAGGTTTCTTAGGACTGTGCACCTATTACCGACGGTACGTTAAGGGATTCTCTCAATTTGCAGCACCCCTCACAGATCTCACAAAGAAGGGAGCATTCACCTGGATAGACTTAGCACAGAAAACTTTCGAGGAGATGAAAGTTATTATGAGTTCATGTCCAGTTTTAATATTACCAGACTTCTCACAACCCTTTGTAGTGGAATGTGATGCCTCAGGGGAAGGGTTAGGAGTAGTATTGATGCAAAATCATCACCCTATTGCATTTGAGAGCTGTCAAATGAAGAGCTACGAGCGCCACTACTCCATATATGACAAAGAGATGCTAGCCATCTTACATGCTCTCACGAAATTCAGACAGTTCCTAGTGGGCAGTAAGTTCAAAATCAAAACAGATCATAATAGCCTCAAGTATTTCCTGGAGCAGAAGGAATTGAATGAGCGCCAGCAGAAATGGGTTAGCAAAGTACAAGCCTACGATTTCGAGATCGAGTATGTAAAAGGTAAGAATAATGTAGTAGCTGATGCATTATCCAGGTGTCCCGCCTCACTATCTCTCAGGAGTATGTCCACAGATTGGAGGGCACTTCTCTTAGTAGAATACTTCAAAAATAAATTCGCTTGCGAATTATTGGATGGATGAATTCAGGATGACAGGTACAGGATTGTTGATGACATCATCTATTATAAGAACAGGAAATACCTCGTCCCAGAATCCACGTTGAGGAAGAAGATCATTCAGGCAGCACATGACTCTCTATTATCAGGACATCAAGGTTTCTTGAAGACCTACAGACAGATCCGAGAGAGGTTCTCATGGAAGGGCCTCAAGGGGGATGTTATGTAGCACATATGGGAATGTAGCATTTGTCAACAAAACAAGATTGAGAACATCCATCCAGTAGGGTTGCTTCAGCCACTACCAATTCAAGAACAAAAGTGGGAAAGCGTCTCTATGGACTTCATTACGGGGTTCCCCAAGGTGCAAGGGTGAGATTGTTTATATGTAGTAGTTGACAAACTGACCAAGTTTGCACATTTCTTTTCTATATCATCAGATTACTCTGTAGCTCAAGTAGCCGAGTTATTCTTCACGGAGGTCTTCTAGTTACATGGGTTACCTAAGACCATTGTCAGTGATCAGGATAAGAGATTCATAGGTGCCTTCTGGCAGGAACTATTGAGATTAGTGGGGACCGAACTGGCTACCAGCACGAGTTATCATCCCTAGAGCGATGCACAAACTGAAATAGTCAACAAGTGGATTGAACGATATCTGAGGAACTACGTAACAGGGAAGCAGGGAACCTGGATCAAATGGCTACACTTAGGGGAGTATTGTTACAATACTACCTATCAGATGTCTATTAGGATGACTCCTTTTAAGGCATTATACGGCTACGAGGCCTTGGACTATGCAGATTTGGTATTTGGGGATAGTAGGGCTCCTAAGGCAAAGGTTTGGATACAGGACAGTCAAGATATTCTTAAAATCTTGAAGGAAAACTTACAGACAGCCCAGAATCAGCAGAAGTTATATGCAGACAAACAAAGGATTGAGCGGAGCTTTGAGGTAGGGGATTTGGTATACTTAAGGCTCCAACCTTACAGACAGTCTTCGCTTAAGAAGAAAGGTGCAGAAAAGTTAAAACCTCGCTTCTATGGACCCTACAGAATAATCAGGAAGGTGGGAGAGGTGGCATATGAACTAGAACTACCACAGGAAAGTAAAATTCACAATGTGTTCCATGTGTCCAACCTGAAAAACACCCTTGGGTAACACATTGCTCGATCAACAAAATTACCTCCTTTAGATGATGAAGGATCGCTAATACGGATTCCTGAACGGATCATACAGATTAGAGAAAGGAAACTCAGGAACAAAGTAATTAGGGAATACTTGGTTCAGTGGAAGGAACTACCACTAGAGGATGCCACATGGGAAGGTGAACAAGTATTGCAGCATCTCAGTTTGTAGTTGCTTGAGGACAAGCAATCTCAAGCGGGAGGACTGTAATGTCCTCATTAGATTAGGCACTGAGGACCAAAACCGCTAAGCTATGTGATTCCTCTGGGTTCGAGCAGTTACTGACAGTTAGGGAATCATCTAAACACTGATGCCATCTATAGAAAATCTAGGGCATCATCATGTTATCACCATTAGGTCAAGAAGGGCGACCTGGGCCAAAGGCCACCATCATGCATGCCATCTAAGCATTATTAAATGATGCATGCACTCATTTAAGTCTCCATGCGCATGCATGCAAGCCAATTGCAAATTAGAAAATAAAGTGACCTAATTAGGTCAAAGATTAGGGTTTTCCCAGTTGAAAGTTATAAAAGGAAGATAAAGTGAAATGAGACTCACCTTTTGGTGATTATTATTTTGGAGCTCTTGAATAGCAGCACAACAATTGGGGTTGGAGACGGCGTCTTTAGCTAGCAGGGTTTCGGTAGTGAGAAGATATTTTCCCTAGTCTCATTCAGGGTAAGCCATATAGGTTCACCATTTGCTCGTCCATTCATTCATAGTTATCCAGTATACTGCAGAGATTCTTGCAGGCGCACGTGTGCAGCCGTAAGGGTTTTTCAGCCAGAAAGCCCTAATCATTCGCCGGGTCTTCATATCTCAATTTTACTTCGCAACCCAGGAACCATTCTCATCATCGGCATCTTACTCCAATACCCGGTGATTATCAGATCCGATCGTGCTCATCCTGAGCAGTTATCAACCATTTCGGGATCAGAGGGGTGTGAGCAGCTGCACCTCTAGAACAATTTGCTAGCTTGCCTAGAGACCTCAGAACTTCCGTATGTGCCAGGCATTCTCTTCGGCACAGGAAGGCTATCAGTCCTGCAAATCAGCAACTTCATCGGACACTTCCTTCACTGAAAACGTCATCCTTAGCTGATCTAGGGTTTGTGCTGCTGGGGTTTCACCGAAAGCAGAAGATATCAGTTCATCTCCGATTCAGCTCTTGATGCATGCATACTCTCTCAGGAGCAGTCCAACCAGCTTATCAGTGGTAAGTGTTCATTCTATCCCACAAACCCTAACTCTAATTTTTGTTATAAAATAGGGATTTTTGCATGGCAGTTTGCATGCCGGTTGTATCAGCGTATTTGCTTAGAATTATAAAATATCGGGATTTAGGATATTACAGTGGTATCAGAGCAAACTTTAATATATATGCTGTTGTGTTTTAAATATTTATGTTTCAATATCTTGTTCAATTGTTTATTTCTTGTCAAAACTCCTTAAAAGCAACTAAATCATCATCACACTAAAGCCTTAACATCCTTACCAACTAGTAGGGTCTACTCCCCTTGGCTTCGTTAGGAGTTGGCCTAAACAGAGGAGTCAAGAACAAGGTGACAGCCTTTACTTGAGACTTGCCCCCAAGGAAACACCAAGTGGCTTGAAGATTTCTACCATGTCCCCCCCCCCCAGGTGTGTGAAAGGCATCAACACACCGTTCCATCTTAAAAGTTATTTGACCGAACGTTTCATGATGTATAATATTATTATTATATGTATATATACATATTTTGTAATGTTGCAAATTCTATTAAACAGAGAGATAAAAATTTACATGTCCATGATGATTCTAGGGTGGTCGTAGATAGTGAAACCACCATCCTAACCAGTGAAAATTATAGACCCGTTTGGTATGATCATAACAAAAAAACCTACAAGCATAGGAGACTAGAAAATAGGCATGTACCTCACAGCTTTTTGTTTATCACAGTGTTTAACATAAAACTAAAAAATAGACTATAACAGAACGAGTTAAAATGACAATCTGAGCCTGAGAGAGGCCGAGCCTTCAAAGGAGACATAACCACAAACTACGGAGGGGGAAGTTGGAACCTCCTCCAGGATGGGGCAGCCCCATCCCAGTATTATTATAATATGTTATTATATATATTAGTTTTAGTATTAATTACTATTATATATTACTTCTAATATTGGCTACTATTATACAATAATTATATATTGATATTAGTTAAAAGTTATTGGAACCAACTTTTGACGGTTATTATAAAATATTAATTACAATATAATATTATTATATATTAATTATAATATTAATTATTATGGGTATATTAGTTAAAAGTAATTGAACCGAACTTTTGACCAGTATTATGAAATATTAATTATAATTTAATATTATTATATATTAGATAATATTAATTATTAATAATTTTTACTATTAAATGTTATATATTGGTTATGTATTACCTAAAAGATAGGTGGGTATATTAATTATGATATTAGTTATTATTATATATTAATTACATATTATATATTAGTTAAAATTGATTAGACCCAACTTTTGACGATTAATATAAAATATTAATTATAATATAATATTATTATATTTTAGTTAAAATATTAATTATTATTACTATTATATATTATTTATTGGTCAGGTATTACTTAAAAGATTGATGGGTATATTGGATAAAACTTAAAAGTTATTGGACCGAACTTTTGGTGGTTATTATAAAATATTAATTACTATTAGTATATATTATATATTAGTCATGTGTTACCTAAAACATGGATGTGTATTGGACCGAGTAATATTATTATATATTAGCTAAGATATTAATTATTTTTATTGTTTATTATATATTATATATGGGTAGCGTATTACCTAAAATCAAGTAGTATATTAATTTCATTTTCAATATCGAAGATAATTTTGGGCAACTTGGGAAGCAGGGAGATAAATTATATTATTAAAAAATTCCGCCTATCCCCAAATTATATAATAATTTTTTTTTTTAAGGCCTGTACGGTATTTGAATTTTAAAGCAATTTCATTGGCTAATACATGATGACATGGAATTTGAAATAGGGTTGAAAGGCCAATTTTAAATTGAAATTTCCTCTAATAAATGATTTATTGATGATATATTAATCTATAGAAAATCTTGGGAAGAGCATGTACAACGTGTTGAGAGGGTTATAAAACTATTGCAGGAGCACTAACTATATGCCAAGCCTTCTATGTGTTCCTATGGGGTTCAAAGATTGGAATATTTGGGTCATATTGTATGCCATGAATGTGTCAAATGGGACCTTAACACAACTAAGGCTATATAAGGGGATGACCAATTCCTAGAACCTTGAAGACTCTTGTAGGATTCATAGGATTGACAGTGTACTACCGCAAGTTCGTTAAGAATTATGGTCAAATATACAACACTTGTAACAAGGTTTTTGAAAAAGGAGGCATTCTCATGGATTCAAGAAGCAACCAAAGCTTTTGAAAAATTCAAAGTGGTTGTGTGTACAACTCGTATATTAGCCATGCTTGACTTCACAAAAATCGTTATTGTGGAATGTGATGCGTCAGGGCATGGCATTGGTGTAGTTTTAATGCAAGAAGGAAGGCCCCTCGCCTTTGAAAGTTGACAACTTAAAGGAAAAAAGATACTAAAACTAATCTATTGAAAGGAAATGTTGGGCGTATTTCATGCAATTAAGAAATTGTGTCTTACCTAATAGGAAAACACTTCAAGGTAAGAACAAATCATGATAGTCTTAAGCAGTGTTACAAATATCGTGTCGGTGAATATATCGTCGAGGGTCGAAAAAGGAATTATCGGATTTATCGGCGAAAATGTCGGCAAACATCGACAATATATCAACAACTTAAAAAAATACAAATTCATGGATAAAGGCTTGCCCGAGTACTGAATTTGAAAAGAGACTCCTGGGATTTACCTTTTCTAAATCAAAAAACTTTGCTAAAAAAAACGCTTAAAACTTACAAAGGCCTTCATCCTCGTATGCTCTACTTTCACTGCAACTTCATCTGATCAGTTGGTAGTATCAGAAAGGGATTCAGGTGACTAGGTTAATTAGTTTCCACTCCCAAAATTAATCTCCTCAAGCGAATATCCAACGCCTTGAATTAAGCTGTTGTGGTGGCAAAATCCACAAAGGAAGTGGGAATAACTGGGCAATGACCTCCAGACACTGTTAAGCTACAGTCTTGCTGGTGTAGTGTTGAACAAGTCTCAGAGACTCCAACTAGCGCACATATTCCTTGTGTGTAGCCGCATCGGTTAATGGTTTTGGACATACTCCTCGTACCTCTGGGTATATTGGGAGTTCCCATCCCCTAAGCTAATCAAGATCATTACCACATAAATAAAATCAACCAACAATTTACCCACTCCTTAATCCACTCATCTAATAAATCTTAAAACTTACCAACGAGACACTGCAGTACTTATTTGAGACTACAACAACGACCCTCATACACAAGCACTCCATTTTCACTGGCACTGGTCTTTCTCATTTTATATTGGTTAAATCAATTTCTGCATATGGTCATGAATGGTGTTTGAATGATAAATGTTGTTGTTATAATTCATTTTTTGCAGTAACTCATTGTTAAGGTCTTAACTCATTTCACACTTAACTCCTAGATTCAATCATTTCTTTCATAACATAAAAGCCTTAGATTTTACTTTTCATTAGGGTCCACCCCCCATGGCTTCACTAGGAATTAGCCTAGACGGAGGAGTTGAGTATCAGGTGAGAGCACTTGGCTTGAGCTTGCCCCCAAGGTCGCACCCAATGGCTTGAATATTTCTGCCATGTTACCTGAGGTGCGAATTAGGCAACAACATTTTGGCGCCGCTGCTGAGAATAGATCTTTCTATTCTCGAAACACGACTTTGTTTTTCACTTTTTTGTTTTTGCTTTGTTTGATGAATGTTTAGGGTAGATCTTTATTTTTCATTTGGCGATTCCACTAACCTTTTTTCTCTTATAAATTTACAAAGAAAGGCAAATGATTAATTTTTGTGAGTGTTTATTTTTCTTCTCACTTTGGCGACTCCACTGAAGGGATAAAAACCTTGTTATTTCAAAAACTTGTGAAGATTTGTTGTGTGTATATGAGGACATGCGACACATTGATAATTTTCCAAAGCTCATCATTTGACTGCTCCACCTATTCAGTACAAAGTTCCATGATTATTTCAAATACACATTGTTGATTTCTGATATGGATGAACAAAGGGAGCAATGTGGTGCTCAGATAGTCGAGTTGTTTCATCCCATCGACTTCTTAAACATCCCAAGTTTTCCTAACTTTGATCATGGTGTGGGGAATATATATAAGTGGCTTCCAGTGCTTCATGGAAATTATGGTGATTCAACCATTTGGCATGTCAAATTTTTCTTTCAGTTGATGGTTGACAACAATGTGCTTTATGAGGACAATATGATGGAAATGTTTGCTAGTACTTTTTAGGATGAGGCCTATTGTTGGTTCTATCAGGGCCTTCCTAATAAATGTATAACCTCCTTTCCAAGCTTCCTTTGGATGTTTTTAGAGCAGTGGCATGATGGTAGGGGTAGTATGAATGGTTTGGAAATATTTCTTGAAAATATATTTTCCTTCTACCTATCAGGGACAAAGTATCATACGGAAACATATAACGAACCTTTCGCCATGATACAAAGTGTTGAAGACTTGGAATTGCTTCTAGAACATTTAAGTGAAGAAGCGGTACATGATACTCCCATTGAAGAACTTCCTCATGTTGTCATAGACAACGTCAAATGTGTGGAAATCTCTCTAAGTTATTTTAGAAAAGGAAGAGATTAAATGACTTAGTAAAGAATATGAAGCCTCTCTGAATACATAGTAGGATTCTGAAGATAGGCACATTTGACTGAATCTAATTAAATAAATTCATGAAGAAAACTTTGTTAGTGTAGTTTTATTTCAGTAGTTTTATCTTTATTCAATTGCTAAAAGAAAAGAAAGAACCCAAAGCCTCTTGAATCTCACTGAAAAGTGGATCAAGTGCACTCACTATTGGAGAAGATATATTTCATCTTTTTAGATTAGCTTTGTTGCTTTTGTTTATCATATTGTTAAGTGAAAAAGGAACAAAAAATCTCTTGAATCTCACCTAAACTTGGATCAAGAGTGCTCTCTGTCGGAGAGTTTATTATCTAGTTTAGTTCTTTTACTTTTTTCAGCATCTTTTGTTTCTTTTGTTCATAAATCTCTTGAATCTCGCCATAAGGCAGATCAAGAGTGCTCTCTGTCGGAGGGTTGTTACAATGGCTCCATTTCACCACTAATAAAATCGGAATAAACCAGTTTACTACGCTGTGTATGCCCTACCCAGTTGGGATACCGAGAAGTGTGATTATTTAAATCCTCACATCCTAATCAAAGTCACACAAATAAAATTTACCAACTTCGCCCAGGCAAAAATCCAAAGCCTAGATTTAAGCCGTTGCAGTTCCAAATTACCCAAAGGAAGCAGGAACAACTAGTCAGTGACCTCGAGGTGCCAGTTGGGATACACCCATGCGGTGTAGTGTTGAACATAGCCTCAGAGACTCCAGATCAGCCTACATATTCCTTGCAGGTAGCCGTATCGGTCAAGGGTTTTGGACATATCTCCTGTACCGAAAGGTATATCTTGGAGACCCCCCTCCCATTTAATAATCAAACTCATCCTTAAAATTTACCAAGAAGCACTTGTAAACATTCTCAAAGCACTCTATTTGGAACTGGTCCTTTAATTTGCTTATTATCTGTCTAAAGCATCGTTTTTATCTTTTCCATATCATGAATGCTTTGCCTTAATTTTGTCATTGTCAAGTAATGGTTGTTTATTTCTAATTCTACATGCAAGTATTTCTCGATTATTATATTGTAAGTTTCTTTCAGGAAACTCCTAAACAACACCCATCCGCATCATACACTAAAAACTGTTAAAACAAAAGAGCCTTAGAAACTCTTTTTAGGGACTTAACCCCTTGCCTTTATTAGGAGTTTTCCTAAACAGAGGAGTCGGGATCAGGTGACAGCATCTGACTCTTTGCTTGCCCGCAAGGCTGCACCTCTCCCTTCTGCCAGGAGGTAGCCATTCGAAAGATTTCTGGCTGGCGGTGTGCACATTGGCGGGCAACAAGAAGATAGAAGGGGGCACTTGGGTGACTGGATGGAGCTCAACTCTATCAAGATTTATTTCGGGAGCGTCCATTTTGTCCGAAAAGTGGCATTTCTCATCATTTCACAGGCATTCTACAAAATTCAGGTACATTTCACAGGTAATTTCTCCTTGTTTTATTTTCTGTACGCATTGTCCATCACTCTATTACATTAAAACCCTCGTTTCCTAGATCCATAAGTTCTAGCTTGCAGCAAGCTATAAACTAAAAACCCACTTTAGATTTAACATTAAAATCCTAGATTTAAATTTTTGGCTTAATCGGACTCCATTTGCCCATCCAAAGCACTGGTCGACTACTAGGGAAAAATGCCCCCTTGGGGAAAGTGGTCATTTTCACAAACCACAAACTGGGTATTGTTGGTTTCATTTCTATTCGCTTAATCTTACACCCAACAACTAATTTGAGTATCTAATTTTAGTAATTTTCACCATTTTGCCTTAGATCCCATTTCTCTACTTAAAACCCTAGGGAAAATTTGGGGCTTTTCACCTGGATGCTTCGAATCTCTTGGTTTTCATTTTAAATTGTAATTAACCATCCTACTATAAGAGATTCCACCAAGTCACCCTTGGCCACTTGTTTGTTTTCCTTGTTTTAGGATTTCTTGGTCATAGGGACACCCCCTGGGCTTGTGTTCTCATTGGTTTAAAGTGTCGGTATCCTTGACTAAAGTGACATTAGAGTTCTTTCGGAAGTCTTTGATATCGTAGGTCATGACTTTGGTTTCCTTTCCTCAGTCATCCTGAATAGGATCATTTCACGTTGCAACTACAAGATTCATGATAAGATAAATTAAGCCCCCACTGCTGGAAAGGGGCTTGGATTACTATTGGCTTTAAGGGAAAATCTTTCATCTTTTGCTTTCCGGTGAACAACTGAGACTGGGGGCAACTTCTGACAAACTTATGCATATCTGAAAAAAGGTTCGGCCAATAGTAACTTGCTTTAAGGATTTTGTGGGTGGTTGTTTTTGCTGCAAAATGTCCACCACAAAATCCTGCATGGAACTCAACCGTGAGTCTTTTAGACTCAGGCTCATCAACACATCTAAGTATTAAGCCATCCGGATTTCTCCAACCGAGACCATTATTCGTTAAGCAAAAGTTAGTTGCTTTTAATTTTAATGCTCTGCGTTTATGGCCAAGTAGGTGATTGGGGCATGTAAGGTTAGGAAGGAAGAAGATGATATCTGAATACCAAGGTTGTTGCTCTAATCTTTGAAGCTTGTCTGATACACTTTGTTCTGGATTACTGTTCTGGCAAATCATTCCTAAGGCTTTGTCATTCCCTTGAGTCAACATCTTTGTGAGCCCATGTCCCTTAATTAACTTAGTGGGTTTTATTTCTGAGTCATATTCCTGAATTTTTGAAACCCATTTACCCCTGATGCCTAGACAATCCTGCAGAGACATGATATCTTTGACAGCTGCATGGGGTACATACCCAATGATTTTAGAGTATCCGACATAAGTTCTAAATTGTTTAAGGGACTTGACAAGAGCATAAGCTTGCTTTTCCATAGAAGTATACTTCAGTTCTGAATTTTGCAAGGCTCTACTCATAAAGGCTATAGGTTGCTCTTGTCGTTCACTATTTTTCTGAAGCAAAACACCAGCCATGGTGTCTTCCGAGGAAAAAGAGAAAATCTAAAACTCTTTGGAGTAGTCCGGATTAATTAAGACAGGTGATTTAGATATAGCATCTTTGATATTTCTGAAAGCATCCTTCCCTTCATCCATCCACACAAATTTAGCATCTTTCTTCAATAACTTTTGTAGAGGTTTCATTAGTTCTGCTAAATTTGGAATGAATCTCCTTATGAAAATTATCTGACCATTAAAAGACTGGAGAGCTTTTAGGTTTTGAGGCAAGGGAACCTTATTAATGGCTTCTACTCGTTTAGGATCAATCTTGATCCCATCCTTGGAAATGATGCGTCCCAACAACTTGCCTTCGTCAACCCCAAAGATTGACTTGGAAGGATTTAAGGAAATGTCGTATTTACGACATCTTATAAATACCTGCTTGAGATGACTTATGTGGCTAGATCTTTCTTTCGAAAATACAGTTAAGTCATCTTGATAGATTTCAATCACTTTGCCTACGAGTTCTTTGAAGGCAAAGTCCATGGCTCTCTGGAAAGTGGCACCTGCATTAAATAAGCCAAAAGGCATTCTTAAAAACTTATAGGTGCCCCAAGGTGTGGTGAATATTGTTTTATGTTGATCTTCTTTATTTACTAACACCTGGTTATATTCGGAAAAGCCATCCAACATGGACGTCATTCCTGAAACTATTACTCTTTGAAGTAATGTTTCCATGTCAGGCAATGGATAATTATCCTTTAGGCATGATGTATTTAGATTCCTGAAATCTATACATATTCTAATTGACCCATTCTTTTTTCTAACAACAACTAAGTTGGAGCACCACGATGAATGTCTTGTAGGTGCTATTATTCCTGCTGCTATCTTCTTCTGTAACTCTTTCTGAACAATAGGGCCAACTTAGGATTTATTCACCTAAGTTTTTGTCGGAAAGGTTTGACCTCTTTAGCCTCTTCGTTGAGGGGAATAGTGTGTTGAAACACGTCTTCCTGATAAGCTTTAAGTTTATCATAGCTAAAGGCCAACACATCTCTATATTCTTTGATTAGATTGATTAAGTTGTTCTTTTTCTTTTTCGAAGTTCCTTTTCCAATTTTTATTAACTTGGGGTCTTTCTCTGTTCCTATATTTATTTCCACATAATCCCCAATTTTTATTGACTTTTTATTTTATTTTTATGACAATCCTATCTGTCAAACAACTTCTCAAAAGCTATAAGGCTACTTGGAATGTGATTTCTCAAGTTATCCTCATACTCCTAATACTCTTTACCCTCTTGCTGATAACTGATCTCACAACCTTCAAATTCGTGGGGATTATGGATGAATATTAAGAGTTGTTTATCATCATTAAATACCTGCCAATGATCTACATTATTAGGAGTTAAAGGCCTGAAATTGATTTCCATTTTACCATTCCCATTAATCATCTCATCCGAAGGTTGGAGGGTGGATGCCGCTACTGCCAACTTATCTGCTAAACCATTTAACTCCCTAGGGATTTTTTGAAGATTAAGTGCATCAAACCAGTCCATGGTGTCCCATATAGCATTCCTATACCTCCTTAGTCTATCACTTTTACACTGATATTGATTCTTAAGTTGGAGGATGACCAAGTCTGAATCGCCTTTTATGTTTAACATTTTTATGCCCATGTCCTTAGCAATTTCTAATCCTAGAAACAATGCCTCATACTCAACCACATTGTTCGATGCTTCAAATTCCAATCTAAAAGCAAAGTTGTAGATTTTATTAGAAGGAGAAATAATCACTATACCCGCACCCTTTCCAGCTTTGGAATTAGCCCCGTCAAAATACATTTTCCAGACATCATCAATGTTTTCATTTTTAATTATTTCTTTAATAGGGGCCATGAAATTAGACAAAATGGCATAGTTTCCGAAGTTATCAGTACAATGCACAAATTCATTTCCAGGCTTTTTAGGATTTTCTACATGTCGCTTCCTTTCCTTTTCTCTGTGAAGTATAACCCTAGTGTTCTCTGATGCAGGTATAGTTGTGTATGTCCAATCCATTTGGATGTGTCCACCCCATTTGGATGTGTCCACCTAGAGTTGCAGCCCACTTCCTGGACAAAAGCATTCCCTAATTATCTGGTACATCGATTACTACAACATCCATTGCCATATCGATGTTAGGATACTTGGCCAATTTTGCATGTAGGTTTAAGATTATGTAATTTCCCAAATATTAATATTCTACTGATACTGTGTATAATGCTGACTCGTACACTCAATCTTGTGCAAAAATACGAAATTGCCCAGCAAAAATACCCTAAAATATAGCTGAATTAGGGCTAGGGTTTGCAGAAAGGAATTTAACACTTACCACTGATAACTCGGCTGATAATACTCCAGAGATAGTTGCATGCATAAAGTTCCGGATAAGTGGGCTAATGGTGCTCCTTTCCTCCAGTGTGACGCCCAACAACAAGGAAACCCTCTTCTACATTGAAGTTGACGTTTTTAATGGAAGGAATGTCAGATGAAGTTGGAACTTTGTTGAGATGTGAGTCTGCCCCCGACAGAGAGAATGATCATAGCATGCATGTGATTGGACCCCTTTGACCTAGCTAGCGAATTGATCTCTTGTTCTGCTGCTCACGCCCCCCAACTGCTTAGATCTGTTGGTAGATGTCACGGATTAGCAAATCGGAAGCTGACAATCACTCAAGGCAGTAGAGTAACCCTGCTAATGAAGATGATGCCAGGATACAGAGGAAAAACTGGAATTCAGAGACCCAGCGAATGCTTTGAGGTTTTCCATCTAAATCCCCCCAGTTGCACAGATGAACTTGCAAACATTCTTTTTGTAGATACTGAATCTCTGGATATGGATAAATACGATGGATGTCGTTGATAAACCTGGATGGTCTATACTGAAAGAGACTAGGGCAGATATTTCATTGTCAAATCCTCGTTAGCTGAAGACATCGTCTTCAACCCCAACTGTCGCGGCTGCACCCTGTGTTGCTGCTCAAAACTCCAAAATCAACAATAATAATCATAGATAACTCCTTTAGTCCAATAACCCTTCTTAAATAGATCTTCATGTGCCTTTAGGGTTTGCATGTCACTTTTAGGGTTTATGCTTCACTTTTGCATGCATGCAATTCTAATTTGATGTTGACTTTAACACTGAAGAAATAAGGCCTGCATGCTTCGCATGCTTTATGATATGAACTCTGATGGCCTTCTTACTACATTGATGACTTAATATTACTGAATTGATGTACCTTTCTACTCCTAGTGCTATCAGTCCTTAGTTATTTCCTTTTCTTAAAGATCCGCTCGAACCTATGGGAATAAGATAGGCTAACGGGTGTTCTCAGGGTGGTTTAGTTGGAAGAGGACATTACAGATTATCCCTACCACTTCAACTTCTCTTGCATCCATTGCACAAACGTTGTGGTAGGGTCGTGTGATCCTTAGATTTAATTGTTCCATTACCTTCCTTGTAATTACGTTTGATGAAGCACCTGAATCTAACATCCAGTTATGAAGGAGAAGAATATCAACTAAAAGAGAGACATAGAAAGGCGGGTGATCTTCCCTTTTTGGATCAACATTGTGAAGGACTATGGGCATATCTTCGAGGACAATAGGAAAATATTCAAAGATGGTATTATTATGGAAGAGCAGTTTCTTTGACAATGTTATGATTACTTTCTAAAGCTTTCAACTATTTTTCTTTTTGACCAGGAATCTGAAGGATGTCGGTTGCATAAGCTGAGACTTTAACACTATTTAACCACATTCCCATGTCAAGTTTTGATTCTACATCAACAAGAGGGTTTATAATAGGAGGAGTTGTTACCTTAGGTTTATACTGCTTAGTTGGTGTAGACTTCTCCTTTCTCTGATAAGTAGTTCCCTTGAATCTAGCATTCCTCATTTCTATGACCTTTTCCTCAGTAGGCATTTCACTATAATTCTGAGTAAGGAAATCCTTTTCCAAACTATAATATACGGCCTGTTGCCAATGTTGGTCTGCCAAATGATAGGTCCGACCTACCATGTTCACGAACTCAGGTTCGCTTGATGGTGTATCCTGACCAATGTTATCGGAACCGGACCGGTCATCGAACCGGCGAAGCCCAAAATGTGAACCGGACTGGAACCGACTGACTAAGAAATACATAAAATATTAATATTTTGTAAAAAACATATATATTCATGTGCATACATATGAATCCAAACCATCAATACAGAAATATGCAAAGTTTCTCATATATATAGCAAATATGGCTGCAAATATCCAAAATAGCACCTAGTGCAATACATCTCTGAGGTTTTGAACCAAACTACATTAACAAAGAGGCTCCAAAGTAAATAAGCAAAGTTCTATTTTCTGGTTTTTAAAAAAAAAATTGAGTTTCGTGAGTCCCCAGTCCAGACCAGCCGGTTCCGTACCCGGTCTAGAAAAAAACAGTGTTCCACGGGGACGCGTCCTGCAAGGTCGGGGACGCGTTTCCATGTTTCCTGCGTCCCGAAGACTTGGGGACTCCTAGGCGAAACTTTCCCTCCCCAACCATGCCCCTGTGAATTTTTTTTTAATATTTTCCCATTATTTTCACATTTTACAATTCCTACTTGGTACT
>LPNX011064505.1:1018309-1071974 GCA_001517045.1 Pseudotsuga menziesii
GGTTTTGTTGGTTCCGATAACACTGATCTTGACTACTGATTTCAGGGAGTCCTTGTTCCATAACTTGATTTGCAATGTAACAAGTACTTTCCTGATGAAACTGAGAAAAAGGCCTACAAAATGGAATTGCATCCTCTACCATGTTGATTGAATCCCACTGGTTTGGAATCCTAGGCTCTTGAGTTTGTACCTTCTTCTGGTACATTTGATTAGGGTTTTGTTGAAAGTTCCTTGGTGCATGAGAAACATGATTTCTCTCCATCATAACCAACCTGTTCTGAATATGATTTAGTTGTGCAGCATGATTGGCTATTTGTTGGTTTTGATTAGTTACCAAGGTTTCATCATTTCGGCCATTTGTTGGTTTTGATTAGTTACCAAGGGTTCATCATTTCAGCCACTTCCTTCATAGGGTCTTTAGATGCTTCCTTATCCTCTGATTCAACATCTTTTCCCTTAGACTCTTTGTTGCAAGAAGAATTTCCTCTAGTGAATCCAGGTAAGTTGGACTTACCAGATGATTGCATATTCTTTTCAATTTTTTTGGCCAATTCTTGGGCTTGCTTTAAATCAACAGGTTCTTTATCTCTTCACTGATACCTCAAATTTCCAGTGAATGCTTCAATATAATAGATGAGGATAGAAGCATCACGTGGCTTAATGTATTTATGAAAGTCAGAGACAAGATCCCTGAACTTCTTATTGAATTCCTCCATAGTTTCATTTTCCATCTTTTTAATGTTATGGAGAGCAACAAGTTGATGTCTTGGTTTCTTTTTCTCTCCCCATTTCTTCTTAAAACCCTCCAGAAATTGATTAAGTGTTTTGTATGAGTTATCAGCTAAGTCAAGGTACCACTCTCCAACATCTTCTTCTAAAGATAAAGCAAAAAGCTTCATTTTTACGCCATCGTGGTCATGGGCAGCTTGATTGCAATAACTAACTAAATGCCTGGAGAACCACTGAAGATGGCATTGTTGCCTTGAAATGTAGGAAGCTTCGTGATATCATCATTCGAAATGGCATGAGCAACACCTTCTATATGAGAAAGGTCAAGGGATTTGAAAAAATCAGACATTTCTTTAGACTAATGGATATGACTCTCTACAAATAAATGATGGATATTTGAGAGGGATTGGGACCCTAAATCTTCAAGGATTCTACCAGAAGTCGGTCTATTCAATCTCCTTCTATAAGCCCTTTTAGCCCCAGGGATGAGATCAAATACTCCTTCAGAGTTCCTTCGGGTAGAATACCTTGGAGGGATATTAGACAGTGGAGTCGCCAGATGGATCGAGTTTTAATTTTATATTTTAAAGACAAGATCTATCAATTTTTTTTATCTTTTTATGTTTTTGAAACAAAAAGAAAAGTTAAGTCGTACTTGCAACGACGCCAAAAAATGTTGTCTCCTTTCACACACCTAGGGGGGACATGGCAGAAATCTTCAAGCCACTCGGTGTGTCCTTGGGGGAAAGTCTCGAGTCAATGCTGTCACCTTGTTCTTGACTCCTCCGTTTAGGCCAACTCTTAATCAAATCCAAGGGGGGTAGACCCTATTAAATTGCTAAGGTTGTTAAGGCTTAGTGTAATGGTGATGAATGTGTTATTTAGGAGTTTGATAAACAAAAAATAACACAAGATATTGCGACAGAATTAAACCTCAACAACATAAAGATTAATATATGATAACTAAAGCATGTGGAAACATATTATTATATCAAGTAAAGAACTAGTTGGGTTTGGAGTAAGAGAGCGCATGTTGTTGTAATCTGTTATGCTATTTTTTGCTTGATAATAAAAAGCTTTGCAGGCTAATGGTGTGTTGCTTTGTTGGGTGGGCCAAAATTGTTACATTTTCATGAGGTAACTAGTTTCTTTCTTGCATTTTTTGTTTACTCTGAATATAGATCTTGCCTCACTAGGATTCCTCTAAATCTGTAGGAATAAGAATTGTAAGTTTACTTTCATTTCTATTTATTCATGTGTGCTTAAAGATCAAGATTTGCATGACAAATAAGTTTATTTCAATGTTATTTTAGTCTCCTTTTATATATGTTTTCAAGATCTCACGAGTATGCAAAATTTGTGATTGAGTTTTAAGGTATCCACTTTGGAGAAAGTGTGGATCTAGTTTGACTCCACTCAATCTTCAACAATCTCCAATAACATAGTCCCTCGGCATCCCACTACGAAGTCTTTGAGCAAATATTTCGCGGCAACAAGCTCTTTCTCCATCTCTTTCTCTTCCTAAAAAATTCATTTCATCCCTTGTTTACTTCCCTGCTTTTGTAGATCTATCTTGTTTAAAGTTAAAATCTTTCTTTAGATCTCGTTTGCAAGTTCTTAAAGCTTAGATCTGAAGTGCTTTAAATTTTTATGTTTTCAAGAGTAGATATGGCATAAGAAAGTAATTTTTTGCAAAGCATTTTAAGTGAAATTTATAGGTTGCATAAAGTAAAATTTCCTTTAAAGTCTAAAGATAAATCTAACATAAAGTGCACATTGTATTGGCTGCCCAAAAGGCAAGCCAATATCTCAAGGAAAGCTTGGTTAATTTTTTGCATTTTTACATAGTTTTAACTTAGAATTTTTTTTACGAAATTTTTGCGTTGTCCAAAAACACTTTTGGGCACTTTACACTAATTAAAGCTTGCTGTTTTTTAGCAGGTCCGCCCAAAAAGAGGAGGAAGTGATGTCCGAAAATAGTTTTTTGAACCATCCGGAGACCCCCAAGGGCTTCCCCTTCTTCCGTGATCACTTTTGGATTATTTTGTATGCCCTTGGGTTTGTCCTGTATGAGAACCAAGTGGCATTTTCAATTAAGTTTTATAACTAAGAATAATAAAACAAACTCGAGTAGGCTCCTCCCCATCCCCCTTGGGGGATTCACGTCGGTGTTCTTTTTTTTTTGCATTTTATGCTTTAGTTTAGTTTCATTTATTCATCTGCAAGTAGTTTACTTTGTTTTACATTATTAAATTGTTTACATCTTTCATCTTCTCAAAGTAAATTTACTACTTACTCCACGATTTCCCGAGTGAACCGAAAGGGAAAAGAGATTCATGGTAGGTTAATTAGAAAACCTTGTTTTATTTTTAGCACTTTATTTCTACTTTCAAGTACCAAAAAACATTGATAAAATCAACCCCTCCTTGCTTTCCTGATCGCGGTTCACTTGAACTGAAAGAGACCCTTGGAGGTTCATTTTTCTTCTTTTAAAAGAAAACCACTAATAAAATCTTTAAAATCCTTCAGACTCCGTTGTGTATGCTTTTTGTTTATGCTCCTGACCGACGTACGTGTGTCAATGCCCAAAATTAGGCACACCAGCCCGATGGCAACTGCGAAAAGAGAAGGCATTGTCACCACACTCCTCTCTTCCTCGCTTCAGGTTGGCTCTTCTCCAACTCAAGGGGGGCGTCCCTAATGTTAAGATCACTAAGGCAAGAAACAATGGCGGACAAGGTGATTAGAAGAGGCTGCCTTAGAGAAATGGTTGTAGCATAAGAGTATTTGATGGTTGATGGAAGGAGGGAAAGATCAAACCCCACTAATGGACCAGTGTCGGTATACTTAAAGGGAGAAATGAAGTCAAAGGAGAACACGCGAGGGCCTTGTGTCAGCGAGGCAGCTGCTAGATCTTCTTCTTCTTAACCGCAAAAGATGCGCTATGCAAACAAGAGAGATCCTACACAATCAAACTTGATTTAGTGTAAACATCAAACCTGTGCATGCACGCTAACAAAGGGAAAAGGAAAGGAACTGCTAGGATTTCCACTTTCCAATAGGATGATAGCATCCATTTATGGTCTCCGATGCAAACATAGAAAAAAAAGGGGGGTCTAGCAACAAACGCAAGAGAAACTTCTCAAAAAGTTTCTCATAAAAGTTCTAAAAGTTCTCAAGAGAAACTTCTCAACACGAGAAACTTTTCAAAAAAGTTTGCCATTGAGTCTATGCTTTCATCCCAAAGGTCATTGAACCAATCTTCTGCATCTCTCTCAAAAGTTAAGGCAAATACAATCATGAGATCATCTTCATGGTAGACTTTGAGATCTGCCATCAACTTGCAGAAAGAGACAATATGGTGGATTACCGAGACAATAAGCTATCTCCAATATGTATGTCAATCATAGTACAACCAAGAGTAGTCAACACACCATGCACCCCACATCACATGAAGCAGCCTCAAGCATGTTTTAAACAATTTGGAGTAGCCCCAAATTGTCAAGAGGGGCATAAGCTATTATACTTAAACTCAAGATTAAACAGAGGCGCTTCGACACTTCTTTGTGGAGAGATGTGGAGGGTAGAATATGCTGTTATTGCAAGTGGCTATGATAAAACCTATAGTCTTTCTCTAGAAAAGGATTTTTTGCCACAATTATATATGCTAATACATTCCCTTGTAAAGAAAAGCTATGCTAATTTCCTTGAGAGGAAGATGGAAAACAAATTAATTACACGCTAGAAATAGCTTAATAGAAATACCAAATGTACATGAAAGTAGAACTAAAAAACCAAACTTTTCTTTAACACCATTGTCTTAGGGCTTAGTCATCACGCCACTGTTGCTTTAATCATTAAAATTTATGCTCGCTCCCCCTTAATGAGTAAAGAAATCAAACTTGTCTTTCTAGATTTGCAAATTGTCTCTTTGGAAGGACTTTGGTGATGATTTTAAAAACTTGCTTGGATGTTGGACAAAATTGTAACTGCACTGGCCCATCCTGTACTAAGTCTATGAAGTATTGATGGCAGATTTCAATGTGTTTTATTCTAGCATGAAACACACGATTCTTCATCATTGCAATGGCATTGTTGTCACAATTGATAATAGTTGGATGTTCTTGTGAGAATTGTAGATCTAGCAAGATCCTTCTAAGCCAAATGGCTTGATGGCTTGCTGTTATGGCAACAATGTATTCAACTTCTACAGAAGATAAAGTCATAGTGGTCTGCTTCTAGCTACTCCAGGGTACCGCTTCGAATTAAAGAAAGGAAACGTAACCTGAAGTTGATTTTCGATCATCCATTGAGCCAACCCATTTTGAGTTTATGCAAAATACTAGCTCATGCTTGTCCTTGGAAGAATAATTTATACCAAATTTTGAAGTACCAATCACATCATACATGCCTTAAGATTCTTTTTGCTGCACGCTAATGGGATTCATGAGGATCTTACATGAAATGAGATACTAGACTCACTCCATACGTAATGTTTGCCTGGTTGTAGTGAGGTACAATAGAATCCCAATTAGAATTTTTTATTAGGAGTCGGATATTTCTGTGGTCTAAATATCTTATTTATTTTTCTTTGTCTGCAATGTGCTATATCTCTTTGTCTGCCACTTCCAAGTCCATTGTTGGTGGAAGACCTCCCCTCGTGTTTTATTTTGTTGAGGAAGAAGTCTTGGAGTTGTCTCATCAATTTTAACAGAACATTGGAAGGCTTGCGCCAAGTTCTCTGTAGAGTGCTGCAGAAGCTTCTCATGTGGCTGCAAAGAACCTACTAGCACAATCACTTTCAATTTGGTGAGATCTTTGCTTTCTTCAATGGCTAAGGCCACCGATCCATACTTTGGAAGAAGAGATTTCAATATTTTCTCCACAATTTTCTGTTCTATAATAAAATTAAAAATCCCCTTGAAATCTCACTCTGTTCACAATATCTTGGGTTCTGGTGATAAACTCTTGAATAGAGTTCACTTCTTTCATCTTTAAGCTTTCAAATTCCCTTTTGAGAGTTTGAAGACTTGCCAGTTTAAATTTGTTTGATCCTTGGTAGACAGTTTGCAAGGTATCCCAAGCATTCTTTGATTTTGTCACACTAGCGATCCCGGTGAAATTTGACACATCCAACGCAAATTGTATAGTGAATAGGGCCTGATTATCCTTTTTACGGTTATCATTTTCTAGCGTATTTTGTTGATCCACTGTCAAAGCATTTAAGGTATTTTGATCTGCAGTTTCAGCAAACCCAGTCTCAAAGACCCCGGGACATCAACAGGGTTTTCATTTTGATCCTCCAATATTCTTATTTTTTCCTGTAAACTGTGGAATCTGCAAGCAAAAGTTGCCACTTTCCAATCTTACAGAAAGTTATGTACAAAATCTTCTTACAATACAGGGTCTAATACCAAGTGAAAGATATTAAAAAATAAATCAAACTGATGAAGAAGATAACAGAGTGCCCTGCTGAAGTACAAAAATAAAGTATATTTGCTCTCATACAATTAAACAGCAAAGATAGTTTTCGCAAGGTATAAAAAGGCAAAAACTAATATTATAAACTGAAAAATAAACAGAGGCACTTGCTTCTCTATGGATAGATTTAGGAGGGTACAACACTCTGCTGCTTCAATACGTATGATTAAACCTACTCTCTGTATACAGCAATGGGTTTTTCGCCACAATTACATACACGAATACATTCTCCTGTAAAACAAAAGAACCGTCTGAACTTCCTTTAGAGGTAGATGGAAACAGATTAATTACATGCTAAGACCAAATATCGCCGGAAAAAAATTCGATTTAATGATAAAAATTTCATTGAAACTTTGAAAGGCATTATGAAATGTTGTTTACGCAAATACAAGTAATGCAACTTCTCCTGCTTTGACTATCCGTGGTTAGCAGGTACCAAAAAGAGAAAAGCAACAAGAATTTGGTGGTGTAATTTAAACGCAGGATCAACCAAACCGTCCTTGTCTTATCGACCTGAATACGAACCGCATCAATTATAAACCATAATTCAGAAGGGCACAGGAGGTCCTCATCATCTGTTTTGTAGTTCTTATTTGAAGCGATATCTATAAGGACGATTATTTTGCAAATTTAATGGCTCTGTTACTTTGGCTAGTCTAAGTTATTATATATTTGATTGAAATATGTATTTTCAAGTTCCACATTTATCATCACTAATTTGTTTTCTTTTTCCTGTTGCAGCATGCGCGATACTTAGCATCAAAGCGGGGCCTTGATGTTACAAGCGCAGTCGTAGGTGCCTTGAAAAAGGCTGGCTATGACAATATGACTGAGCGAGTACTTATCCAATCCGATGACAGTGCTGTTCTGCGGAAGTTGAGACAAAATACCACTGGTTATAAGCTTGTTTACCAAATAGTCGATTCTAATGTTACAGTCCCAGATTCAACAATCAAGGAGATTAAAGAGTTTGCTGACACTGTGACGTTAAATAGGAACGCAGTTCTCCCTTCCTCTGATTACTTCCTCATGAGTGATACGGATATTGTAAGTCGGATGCATCTTCACAATCTCACGGTCTTCGTATATCGTTTGAGGAATGAGTTCCCCAGTCTAGCATTCGATTATCTTTCAGATCCAACAATGGAAATAAACACGTTTGTAAATGTTGCTAAAGTAGATGGTCTTATAACTGAATTTCCAGCCACCGCCCGCGCATATATGAGTAAGTAGTAATTAAATAGCCCATCTGCTTCCTGCTTTTCTGCTCATCTTGCAGTTGCAGCCATTTGTAGTAATAATTCATATGCCTGCATGCACTCTTTGTACTCGAATTTAAATTCCAAAGTTTCTACTCTACATGACATGCATTTGTTGTTTTTGTTTCAACATGCATCAAGATGCCTTCCTAATGAATAGCTTCTGTTTTATTTTGATTTGATGACAGATAATGCGTGTCTACATCCTAGAAGAAAGAGTGACTATTCAATGTTTCTGGTTGAACCTGGAGCACTTATAACTGCCATGCCTCCATCACGGCTACCTCTTCTGGCTCCTGCTCCAACTCTAGTAGATGTCATAGATCCTCCATTGCCATCTGCTGTTGCGGCTGCACCAGCTAAGGCTAATTCAGTGGCTTCTGCGCCCATAAAAGCTGTTACTTCTAAAAATGGCCATCCAAATGTTAATGCCTACTCTAATCATTTTCTCCCGTCTTTATCTGTGCTATTCAGTCTGGTCATTCTTGTATTTTTCAATTTTAATTGAGTCAAGGGTTCTTCGTATAAAGGCATTCTCTTTTCTTGTATCAACATATATGCATACATTGTAACAATGCTTATCGTGGGATGCTTGTCCATGGAGCTTTTGGTGTTATCTCATATTTTTGTTTTTTCTTTATTTCAAATCAGAGAATCACCTTTTTCGAAAATATAATCTACCACTCTTAGCTCAAAAGTTAATCCTAGGGGATGGATCCAGAATTACGGATAGTGATATATCGGCGTAGAACAATTTAAAATCCTACTTTATGAATTTTTAAATCTAAATTAAATTTATCAAGTACAGAGGGGATTATTTTGGTGTGTGATAAGCTTAGGTTCACCATGAATTTGGAACGGTTTTAATTTATTTAATTTTGTAAGCTTAAAATTTAAGTTAAAATGAAAGTTTCTGCTACTCTTGAATTTGGAATGGTTTTAATTTATTTACTTCCTTGAAGTTAAAATTTAAGCTAATATTAAGTTATCTTATGAGATTTCCTTTATATCATGAATTTGGAATGGTTTTAATTTATTTAATTTTGTAAGCTTAAAATTTAAGCTAACATATGATGAGAGTTTCTTTATACTAATTTATAAAGTACCTTGCTGCTCATGTTTTTTGATGAATTTGGAATAGTTTTAATTTATTTATTTCCCTGAAGTTAAAATTTAAGCTAATATTAAGTTAGATTTCCTTTATTCTAATTTTAATATAAAATACCTTGCTACTCATACAATGTTGATGAATTTGAAATGGTTTTAATTTATTTACTAATGCGAAGTTAGAACTTAAGCTAATATTAAGTTATCTGATGACAGTTTCTTAATGTATAAAACACCTTGTTACTCCTGCAATCTTGATGAATTTGAAATGGTTTTAATTTATTTACTATTGTGAAGTTAGAACTTGAGCTAATATTAAGTTATCCGATGAGAGTTTCTTTATACTAATCTATAAAGCACCTTGCTATTCATGCAATTAATGCATTTAAAAAAAATATTAGACAATTCTATATTCTTTTAAATATTGACTATGCTAATGACATTCTTTTAAATTCACACAATCATTTAAATCCTTTCAATGATAATTACAATAGCTTAATTAATTTTTGATTCTTTTGGGACGGTTTGTATGATTCGATCATTATATTCTAAGAAAATTGCTTTTGTCTATAACTTTCTAACTTGTGACTGTTTTCAAAACTTTGTAGAAAATATGACCCAGGTAAAATGTGTGATGATTCAAAATAATAGTAGCGACGGTTGCGCGAGCTAGGTTAGGCTACAAGGGTTTTCTGTCGAGAGAGGTTGCGCAAGGGTGTTTTGCAGAGGGTGGGGTTGCAAGGATCATGGTCGACTTCTTCAAATAGAGATCAAGGGGTCGATCCTCTTCTCATGGTCGATCCCTTAGTCAAACCAACAGACGGGTATACGTGAGGAAGACTTGAGCAAGAGAAAGATCACCCTTAGATTTTGTGCATATGGATGGCTACAATTCAAAGGGATCTCGTGATGTTGTCTCCCTTGATTAGAAATTATCCATTGCTATTGCTGCCATCCATAATGAAGAATGGTCCCCTCTTCCCTAGCTTAATTTGTTTGGATCTATGCCTCTTAAGCCCGATCTGGTGGTAAACTTAGCAAGTGAGTCTGATTTGCTAATGTTTGAAGGCCTTAATTTGCTAAATGAAGTTTCTGCCTTACAATCGATTTCGTTTGATTTGCAATCAGTTATTTTGGTTTATGAGGCAAAGTTAGAGACTATTAGAATTGACGTGAAACTCCTAATTGAAAGCAATGAGGCCCTTGCTTTGAACCATCCTAGTTCCTCCACCTTGGTGGTTGGAAAGGTTAAAACCCTTGCCCCTCGAAATAATGTTGAAGTTGGTGACAATGACTTCAATTTATTTTTGCAAATAACAAAGAGTATGTAGGACGACATAACTTGGAATGTTGAGGTGTGATATTATATTTCCTTCATTGCATGTCGGAATAGCCAACCTTCAACAAGTGGTGTTTGTTGAACTGGGAGGCAAAAGGAGTCTCATTGAATTCATATTGGAGTTTGGGTTACAAATATGTTTGTCTTCTGTTTAACATTGAAGTGGTAGCCTGACATGTTATTCAATATGGTAGATGGCATAATGTGGGCTCCCTGGATTTTGTGGAATCTTGGAGAGTTGACTTCAATCTGGATGATAGAGGGTAGGCCAACTATCTTTTATGGCCTGAGTTTCTTGCACTCCCTGTTGATTTGAGGCACTTTGTGGGTCTGTTTGCTCAACATTTTGGCAAGGTTTTTTATCATGATGACAAATGTAACTCTTTCCAATCTAATCCAAGAGTTTGTGTAGAGGTTGATTTAAGAAAAATTCGCCTCCCTTCATTTCAGTAATGACCGTTGAAGGTGTTCGGCGACAAAAAGGTGCGATATTTGAATTTCTCAGATGCATGTTTTATTTGCCAAGCACAAGATCATCTCATTCGTGATTGTCCTCATCGAAAAACCCCTCTTGGAAATTTCCAATCTAGAGGGGATGTATTTGTTTCAACGACATCGACTCAAACTAGTAAGGGTGGCTCTTCAATTGGTTATGTCTAGGTCACTAAGGAAGTCACCCCGTAGGTTTCTACTAGATAGATTGTTCCTTTTTCAGCACCTAGACCTGGTATCAAGGTAGTTGGAGATATGGTTCCAAATATACACAAAAACAATGGAGGTTTGACTCAGTCGACAACCAGGGTATTTTTTAAGGATTCTAATATTATACATAAGTATAGTATTCTAGGTGACTGTTTTGGATTGAAAAAACATGTTTATAGATAGGTAGGCAAATATTAATTATGAAACATAAAATTAACATTGAAATGTATAAATTTTGGCGAAAATTATGATAAAAAACATATTTTATGTAAATATAGGCAATATTAGACACCAAATAGTAAATTTATTTTTTGAAAAAAAACAAAAAAACTAGCTAGATGGTGAAATTTCGCCACTAAAAATTACCCTATCGACAACACCCAGTAGCTTGGGTGGCTACCTAGTCATCCCCTACAGCTAGATCATTTAGACAGCTTCAATGAATGGTAGTGTTTCGATTCATAATATGGAGGTGGATGCAGGCTCGTTATTCAAATATATGCAGAGGGACTTCGTCTCCGGCTACTTTGGAAAGATTCTAGTAACACTGTGAGCCTGACTTCGAAAGTGGATCCTTAAAAAAGGTTGTGACCCACTCTCTTGAGAGGGGGCGCCTTCCTTGGCGATGACCAATAAGTTCAGCTCCTTGACCAATCCCTTGTTCATTGAATGAAGTTGTTCCATTATTCTTGGAATGCCAGAGGGATGACAATCCCATGTAGAAAGTAGGTTGTTTGAGGAGTTATTTAGAAAATCAAGCTAGAGATTATCTTCTTGTAAGAGGTCAAATCAGTCATATTTGAGCTTCACAACCACATGAATTATATTTCGAGTGGCCCTTTCTGGTCCATGGACCATGATTAGGGAGGAGGAGGGGTGGTGTCAGTGATATATTTTTCCTTGTAGAGTTTTATTACAACCTCAAGGAGTGACATGAGTAATTGATGTGTGTGGATCACACATCGGGTTCAGTAGAGATTACTTGGGTTTTGTTTTGTTTATGCACCAAACCTTAGTTTCGAACATAGTGGCCTCTGGAGGTGGATGGAGGCCTCCCTTCTAGATGCCTAATGGATTATTGGCAGTGACTTTAACAATGGTTGAATGGGATGGTGATGGTTTCTACTAAACATGAGTTGGTTGCAACTACTAGGGATTGTCTTTCAATGTTATGTGAGTCTCTAGGGACTATTGTTAGTGACAATGAGACATATTACTACCTCATTGGTCTTGAAGATGTGCCTAAGTGGATTCCTGCTACTTGGAGGTTGGTTTGGCCGAGGGTTATTGTGAGATAATTTGGTATTCCTTTTGGGGTTGACATCTCTTTGGTTGTAATGGGGGATAGGTGTCTAGATAGGATACAACATAAATTACTTGTTTGGCGGTGCAAGGATTTGCATTTTGTTGGCAAGTTGATTGTGGTGAGCCTGATTTTGTATGCCTCCCACATCTAATGATTATGTGTCTTGTTGGCTCCCTGGAAAGACATAGTTTTGCCGATTAGAGCAGGTTCTTTGATCCTATTTATGGGCAAAGTATGGTGGCGCTTATGGTGTTCCCATGGTCCTTTGGAATGTATGCCTTATGCCCAAGGATGAGAGAGGCCTTAGTTTGATCAATGTTGCGAGTCAAGTCAACATTTTGGTTGTTAAATGGGTTGTTAGATGTTTCGAGGGTTCCTCCCCTTGGTAGGTTTTGTTGTGGTACATATTGCTTTTCTCCCATGTTGGCAAAATCAGGGGTCAGTTTGGTCTATGTGATATCATATGCTCATAATTTTGAAATTGTAGGGTCTTTCATCTTTAGGAGTATTTTGGTTGCCTAGAAGAGGGTGTTAAGTTTGGTTCATTGGCAGATGCAAGGTAGTAGACCGGGTCGAGATCTAACCAAGATGTTGATTTGGAAGTAGGAAGGTACTTGTATATCTGACTTGCCTCGATTTCAGGCAAGAAGGATGAGTAGAAAGCACATTTTCCTTTGGAGGGATCTTTGGGACTTCAACGCTCGTTCTTGGAAAAATTGGCAAACCGTGTCACAAGAGTTTGCTTTGTCTTTTATGGATTCACCCTCTTTTGTGGAAATCATTGGGCTTATTCCTCAAGAGGATATTTTTAAGCTGAATATTGATATGGAAGGCCCCTTTTGGAGATATTGGGAGTGGAGTTTCGAGTGCCCTTTTGCTCTATATGATTCTCATAAATCTACTCCATCCTACATCAACAACATGAGTTAAGTCTTATTCTTTATGCCTATTGGGTTTCTATGACTCCTGAGATACTGTGGATTCGACGGTTGGATGGTGTCTAGTAGATTAGAGTTTCTAATAAGGTCTGAGTCTTTGCTTGGTTGGTGATATATCAAGGTTTTCCTTCCAAGGCCTAGTTGGCCAAAAGTGGTATTTTTTATGGCATTTGCCTCATGAGCTCTGAGTTAGTGAAGAATATTTTATGGAAATGTTCATTTGCTTGTTGGGATTAGGTTCAATATCCGTAGGCATACATTCTAAATGGATATTTGCATTGCCACGTGGCTTTGTTGGGTGACTCCATATCGGCGATTCATGATTTCTTGTATGGTATTTGGCATCGTTTGAGAGTTTCTACTTTATATACTATTTGGAATTTATGCTGCAAGTATGTGTTCATAATGAGGTTAGTTCATCGGTAATTTTTTCTCAGTTATGGCATGATGAGGTATGTATGCAGCTTCTAGCCAAAGGATTGTGGATATGAAGTTCTTTGCATATATCCTTCCTTTTTTCTTTTCTTTTTAGTGGTAGAAGTAGATTTTTTTTGTATATATAAGAAGTATCTTTTACCATAATAATAGTCATGATAACAATAACAATAATAATAATAGAGAATTGTATTCAATTTTAAAATCTCTATTAAAGTTATTATGATTGAACAATAAATATACTTTTAAGAATATGGAGAGAACGAACAAACATAGAATAGTGAATTAATACAAAATTGTAATCAAATGTTAAAATGTTTTTTTTTCCTATGGTGAGTATAACTTTTAGAGGAACTTAATTTTTGGAAATGTTTGTGATATATTGAATCTTTATTGAAAAATAAATATAGTAGTGTGGAGGTTTTCACAGTGGTTAATCATTGTGCTGAAGCTTATGGAATTACACAGACTTTGGGCATTTGCAAAAGTCCAACACAACGTACTTCCATAAGCTTCAACACAAATAAATATTAATTTAATATTTTTGTGAGATTTTATGTCCACAAGTGACATGTTGAGCTCTTAATGAGATTCTTATTGTATTTTGTCGACTTGATCTTTGGTTGTTAAATGGTCTTGTGCCTTTAAGAATTTGAGATTTACTTTGAGTACCATCATTGAAAAGAGGGAAAGCACAATTTTTCTTAACATTGTTATTTGGAAAAAAAATAATTTAAACTCTATTAATTAATATTAAAAAAATTAAACCTACATACTAAGTCTTGATAAAATGTTGACAATATATTGACAAAAATATATTAAGTAAACTTTAGGACTTAAACTCAGAAAGAATATCATCTTATGAGACATGCGGCTATTTAGATATAATATTAATGAATGGTTGCTTGAAAGGCAACTTTAAAGAGTTCTAGTAGTTAGTAATACTCGTATTATTACATTGAATGTTTTCTAAATCTTATTTCTCTAAATGAAGAATTTATGGGATATGAAAAATATCTTTACTTGTATGGTGGTGATTTTCTTGATAGAGAAAAAATATGGTCTTGGTGATTATTATATATTATTTTTTCTCACAATTTTTTAAGGAGATATCAATCTCCTAAAACCATAGAATCTCAAGGATATTTCGTTGTGTCATTTTGTTAATGGTTAACTCTTTGTCTTAATCCATTATTTAGGAGTTGTAATTATACAGTTAATTGTATTGGGTTATTAGGGACTAATAACATAATGTTAAGTTTAATTGCCAATTCTAGGATGTTGTTAAATGCCTTCTGAAATAAAGAAATGGAAATATTGGGTGATGCCTCTGCAAAGAAAAATTTCTTGTCTTCTGGGATCGTACAAGACTATGTTCACTTGTGTACAGGGTTCCAAAGTTATGAATTGGTTTATATATGTTTTGGAAATCAGCTTCATCCTTGTGATTATGGTATTCATCTTGATAATTATGGTATTAGCCAACATGATAGTATATGGTAAAAGGACAAGACTTGTTTATTGTCTTTTAGATTTGAACATAACAATACTAAAGCGGCAATGATTTTTGAATGTCAATATTATGGTCAATTAATATGGTATTAACATAGTTTATATTATATGCTAAAATGACACCATGGCATGCCATTTCTTTTTGGTTTGATAAAATTCTCAAATATTGAAGCTTTACTATTTTTTAATTTTGAAAATGAAGTTATTTGCATTTGATGATTTTTGTAGTATTCGTTTTAAAGATGTGCTTCTCTCAAACTATCATACTAGAGAGTATGGTTAAATGTACTCATCCTATAACTGTTATTATATTAGCTCATAAAGATGCATCATCTATTTTGAAATGATGAATCTGGGTCAATTTGGATAGAGCAATGTTACAAGACATTTAATTAAAAATTCCATAAAACTCACTTTCTATGAGTTGTGAGGATTTCAACTATGAAACATTATCACAAATGGGATATTTTATAGCATGCTCATAAACTCTCCAAAAGGATCTCATTTTTAGGTCTAAATTGAGATTTTGTAATTTGAAATCTTCATTGTGATAATTTTTTCAATGCTAAAGATATGAATGGAGATATTGTGATTAAAGATGGATGATATTATTCCAATTATGCTGGCAATTTTAAATGTTTGAAATGAGAGATGTCAATTTTCTATAAAAGGCTCATAATATTTTAAGATATGAGTAGAATCACTCCATCATTACACTTTATTATTTCTTGCATGCTTTGAACAAAAAAAACTTTTTAATGTGTAAAGCATTTTTTATTAACCCTTTGAATATAAGAAACAAATTGAAGAAATATTATTATTTTATAAATGATAACATTCTTGATGAATATTTTATGCGATGTATTTCTTGTTGAATGTCGCAATGTGACATAAGTCAAGATGAATGCCACAATGTGACAACTATTGAGGAAAGTTGCAATCCAACATAACCCTTGAGGAACATCATAATCCAACAAAATCCTTGATTAATGTTGCATTGTGACATAGCTATTGTCCAATTCAAATGTTTGAAGTGAAAGATGACATTTTTTATAAAAGACTCATTGTCTTGTAAGGTATGCATATAATAATGTGTTAATTAATCTTTATTAACCCTTTTGAATATGAACAAACAAATTGAATAAATATTACTTGTCGATGAATGTCATGAGCAACATATTTCTTAATGAACATCAGGATGCAACAACAGATAACCAAGTTAACCTAGTAAACAATAAACAGTCATGACCAACCAAAGTCAAACAAAATCAACGTGACAACATTTAATGAATGTCAACGCCAAATAATCACTCAGGAATGTAGTAATTTAAGATAAGTGAGCCAAGTTAAATCACTCGCAAAGTGAAATAACCTTTCATGAGTGTGACATAACCCTTGTTGAACATGACAATGCAACATAAACATTGATGAAGGACGTAATGTGTCAAAACCATTCAACCATGGTCTACAATGCCAACCATAATCAATAAAAGTCAATAATTTTCAACCATAGGGAACATCCTCATCCATAGTCAAGCATGGTCAAGCATGGTTGAACACAATCAAAATGATCAATGATAGTAAATCAAATTCAACCATGCCCTACGATTATTATAAGGTTAAAGATAACTAAACGTTATCAAGTGTTTTAATGGACCATTAATGTATACTTTTACTATGGATTAAATGTAGGAATTGGATATAACCTTAGAGGATTGTTGTAATGCAACATAACTGTTGATGAACATTGGAATGTGACATAACCATTGAGAAATGTATCACTTTGACGTAAGGAAACCAAGATCAATGTTGCAATGAGATATAATCATTGAGCAATGTCGCAATACAACATAACCCTCGAGGACCATGGAAAATAAAGTTAATCAAACTCAACCTTGGTCAACCACATTCAACCATATAACTATGGTTTACTATATTCATCCATAGTCAAACATGGTCACCATAGTTAATTATGGTTTACTATATTCATCCATAGTCGAATATGGTCACCATAGTTAACTATGGTTAATAATAGACGACCATGGCCCAACAAACTTAAAGTGACAATAAACCCTATTGAACATTGTAATGCAACATAACCATTAAAAAATGTAGCAATTTTACATTAGTAATCCATTATCAAATGTTGCATGTGACATAATCCTTGATGAACATCGTAACATGACATAATTTACTTGAATATTGTTTAAAGATGCTATTAATCTACTTATGACAAATAATTCATTCATCACCTTATAGTTAATAATATTTCATTCATAATTATTCATAAAGTATTTGACTCGTAACAAATTATTCTTGCATAACTTTAATAAATATACATTTATTAAAATCTTATTACATATTTATCAAATAAGTAAAGTTATACCAGAATCGATATTTTTAACTCAATCTTCAAAATTTGACATTATTGTTGTAACTTTTTATCATATATATATATATATATATATATATATAATATGATTTTTTTTAAATATTAAAAGATAAAGTATATATTAAAATATTTTGAGTGTTTTATATATTAAAAAAATGATACTTGTTAATATATTGTTTTGATTCTATGCATATTTGTTAACTAGTCACTAGCAACAACCACATTAATTATATTAATGTCTTTGGATATCCTTTGTTGTAGTCATTTGTTTAATGATTAACTCTACATCTTAATGTACTATTAAGAAGTTGGTGTCGTTATATAAATATTCGCACCGAGTTATTCAGAACTAATAATGAATATTTAGTTTAATTGCTAGTTCTATAAAGCCATTAAATATCTTTTAAAGCCTGTGAAATGACAAGATTTGTCGATGTCTACGCAAACTAAAGTTTATTGTCATTTGGGATTGTACAAGACTATATTTCTTGTGTAGAAGGTGCTAATGTCTTAACAACATTGTCAATTGGTTTTTATTTGTTCTTATAAATCAGCTTCATCTTCCTTATTATGGTATTCATCCCCGATATTAGTTGACATGATATCATATGAAAAAAAGGAAAGAATGAATTCCTTTATTTTTGGGGTTGAACATAGAAAATACATATGTTATGTTCAATGTATATGATATTAACTTAGTTGGTTTCATTCTTTCCTTGATTTTTGGGGTTGAACCTATCGAATACAGATGTTATGTTTAATTTATATGATATTAACTTAATTAGTTTTATATGGAAAATAACACCATGAATTTTTCTTTTTATTTTCGTTGGAGATACCAAATATTGAAACTTCAATATTTCTAATTTAGAAAATGAAGTGAATTATAGTCTATGATTTTTAAAATATTAATGTTATGTTCAATGAATATCAAATCCAAGAACTAGATTGAAATATTAGTTATGTTCTAACTAATCCATATTTTTAGTCATAAAACTTTCCCTCTAACCTCACAATATATTTCATTTTTTTATCAATCTCTACATGAATTTGATTTTTTTTAATGACAATGAAAATAATAATAATTTCCATGCATAGTTTTGTTTTACTTTTTCCAATATTTTTTAAAACTATAAGTTATAATGTCAAAACTACAAAGATGAATTAGTTTCTCTATTTTATTCAAAACTTGTCTATTACAATAATATTATGTTCGTGTTATATTTTATATTGCGGACAATTCAATGGAGAGCTAAGTTTTGCTTTGGCATTTTCCTATTAATTGAGAAAGGTTTTTTTGAGAAGTAGGTTTGTCTTTAGTCTTACCTTATTAATTGATACAATGGGTTTAATATGATCTGTTTAATGCTAGATTTTAGAAATAATATAAATAGTTTCCATTCTAAAATAGTATATACCAACAAAGCACATTTATTGTTTTAATGATTTCCTCTTAAATTTGGAATAAGTTTTAACATATTTCTACATAATTGCTTGCTTGACTCTAAAAACACTGGAATGTTGTGGCTATCATTATTATAACACTTTTATTATATTTAAAAATAATAATTATATCCATTTGTCTCTAAAAAATAATTGCTAAAGATTCAACTATGGTTGTAATACAATAAGCACAAATATAAGAAATAGGTTGAGAAAGGGAAGGTAGAATATGTCTTTTTTTCACACCGAAAAGAAATACAAGTTATTATTCCTTGTTATTCCATGAAATCAAACTTGCATCAAACATTACATCTTCAAACAAAGAAAAAACTAGATATTTTCTTTTATGTATATATGAGAAAAAAATGACCATACATGAACAAAGTAATGTTGTCATGACTCCCCTCCATTAATTAGTGATTATAGTGTCATTTAATTTTATGTTTTTATACTAATAAATATTATCATAATTGAAAATAAAAAAGATGATATGAATAAAAATTAAGATCTCATTTAAGAAAGAATTTGTATACATGGATCCCACCTCCTCGTTAGTTAGCTGAGAAGTTAAAAATAAATGAATGACATGAATAAGGAACCAACCTTTAATTTGGTAAGAATAGTGCAATGATGAAGTGAGCTCTATTTTAATAAGAATGATGGTATGAATAATGAACATATATCTAATTTAATATTTGTATGTATATATTCATGGAAGCTGCTTAATAACTATATGGTTATTAGATTGCTAAATTTGAATAGAGTGGTTTCAAGCTTTCTACTCATCAAATTTATCAACACGAGATTTATTTAATTATTTAATCTCTTTATTGAATATATACAGAGTATTTTCTAGCTTTAATCAATTTATCCTCGAGTTCATTCCATTAAACTTTGGTTTATTTCAAGTATGATTAAAAAAAATTAATTTAAACCCAAGTTAAAGAAAAACTCAATATTAATGTAAGTGCATCCAAAACATTTTACTCAACAATTTATCTCGAGTACATTGCATTGAAATTTGGTTGACTATGATAAGTGCTTTATTAATATAATTTATATATGTTTTAATTAATTTAAGCATCATTTAATACTAATCCATCATTTTAAACATTAATCGACTAATATCACACATTTCTATAAGTGATTGGTAAAAATATCAGGCATGGAGAAAAGGTCATCCTCCGTAACCTCAATGCCTTGTAGTATTGGTTTTTAGATGTCTTCCTTTCAAAGCTTGAAAGCTATCGTAGAGAGTATTGTATTTATTTTATAGTTGTTATATATTAGCTCATAAATATGTATGTCATATTTGGAAAGGGCTAGTTTTTGAGCAATTTTATAAGTTAAATATAATAATTTGATATAACTCATTTGCAATGAGTTAAATTATGAAACATTATCATGAATGAGAGATTATATATCATGTAATCTTGTGATATCTTTCTAATGAGATATTATTTTAGGTTTAAATTGAGAATTTGTGATTTGAAAACATCATTAAGATGGTCACAATTTAGCCAATGTTTTACTACTTAATCATACTTAATAAATACTAATGTGTTTATGATTTTTTTTTTACCCTTTTGAATATCAACAAAGAAATTAAAGAAAATTTATTTTATTTTCAATGACGTATTCTCTGTGAATGTCATTTGCGACACAATTCTCAATGAATGTCACATTGTGACATAATATAGTTTTTGGCATTGTTTGAATCTAAAAAAACTTACTTTAATTAGTGGGTGAATGAATTCTTATTAACCCTTCTGATATCAACAAAAAAGAAAAGAAATATTATATTTATCAATTCCATAATTCTTGATGAATGTCGTATGTGACATATTTCTTAATGATTGTCATAATTTGACATAAATAACCTGATAAGAATGAATATAACATAACTATTGAAGACTGCTATGCAATTAACATAACCCTTGAGGAACATCACATTGTAGCATAATTCTTTATTAACATTGCATTAGGACTTAACTATTGGTAAGCTCAAAATTTTAAATTGAGAGACAACAATTTTGTATAAAATACTCAGTCTTTGAAGGTATGAATAGAATCACTCCATTATTCTAATTTATTATTTCTTGCATGCTTTGAATCTAAAAGAATCACTTTAACTAATGTGTTAAAGAATTGTTATTAACCCTTTTGAATATCAACAAACAAGTTGACTACATTTTATTCATTTATCCATGACATTATTTTTTGATAAATGTAATATGTGACATAATTCTCAATAAACATTACAACACAACAAAAGACAACCATAGTTAAACATGATCAACAATAGACAACCGTGAACAACCAATTTCAACCAAAATCCATATGACATAATGAATGTCACACATCCATATAACCATAACCATTCAAGAATGTATCAAGTCAACATAAGTAAGTCAGGATGAATGTTGCAATGCAAAAAATCATCAAGAAAAATCACAATGCAACATAAATCTTGATGAACATTACCATGTGAAATAACCATTGTTGAGTAATGCAATGCAATAAAACCATTTATGAACGACATAGTGTGATAGAACCATTATACCATAGTCAACTAATCCAACCATAGTTAATAAAAACAAACCATGTGCAATCATAAAGAACATATTTAATCCATAATCAACCATGATCAATCATTGTCAACCACAATTAAACATGATCAATCATAGTAAGCCATATTCAACTATGGCCAACTATTATTATAAGGCCAAATTAGGTTAAATGCAAGTAAATATTATCAAGGTTTGTAATACATCAGGTTTGTAATGCACCATTCATATGTACTTTTAATTTGTAAGAATTGGATATAAACTTTAAGGAATAATGGCCAATAGAATATTTATGCCACCAACTATCTACTCCATCCATGAACCTCACACTTCACACTAAGGTTACAGGAAGTTCTATTTTTCTAAAATAGGATAATCATTAAGTTTTATGTAGGATTCTTATAATGTTCGGCATATAAATTAACATAAGACTATCTCTCCAAATATTCATCTCAACAAATTCGCAGACTCATATAACTCCAGGATCTGAATTTATCAAATGAATAAATTTGTTAAACATGAACAAACAATAGTTACTGGAACTTTGATAAGCACTACATGATCTCTCGTAGTGGTGCCGAATCTCTGTTAACAATTTATCCTTTCCTCCAACACTTGCATTAGGGGAATTTTGAGGCAAAAAATGGGCCTCCAAACAAAAAAAGTACTAGTAAAATCAACTTTTTAAGAACCAATCACAATCTAGAGAATAACACCATCTATAATAGTTGAGTTGACATTACTTGAGTTAAGGTTGCTTACTTGTGATATTCTAAATGGTTGATGAAAATCTATGGTTAACCATGGTAGTCTACAAGTACTTTTACACCTAGAGTAAAGTAGTGATGTCTTTTCATACATTTTCAATAAAATATATTATTGTCTCTTAATATATTTTGAAAAAGACAATATATGCCGTTTCACTTGATATGCATGTCTTTACACAATTTTCAAAATATGTTATATTTATCCATTTTTTCTTAAGATTAAAAATATCTTTTATTTACACTTTTTTATTTATAAATATGTGATATATTCATCCATTTTTCTTATTCTAAAAAATATCATATAATTATATATTTTTAGTTGAACTTTATTTTATGTCGTTATTTTTAAAAAGAATTATCACTTTTTCTAATACTTTTAAAATATGTTATTATTATATATCTATAGAAAATTTTACAATAAAATGCATTACAAAATAATTTATAAAAACTCAATTTAAAAAATAACTTTCAAAAAAATAATTTCTAAACAACAAAGCATGATATTAAAATATAATACTTTATTGAATTATATTAGATTAATTAGGAACCACAAAACATTACATTATACAAAATATTAAAATCTAAGTTTTAAAGATTAGATTCAAGTATAAAATATATGTACTAACCTATATTAAAATAACAAATTATTTAAATCAAAATTTATAATGTATAATAAATATATTAATAAAAATATTGAAATAAGAAATTAAATATTAAATTTATAGCTCTACTAATATGTATTAATTTAATGTATATTAATTTTCTGAGGATTGGCGACATGTATAGCCTCAGCATCTGCCCCAGACGCGTGGTGTCCATCAAGCTCCCGGCCCGTCCATCAACCTTGACTCCACCAGCCTCCAGAATCTTCGACGTCCATCACGCATGGGACTTGTCTCTTCGGCACCTGCAATGTGGGTTGGCAAAGAACTGTTTTCCTCTTATCTTTCATGGCTCTACGACAGAATTCATTGCGCGCTAGTACCATAGTAGGGGGGAAGGTGGATATGATCGCCATGGCATTTCAATTTGGCATTCGGTGTGGGATGTGCTCAGTTCTGCAATTCATCGAGCTCTCTGTGCAACTAGTGGTTCTCTGGTTCATTTCCTTCAGTATATCTCAGTCTATCAAGTTTCGTAAGAAGAGGTGCAGTCAGGTCGCCATGTCGTGCCAAAGAGGTATGCCGAGAAGGGCTAGCTTGGGCAGAGGCAAAGCCCAGTGTGGCTGCAGCCTCCATGTAGCAGTCGACTACGAACCCTGTATCTCTTCTCGCGTTCGCATCCTGGTGGAAGCCTGGGAAGGTCATGTTCTGAACCATAAGCTAGCAACCAGTCAAGATGGTAGCCAGATAAACCATTACTGGCTCATGAAAAACATGTTATGCAATTTGGTGGAATATATGATCACCAACTGGTTCGACGCCTGCGACTCAGTCCTTGTTGTGAAATCCAGAATCGCTAAGATAGATGCTCAGCTCGCTGCCATGTATAATTTGTTTGCCTAGAAGGGCACTGCAGGAATTTCAAGGCATGGTAGTCCGAATGGTGGTGGTCGTGATTGGGGTGGTGGTGGTAGTGGAAGTACAACCCGGGGAATGGTTCTCTCTAGTCGTGGAGGAGGTGGAAGTGGAAGCGCAACCGGGTGCACAACAACGACTCCTCCTTCCCCCATCCCCTTGATGATTGAGCTTCTCTTCAAGCATCTGAAGGGAATGTCCAGCCAGATGCCTGACCAACAACAGCGCCCAACTCCACCGGTTTAGGAAGCCGCCACCAACTTGCACACTAAGTCACAGGAAGAACGATGGGCTTGCCCCATCATTGAAGAAGTTCCCCAGGCCTAAAGTTCATGTTCCCCAGCAGCATAATGGACCCCTCGTCGCCGGTTTGTATTCCTCTCGTTCCACAGGTTTCTGTCAAGCCTATCCATGGCTTTCTTCAATTTTGAACTCTGTACCTATGTCTTTTATCTATGGTTGTGTCTGGAAACTATGTCTGTGTCTGGAAACTATGTCCAGGACTATGTCTATGTCTATGTTTGCTCTAAATTTGAACTCAATGCTTGTAATGATGTCTTTGTCTCAATCTCCCAGTCTCTGTAGACGACCCTCACTTTTGGCCAGGATGACTTTTGTAAATTTTGCCTTTGTATTTTAATAGAATTATGCAGCTTACAAATTTTTTTTAATGTATCTTAATTAATTTTAATTTTCTCAAATTTGATTTAGATTATAGTTTATGTGATATTTCATTTAAATTGTAAGATAAATTAATATAAAAGTAAGCGATAAATTTCAAATTTTTTTAAACAAAATGGTGCATGTTTGTTGTCAATTGTCATCTAGGTTCACAGGATACTAATCATCGCCTAGGTTCACACAATATGAATCTAGCCGGCCTAGTTGGGAGTCAGGGAGTTCTGAATAGAGATGCAATAGAACAGAATCTGCTTATTGCTTCAACCTCAATTGATACATTTCATTTCATTGCTATGAAAAATCAATCATTGGTGGGTGTTATGTTCCAATCATTGGTGTTCTATTCCAAGTGTGTCCAAGTTACTTAATAAATCCTAGGAAACGGAAAAAACAATAGCCATTTCATTCCCACCAATCAATGTAGCAGAATAAGTAAGAGCACCACCAAGAGCAAGGGAATTATTCGAGGGGAAGAGATGTGCCCACACTATTGCCTGGGGCTTGAACCCGTACCTCATCTTTCCGCTATCTATCAGATCACTTGATGAAGTGAACCATAACTACAATAAAAAGGGTACCATATACAAAGGCGTGGGCAGGGGAAGAGCCTGCATCCCTTTTAGTAGTTCCAGTTCTGGTTGTTAAAACCATTGATCCAGTTTAAAAACTAGCGTCCCCTTGCTAGAATCTATATCCAGATTAAAATAATTCATATCGATAGCGAGAGTTTGTAATACAATCTGCATGTATCCATCCACCTTGACTACTAGGTCATCCAAGAGTCTAAAGGCAATGGAAGTTCCCAGCACTGAAGACAACATAATTGTTGCAAATGAGGAATATCCTGTTTATTTGGGCTTAAAGCATGTGTTCACCAAACATTCAAATAAGGATTGTATACCTCCAAGCAATGCAATCTTCTCATCTGAAGCAATAGTTGTGGCAGCACCCTTGAACTGATTAAGTGAATCCTTACTCTTTGAATGATCTTTATAGTTCTTTGTCCTAATAGGTAACAAAGGACACACGGATTGGATGTTCAAGTATGAATGTCTTAGTGTGGTAGGGATAGGGGTAGGCCATGATCAGGCATAGAGGTGCCCTCAACAATCATATCCTCTTCAATCTATTGATGGATCTACTATGAAAAAGTATTAGGCTTCTATTTTGAATTTAAGAGAGTGTCCCACCTACTATAATGAAGTTCAATAAGAGGAGAAGCAGGGGAGAATACTAGTCTCATGGGTGGTGCATTGGAAGTATTAACATCTTAGGGGGGAGTAACATGACGTGCTTGATTTATGTTATATAAGCCTCAAACCTTATACAACAACTTACCTAATTTTTTGTCTACAACATTATAACAAGGAGCAGTAGTATCAATGCTGACATGCTTAATAAATCTCCTCATATTCTCCGATCTGCTGGGATATACCTATGAAATGATCAAGATGAATGGGAATGATGGATGTAAAATTTCTGGCTAAATTCATTAAACCAGTATGTGTCTTAGAGATATTTTACTGCTTAATTGTTTTCTTATCTTACTCTGCAACAAGAAGGCTACCAACTCGCCCCCTTTAGCACTCTAGGTTTTAATCTTCTACCAAATGTGTCAAAATCAAATGCAGAGGTTTAACTTTATAAAGGTCTTCTTTAATATGTAATTTAATAAAGGTATAATTTTGTTTATCAATAAGAACATTTTTAGGAACATAAACTATAATATGTCAATTGAGACAATTTTATCAATGAATTCAACATGAACATTTTAAAAATTCCCTTGAAATTAGAAGGGCATCCATTGTAGGCACATAGGGTGATGATAGATGGGGATCAATTCTAAGTATCCCAATTTCTTATAGACCATAGTGTACATGCCACAAGTAGAGGCACATTCATTGCGTCGAGAGGCGCTTTACATCCCACTATGAGGGAGATCTTGTAACGTTTGTGGATGTAAAGTTTGTCCATATTATGTCGGCCAAAAATAATATTGTTGAGTATGAGGGAATGTTGTAATTTTTGTGGAGATCTTGTAACGTTTGTATATATTATGTCAGCTATTAATATGAGGGAGACCTTGTAACATTTATCTAATCTTGTATGATTGAGATCTTATAACTTTTGTCTAATCATAATTTGTAACATTTGAAAAAAAATAAAATTTATATGGGCTATTAATAAAAATAAAATAAAAAGACGTGTATTTTCATTCAATACACATCCCAAATCATTATTAGAATCGGTATTATTCTTGAATTTCTACAGTAATATTTGGTTTCCATCATTTCGAAATAATGGAGGAAGCATATGAGAGGATTAGAGATGCCATTGTCAACGCACAGAGACACAGTGGAAGGGAAAGTAACACACAAGTAGTTCTGAATATTATGAGGCGCGTGGAAGCCTAGATAAACGTAGGTAATATTTTTGTTGCAGTCGACGCCACAACAACCCAAACGAACAGAATTGGACATGAAAACGTTGGACAACATTTGGTTTCGAGTGCGACAGTTAATAATGTTAGTTGATCTTCATCTATCAAGCGGTTCAGGTAGGCCCTCGGGAATTAGAGAATTTATCAGAGAATGTTAATATACTTCATATTGTTAATCGATGGAAGGGTGAGATGGTGGAGCTCCGTAGAATAACTCTAAGTGACGAAAATGTGAACGAAGACTATCTGACAACATTAATATTCGCTGAAGATACAATTGTGATTCGATACATACTGTATTTTCGCCAACCAAACATGGAGTTAGGAACGCCACCGAATTTATATGGAATTCCATATTCAGTTGGCGTCAGATCATGCAACATTTAGAGGAGGAGCATACTTATAACTTCAATTTTGAACCTGAAATTATAATTATTGAGATTAATAACCGTAGAGAGGAAGCAGTATGTAGTAGTCCTGCAGAAGTAGTCGATGGGTTGTCGGACGTTATAATTTGGTTGGAGGACAATGCAAATGGCGGTGAAGTGATGTGCACAATTTGTCAAGAGAAGTTTACATATAGGGAGACTGCAAAACAATGTGGATGTAACCTTGTTTATCATTCACACTGCATTCTCTTATGGTTTAGACAGAAAGTCTCTTGTCCCATATGCAGATATGAGCCAACTTCTCCACAACGACGAGACTGCGCTATTGCTTTATTTATTCCTTTAGTTATTTCATACAATTATGATTGAGCGTTAACTCGTTCGTTTTCACCTGTTCAAACTATCATATATTTAGATACAATGGTAATAAGAGATTTTGAATTCTCTTTGATTTTTTATTAATCCTTACCACTGCTAGCTATTATTGTTTATTGTTCTCAGTTAGAGTTCAACAACCACTCATGATGTTAGTTATCAAGAGTAGACACCATTAATGCACTCACAGTTCACCTAATGATCGACAAAGTATTCAGAATCGTCCTTCTTGCATACACAGAAAAACTTAGATAGGTTTGAACCATTATATCCATATCTTACATGTGATCACCAATTTGCTGTTTCAACCATTCAGTGCTTAGCGTATCTCTCCAGTTAACAAACCTCATTAGATACACTTTCATATACATAGTAATAATTAGTCGGCATTGGAGAAGTTGCCAGAGAAACAGCAGAAGTAGTTGGTTCTATCGTATTGTGTCAATAAGGAAACCCTAAAATCCAAAGCATGTGTTTGGCCATGACGATATAATTTTGAAGGTGCCATCTTCAAATCAGCGGAGTTTGGAGTGGACAGACAGTGCCATTGTTTGAAGCTAGCAATGATGGTTAAGATACTCCATCGCTTCCTCACATTACAAAAGAACAAATTTATGAGAGTTCTAGTTGCTAAGAGATGTTGTAATGTTCCTTCCTAACAAAATAAAAAATAATATATATAGGCCATAAATAATATTAAATATTAATAATAAAAATATTATATGTCGACCTTAAATAAAAAGATGTGTTTTTGGTTTGAATCAAATCAATAACTCCTTTGCACCTTGAGAGATTTGATCCCTCTTGGCGCTTGATAGATCCTAGGATTTGGATCTATGCTAGTATACAATACAATGGTGGATAACAATGTTTTTTTACCATGACAAGAATATGAAATGTAACAAAAGGAGGAAGATTAGGAATTTCTTTGTACAAATCAAACATAATCAACCAATAACCTAAAGGAGTGATGACTCCATTATGGGAAGACAATAAGGTCTTTCATTGAACCTCACTATACCTAATAAGCATGCCGCAACATCAATCACTGGACCAAATCCTAGAGTGTCAACAAGGGTATTAGCAAACAACCTAGCCATGATGGCTACAATACCATTTCCCAAGACTATTGCCTTCAAAAAGGTCAACGATAAATGTTGTGCGTCAAAAGTAAAACCCTCTTGAAATGTTCAACAACAAGTCATGATTCAAAATATGAAATAGACTAGATGTGGGATTTCATTCAATTCCTCCAAGAATACATCCAATCATCAATACTTTGTACTTAGGAGAACACTTGGTCGTAATACAACTCAATACACATGTTATCCAAGCCCGTGTGGGACCCTGTTTCTCAGCTAATGACTGCACAATCATGCCAAACTACATAGATGGTCTAAATCCTGCATTGAAGAGTCTTCCAATATCTCCCTTCTTGAAATTATACTCGTTGTAAAGAAAGTAAACTTAGGGTCCTTGTAACCAATCTCTAGCCATCATGAGACTGTAAACAAGAGATAATTGTTCTCGAATGAACTAATGATTGAAGAAGTCAAAATTTTGATTATTGTTATTCTTGTTGAGTTCAGAAACTCCTAAGCCACTCAAACGTTAGTCCTCTTGCTAGTGATGTATGAAAAATATACATCAATATGGCCCTGTATCCTTACTGTTGGAAATTTAATATCAAGACTTTCTTTTCTATAAGTGTCAATTTCAAATCTTCTTTGTAATGTATCATATTTGACTTCAAATTTCTAAAGATGGCCTAAACGCTTTTGCAGGAATAGAAAGTTATTCACTATTATTTGTTAAATTTTGAGTTAGGTTAGGGTTAAGAGAGAAAAAATACATTTCCATTTGGTTTTAAAAATATTTTATTGAATATTTATGCTAATTTGTCCCACAAGAACACATTTCCCTTACACTAGGTTGTGAAATGCACCTTCATTTCCTATTTGAAACTAGAATAACTAAAGTCCAAAGCCTTTGGACCTATATTGGAGTTAGAATAACTAAATTCCATAGTCATAAGACCTATGTTAGTTGGAACGTGCTTTGCATGATGGTCATAATAGGGGATATTTTGTGCTTGTGTTTCTTTTACATAATTCAAGATGTGATTTTTCTCTTAATAGTGTTGGTAGGGTATGTTGTTTTAGTGCATAGAGATGAGATTTGAGGAAACTGTGTCTATTGTTCATGTTATTTGACTGCAAAAAAACTACTTTAAGATCGTTTTGGGGCTGAGGTGTGCTTGGAAAAGCGCTAATTATGCGCATATATGAGGAATCATCCTTTTCATCATTATTTATGTGCCCAGGATGGAGATTAGGGTGTTGTAAAGGAGCCCAAGACACCCAAAATTAGTTCAAATGACTGCAACATTGATGTTTTATCCTGAGAATTAGCCCAGATTTAAGAATGAGGCTTATTAATGCTAACGTAAGGGTTGAAAGAGTCCAAAAATACCCAGAAATAGTCCAAACCTGCCTATAAATGTTTCTTTTGTACAAATTGGTGCCCAAATTTTATTTTAAGGTGATTTTCATGATTGTTTGCTGCAAAGGGTCAAAATAGGCACAATTTTGCTCCAAAAAATATGTATTAGCGTTGTTTGAAGACAAACCATGCCTAGAAATGCCATCAAATGGGAAGATCATTGCTGCTTGATGTCCTAGACACAATCAGGGATGCCTAAATTTCTATATAGAATGCACATATATGTCCCAACCATACCCATAAATCCTCAGAAAAGCCCAAAAAAAATCCAAGTGACCATTCATGCAAATAGGGAATAACAAGAACTAAGTAAGGGGATCTCTCATGATGTTGCATGAGCTAATGATTTAGAAGGATGGTGCATGAATTCACGACTACTAACTCCTGCTCTCATTGGAACAACAACAAGTTTAATACGTTGCTTCTTTGATGTACTCAATGAGAAAATAATGTACTTTTCAAATGCATTATATCAGATATTTAGAATTTATTTCTGCAATACAATAGTTTATGTTTTTCCAATATATCTTTTCATGCATCTATATGCTTAGTTTACGATTTTTTATGTGCAGGTGCTTAGTATTATGGAGTCCAGAAAACAAGCCAAGCAAAGAAGACCATATATAATGACAAGGAAATTACGCATGGGAGAATAATGAATGGTGGGTACTTGAATTTATTTCAAAGATGTTGAGAATATTATTTGCATTCTTTGCAGTTTCTTCCAAATGGTCATTTTGTATTGCTGTGTGTGATTTGGGGCAACTTTACAATATTGATCTGTACTAAAGGGACTTATGGCCACCATTGATAAAATATTAACAAGAATCCATACATAAAATTCCAAGAGCCTTTGATGTCAAGATTGCCATTATCTTTTCAATAGTTATTTTTTGGAATCTCACAAATTATTTTCATTCACTGGAACAATGCCATCTAACATCGAGAAAGAGTCTGTTTTTTCCAAGTGCCAAATTGTTGGAGCCAATATTCAAATCACACTTAGCATACATGCGAACTGTCGGTAACAACCATGAACTAGGTGTTGAACTTTGAAAGACCAAGGGATGTCTTTGCCATTTGCTTATACTGTTGATTTTATGGCATCATATATGGGAATGGGCCCAAATAGTGACTACTAAAACAATGGTTGCATCTAGGCTTCCAATGGACATCATGTAGAAGTGTTATGACAATGCAAACAAGGGGTCGATGCATGGATGTCAACATTGAAGCCACCAGACCTAGAAATCTTCCAACGGACTAGAAATCAAAACTTGCGAGGAAAGGTCATGAAGATATCGCTAATATCATTAAGGATGTAGACCATATATATTATCATTTACAATCATTATTCTAAGGAGTTGTTAGGGGGTTGGTTAGAGGTTGGTCAAGGTTTAGGAGAACAGTAATTTTTAATTGTAAAGTGAGAAGAGGCTACAACTTATATAAGGGTTGTCTCTCTCACTCATGACCTATGCTTGATTTATGAGAACACTTCTTTGTTTTGAAGCAATTGAAGTACAAGGGTTTTCTTCATTTTTTATAAGTGTTTTTTGGTTCGTATCCTTTAATGTTGTTAATGATGTGTTGGATTAACTAAAATTGGTGAATTTGCTTATGCTATCTAATTGTAGAAAATCAAATAACTTAACTTAAAATGCAGACACTTTCAACCAAAAAACAAAAGGATAAACATCATTTGAGTTCTGAGTCTAAACAAAACTGCACCATGCATAGACTTGTATTAATCTAGCAATGACTTGTATTTCTTCATAATTTCATTAATTCTGGATGTATATAGATCCAAAAATCATAATAACTAGACAAATCCAAATTAGATAAATAAGATGACATGTCACAAACACAATGAATCCAAATGGATAGTTAACACTTTGTTGACTTCACTAAATAACCAAATCTCTGTTGTCATTAAATATTTCAATTCAAACTTTACAAATGAAACTTCTGTCAAACATAGTTTCCTTGTTATTTTTACATACACCACTTCCATTCAGAGTTTTTGTCAAAACGTTCATGTCCCATAGGTATGCAACTCCACCTAATTCACTGTATCCTTAAAATTTGTACACATCCAAGTTGATGCTCAAAGGGATGAAACAATACATAAAGAAGAGGTTCATAATGATGAAATTTTGTATCAACACCTTCAAATTGTCCAAGTAACCTCCATAGGCATGTTGAAAAAATTACTGGTAGCTTCTTACTGATTTTTTTCCTCAAACGACTGCTCATATTTGTTTGAGTGTGTCCAAAATACATTGTTTAGGCCCTAGGGCTACTGCTGTTGTACTATTGTAGGTGACTGGTAGCACCTATACCTTCTCTTTATTACCCTTCTCATTACTGTTAGAGTCCCCAGGTTGTTTTCCTTGGATGTTACAATGCCTAGGATGATGCAACTGTAGCCCTAAGTTGTTGTAGGAGTGTGCAATAAGGTCAATGGTTGAAACCTAGCATGGGAATACCGAACATTTCATAACGCATTACAATGAATGTTGAAAACATATTATTTCACTGACAAGTACAGAGAAGTGAGAAATTCAAGTCATCCTACTAACAAAGGAACAAACCAAAATAGCCATAGGAAATATGAAGCTGGAAAAGTTGGTTCTAGTTATGTAAGAAAATTACATGCATCTTCTTCAAAAAAGGAAAGTGAAGCTAGAAGCTAGAACTATGCTAGCAGAGGAACCAACTATCAAAGGACAAACTCAACAAGTCAAAATGGATTCAGGAAGAAGTAGGGGAGAATACTAGTCTCATGGGTGGTGCATTGGAAGTATTAAGATCTTAGGGGGGAGTAACATGGCATGCTTGATTTATGTTATATAAGCCTCAAACATTATACAGTAGCCCGCCTAATTTTTTTTTTGCAACATTATAAAAAGGAGCAATAGTACAAGAAATATATGGTCTAAGAAGTACACAAGTCATTTGATGGCCAAATACAAAGTGAGTGAATGCAGAGTATCCCAAAATCTACATAACATATATAGGATGTCTAACTAGTGACTTGACAAAAAATCAGAAAATAGAGATAAGGTTCCATACAACTGTTGTCCAACTCATCTGTATTGCCAAATACAAAAAAAACACAAGTAATTTGTCCTGGGTTACATTTTACAAAGAAGGCAAAAGAAAGGTGCAGGGCCACAAGTGTCAGCACATTAGGGTAACATTTCCAAGGAGGTACTATACAGAGTCCTTGAAGAAACTATTGCAAACCTTGAGGTAGAAAAGGAGTAAATTCATAAGCTACATAATCTCACAGCAACATTTAATTCAAGAGATCTACCTGATCCTGAGAGTTGAATGAACAATAATTTATAAAGTCATAATGACCACGAATGTTGAGTAAAGGTGACCAATCCATACATCATATGCCTGAAATGTGGATTGTTTTTTTACATAATGTCATCTTTCTAACATTTGGCTTCCCATAACTTCATTGAATCAGTGATCAAGACAAATGAGAAATTATCACTACAAAAGTACATAGGACAATACCTGAATAGCAGTCAAACATGGAACAAAAACTAGTGATGAGTTAGGCATGACATATAGTTGGGTCACTTTGTTTATCTTTATGCATGTAGACTTATAGTTTACCAGTGTATTGCAACCAGATTCAACATCCCACAACCTTAATCTTGAATCTGTACCTACAAAAGTTGCACAAACAATTCTTACTAAGAAATAGACTATGTGGACAATTTAATATGGAACAATTGTCCTAGTCATATTACAATGAGTAAAATAAAATCTATCGCATTCAAAAAATTGAATAATAGAGATACACTTACTTCAGACATCATACTTGCCTAGTTCAACAATCACCGGAAATGTGCATTAAAAAATGGTGTGAATTTTGAAGTATAGATATTTGGAAAAATTGAAAACATGCACACCCACACTAATTTAGGATGACAATGAAATAGAATAAACACTTCAAAATCAACCAGAAAGCTACAGCGCGAGGACATCTGAGTGGTCCTTGACACAAAATCAAGGGACATTGGCCTAAAATTTTCCTTAATTTTGCCCAAAATTTGCTAAAAGTTCCCATAATTTTGCCACAATGTCCTCCTCATGTGATGACATTTAAAACTGTTGATTGATGAGACATGTCCTAATAAAGAGCCCCCAATAATAGAATTTTCAAAATAAGAATCTCTTCAGGAACTACATCATCAAATCATACTGATGTTACAAGTTCATTAACAAACTTAGGTTCATTGGTGAAAGAAGTTGTTAATCATTAGTGTCATTACTTGCTTGCACTAACACTTTAAAAGACAAAAGACGAATCCATATGTATTGTTGCCTGATGTCTAGGCATGAAAAGGCTCTTGCAAAGCGTAACCTCATTAGGATAAAATCTAAGGCCAATATTCCCCTTGTATTCATTTACTAAATTCTTCAAAATATGGAGATCACTTTCAGAATGCATACTCAAATTAGGTACATGAATAACTTGCATCCCTGAGTCTTTTGATGGTTCCACTTTTGAATCTCCCTTCTGAACAGATTCATTAGCATAAAATTCAAAATGAATGGAAAAACCTAGTTGATATGCAACAGTGTCAAGGCCATTTTTAGTAGAACATGCTAACAACCCCATACCATATTATTTACCACCCCATCCTCGAGACAAGGCAAACAGCTTCACATTCAGAGAATTTATCTCTGATTGAGCATTTTCCCACTAGTTTATTTAAAAATGAATCCAATGTATGTAGACTAGCAATTACTACATCTGCATCTAAAGAAGCAAGCAAATTTGAAAGTTGTTGTTGCATAAAAACAATATATTAGAAATCAACAATAAAACATTAACAGGCATACATCATTTGAATGTCATACATTGTATTCATACATAGAAATAAAACATCATTATACATTTGCTCAACCAGGACTTCAACGGCTTGTTTTCAAACTGGAGTTGATGCACTGAATTGATGGTATCCAATGACTCTCTTTCTTTTACATGCAGTCACAGACTCAGTTTTATGTGTGTAAAAATGCTATAGGGTTTTGAAATGTATAAAAATATATAATAACACACATAACACCTGTGTATGGACATGTATTAATTTCTCGTTTATGATGTTTGACAAGATTGATTTCCTGTGTATGAATGATGTTTGATTTCCCGTTTATGATGTGTGGTTAGAGGAGAATGCATTGGAGCAGGTGGCAAGAGAGGATGCCCAATGCTATTACCTTTGGTAGAGGAAGGGGAGATTGAGAGTGGGATATCCTTTATTACAATGGCCACTACTTGCACAAACTAAGGCAATGGCTAGAAGATGTTCAACTCCATCCATAGGAGCTTCCTCTTCTAAGATACAAGCTATTACCTTTTCCCATAAGAGGTGCAAAGGCAAATGATGATCAATCGATGTAAATGACTTTTGATGATGAGATGTGTTACTCCCTATTTGCATAGGGTGTTCACTAGGGTTTTCAGAGATCATTATGGGCATGGATATGGATATGAGTAGCAATATGATCACTTTGAGCATTATATGGACTATCTTGACCTCCAAAACTGCAGTAAAGAGGCTATAAACAGCCCTGAAACCAAGACTGGGCACTTAAATTGGGAAACCTGGGCATGAGAGATAAATTCTGGGCATGCCTTGGCTTTTTTTGCCCTTCAATCAACATTTTGGACATGGATTGACCTTATTCTGCCATTCAATCAGCATTCTAGGCATTATTTCAGCTTCAAAGTTCAAACTGCCCTTATTCTCCATGTTGGGCAGTTTCGGGGGGATAAACGAAAGCAATAGCAGATCTGGGCAATTTTGAACTAATTTTGAGAAAGTATGAGGCATTTTTCTTAAGTCTGGGCACAAACAACCCTATTTGACAGTAAAAAAGGGGATAGAACAACCCTAATTCAACATGTCGGGATGGAACAACCCTAATTCATGCAATAAGGGATGAGATCCTAAAAGCACATAATCCAATAAGGGAGGCATTCAACATAATTCTAGAAATTTGTTGCAATATTCTAAGGAAGAGTAATTTCTAGATTTTGAGGAACATTATGAATTTCTATTTTATCATTATTCCTAGGAGAAAAGTATGGATCTAGAAGCTATTAAACATTTTTTTTTCTTCTGAAAAGCATGAATCTAGAAATATTCAATATTTCATTGTTGACCCTTGGAGATATTTGTGGATCTAGAAGCCAAAAAATATTACTTTTTTGTAAGGATATCAAATAAAATCTTGATTAAAAATATAAGTGCACTAAATGTTTTTCAAGAGTGCAAAAACCTCCCAGCCTTGGTTCTATATATCAATTTTCAGGGTGGGTAAACCCAGTGTTTTGATAATTTCCAGTTTGAGTTCTTGCAAAACATTGTGTTTATAAATAGTTTTTAATTCCCTTAGAGAACAATGAAAATGCTCTACAAATTATATAGAAATAGTAACATACAACTCACCTGCAAATTTTCCATTGATAAACACATGAAGTGTATTCCCTCGAGTTCCAACACACAAAATAAACTGGCTTCCATTCTTTAAAAAGGGTTCATTTTCATCGATATTGACACTGCATACAGAATCATGATCCAAGCAAATTTGAGAAGAAAAAGATCATTTTTTCTAATAGATCTTCAAAATGCAGAAGTTAACCATAAGTTCCTATGGAGATCACTAGATTGAAATTATATTCTGAAACTCTATTATAGTCCCTGTAGCAGCAGATATCATACTTGATTATATACCATAGAGAATCACTTTCATCCAGAACCGTGTTTAGTTGCTCTAACAATCCATGGGTAGAGAAATGGTCTTGTCCCCATATTCCAGCATCTTCTTTGTACCATGACCAGCTTGTCGATAAGTTTCCAGTATCTCTGCGTGATGTTGCAATAGAATGAAGAGACTCCATCCTAACTTGCTCCATTCCCATTAGGGAAGTCTGTATACTAACCTGAAAATTACATACATAAATCTAATTAGAATCCTTATATATTCATGTAACTTTGGCCATTGCCTCGACTCTTCTATGGAAATTCATCAATAAAAAAATTATCACTAACCTTTGCAATGTTATAGACCACATTTTTGTAGTCTTGCAAGACACTGACAGACCAAGCAGGTAGATGATAAGATTTTCCATTGAATTGCATGGTTACGGGCTTTGTTGCTGAGAAAGACAACACATATGCTTGAATTATTTTTAGAATATATTTTTTCCTGCATATCCACAATATTTGATGCCTAAAATTCAGTCACTCGATTCCATCTCAACTACTTTTATATCAGTATACAAAATACCCCAGTTCTATCTAGCAAGATTATGTTCCATCCATTCCTTTTTTTAGATTTTAAGGTTTTGGGTCAAGTCAGAGAGGGCCAAAACCCCAGAATCAAAGTTTCCACCTAAAAAAAACTAGGAATATAGAGGAACTATGGATACCATCATAATTTTAATCAATTCAAATAAAAAAATCACTAGAAATGATAGCGGTTTGAGTGCCACTTATCCCAAAGCCTCTCGGAGATTGTAATCAATAGTATTATGTCCTATAATCATAATATTCATACCCACATAAATATTTTATCTTACAGAAAAATTTCTCAATAGATGAACAAACCTCAAGTTGTTTCCCAAGTGAAGTGACATTCACGTCCTCATGAATTAGAGAAGGTTCACACAGTTTTAAAGCTTTATGCAACTCTTTCAGATGCCCCCACTTCAGGTGCCTTATATTCCCTGTAACAATTATATTGTTACTCATTGTTTCTTAATTAAAAGGAAAAACTAGAAATTTGGACTACCAATGGTTCCTAAATTCACACTGTTGAATTAGGATAAATAAACCAGAAAACAGTTTTCAATGTAAAATGTTTTAAGTATATTTATATACTCTTTCACTACAGAAGAGAATTTGGCAGTGGCAACTCTTGCATACCATATTCATCAATTGGTGCATCGTAGTCATAACTGGTGGTAATGAATGGGCCTCTAGTTGTCCGGCCAAAGTTTGTACCTCCATGGTAATGCAACATAAAAAAACATAAGGTAGATAAGATTGTCCATTTGTTCCATTGACATAAGCCAGGTGGTTAAGGTTTAGGGAGGTGTATGTTGCCTGATAAATCTTGGGTTATCATACAAGTAAAAACATAAATAAAATATTACTCAAGACAAAAGAAGACCAAACTCCACCATGTAATAGTTCTGAAATGTTCCTCCTCTCTGGTAAAATCGGGCTACTGCAAAAGCAACATCCTCTGGAGGCCAACGCGAGGTACTCTATCCAAATGTCTCAAACCTTTAATCAACACAATATTTAAACATGATGAACAGGAAGCCCCTCGATTTCTAATACTCAAGCACTTCTTGGCAATGTAGTGCAGTTGTTGTTTCTATACAAAATAATGTTCTAAGTATTTATTTGAACATCGTGATTTAATGAAAAACAAAAATTGGGAGTGCCAGTTATTATGCATTATAGTTGTAGTGAGGCAAAGAAAAAATTACCATCCTGACCAATACATATACATGGATAAATTAACTAACCTAGGAACACAAGGCATACTTAAGGTCCACTTTGTTTTTGGTGGTACACTTCTCCTGTCACATCCCCACCCCTCATCCCCACGATGGAGAGGACGTGACCAACACTGTTGTTGTCAAATGGGCGATCTAGCCCCATGAACACAAACATAAAAATGCATTGGAATAGAACATGTACAGATGCATAAGACATGTAAATACAGTGGAAGAAAATACATTTTTTCAACACATTCAAGTATTCATCATGTTCATAATAATTTATAAAACAAATATAGTTGCAGAGATTAAATGAACAAGAATACTTATCCGGAGAAGAATCTTTCCCGCAACTAGCTACATCGCTACAACGTTCCACCCAACCATAGGCCAGTGTGCTCATCAATCTCTTAGCATCATTGCCACCCGCAAGCTAGGCATGATTCCACAAGGCACTAGGGAACAACAAGATTACACAGAGTCATACCATACATCCACAGTCAAGCCAACACACAGCTGGGTTTCACAGACTGTTAAGGAAACAAGCCAATAACATGGAAGGTTCCTTGGACTTACTCAGCTAGCCAGGATTTACATCAAACACATAGTCAACCAATTAACAGATGGTTCCTTGGACTTACCTAGCCAAGCCAACCTACTAATCAAACACAGGAATCCATCTAACATATGGGTTTCTTGGACTTACTCTGCCAAGCCATCACAAGGATGCACACAACCATACAATGCACATGCTGGGTATGAAGGAAAATGTTTTTCAACAAAAAAATGATTTGGTAAATGGGGAAATCAACCCTTGGGTGAGAAACCTGAATTCAGCAACAATTCAATGGATTCACATAGGCAAAAATGACTCTTACCAATCCCCATCTCATGGATTCGAACTCAGAAATTTTTATGGGATTCACGTGGCCGAAATGACCCCTTCCAAACCCCAAAATGTAGATCCATCTTCCTGGGCACTTAGCAACACCAAAAACAACTTCCCAGCCATGGGGAAAATGGGAAACCGCGGAAAAAATGTGGGGGAGATCCCAACTTGCTCACAGGGGCAAAAACAACCTCAATAAACACCCAAAAATCGTGGGTTTCTTCTACCATTCAGTGTGCAACCAAAAATGGTTTTTCCCCAGCCGAGTAATGAGGAATCAAAAACAAAAACATCTAGGGAAGAGCCCAGCCACTGATCATTTCCCAAAACGACCTCCCATCCATGGGAAAAATGAAGAAAACTGCAAAAACGTGAGCTAAAATGCCCCAGCTATCTCCAGCTGCATGAGGAAGCAAACCCATGGGTGAATAATGGCTTGGGAATTCCTTTCCAAGCATTCACTTGCCCAAGAAGCCAAAAACACATTTTCCAAAAATGGATGACTTCCCAAATTCGAATTTGACCTCCATACATTTCCCATCCCAATGCAATAACTTCCTTCACCAACTTTAGATGACTAGGCATAAAAGCACAAAATGGATAGTTGACAATTATGGTTTTCCCCCCCTTGGCATTTGGATTTTCCCCATTGGCTCAAGGGTTTGATTATTTTCTCCTCCCTATTCCTTTTGAAATCATGCCCCCGTCTATTTAACATTGCGACGCATAGCTAGTTGTGGTATTTTTATTAATTTGCATTTTACATGATATCGCAAACATATATTGTGTCTGGTTAGTACATAAACCATCGACATCGATTTTAATTTCTGAAACATAAAACACTAAATCCATGGTGGGGCATTAGCCTTTAGATCCACACCATGATTTAATACAATATTTACATCATATGCACTTTAATACCATGGGGTCAAAACAGGGGTGTTACATCTCCTTTTGCTCCTTCAATGCCATAGTGGGCTCGTCCCAGCTCTTTTGAAAGGCCCTCGTATTCCAAATGTTTTATTAGGGTAAAAATTACATAGCTTTCTGTAGCAAAAAATAAGGTTTGTGGGTTTTAATTTCTATTACCTCTCTAGAAAATAATATCTTCACCATTTTTAGTCTCCATGGAAAATAAATTGCCCGCATCCCCCATCGAAATCCCCTTCTGAAGTGAAAAATTCTCTAGATCCTGCTTGTCAGCAAAATTCTTGGCACTCTGCATTTTCCTTTCGATCTCCCACTTCTTGTAACTCTAAATGTTTTTGAGCTTGAGGAAATCCTCCCTCTCTAACTCATGAAGCTCCCACTTCATAAATCTAATAGTATTCTCTAGCTTGGGCTTGACCACATTCTCGAGCACACTGGCCTTGTAATTCGTGACCTTGATGGCCTTATTGAGGGTAAGAAACAAATTCTACAATGAAGCCACCTCCACTAGGACGTCAATGGACTTTATGTAAACCAATCAGTAGAACTATACCCACTTCCCACCACGGGAAAGGTGGATTAAATCATTGCTCCTTCTAGTGGATCCATTCTCGTCGTTGCCTGCCTCTGAATAGTACTTGAATTTGGGGATCTTGACATTGGCCATATTCTCCTAATTGTGGAAGGGTCCATAATATCCCTGACGATGCTCTTGTTTTTTTTCTCCCATGGTGTACTTGGCCTCCGTGAGGGAGAAGGACTAGGGCCTTCATGATATTTCCCATGGATTCCTTCATGGCCATAATGTGCTTCAAAATCTATTGAAACTACATCATGAGGGAGTCGCTCTTCTTCTTCAGGAGAGAGTGGACGAACATCTCTCCCCACCATTTGGGCCTTCATCATGCCAAGCCACTTCCTCGACATATTGCTTCTTCCTCCCACTCCTTGATCGATCGGTCAATAGCCTGTAATTCTAGCGGTCAGTGGAATTGTGATTTCAGGGAGGAACATCGATCGAAGGAATGGTGTTTTTCTTTTCTTGTCAAATCAATCGACCAATAGCCTGTAATTCTAGTGGTCAGTGGAATTGTGATTTCAAGGAGGAACATCAATTGGAGGAATGGGGTTTTTCTTTTCTTGTCCATTTAGCGGGAAGAAATTGCCCCAAAGTTAATTATTATTAAAGACATAATTTTAAATTAATGATATTAAGTACCATACCCCAAAGCGGGGGAAATGAAACACCGAAAAAAACTTTGGTATGTTTAAAATGAACGAAATTATTTTTCAAAATTATGATTTAGCAAGTTGATTTATGGTATAGAATATAAATGAAAATGTGTAAATTTGTATGTATTTTTGTTAACCAAAAAGTTGTATAATATTTTTATTTAATCAGGAAAGAGTGAAAACATACATAGTGAAAAACACTATAAAAGTTGGGAGTTTAAACATAAACAAAGATCAAATAAAATAAAAACACTTAAAACATAACCTCAAGAAACACTTAGAATTTAACTGTGTTTGTAGTTATATAAACACTGAGTAAGTTACAAATGTCTTTGGTTTACTTTGAAGATATATATATATATATATTATGTTTGAAACTAAATAATCTATCTTATACTATTTTGTAACAAATATGTGATTTAAAGAGAAATTGAATAATTGGCTTTCACCAACTAAGAAAAGAAGTTTTTTAACATTTCAAGAGCTATACAAATACAAAAATATCGTTGTCATATTAAACACTAATATGATCTCTGTGAAACTTCATTGTGAAATTTAGGAGGACGACATTATGTGAAATTACTGAATTAACATAAATTATATGGTAAGTAGAGCAAGTGCAACATTTTAAAAGGCCAAAAACGAGAAGCAAATGTGGTATCTATCTTCAGTTTCAAGATGGAAGTGGTCGCCTTGTGATCCTTCGTTGTGAGAGGCATCGCCTCAATCACAAAAAAACATTTTCTTTTAGAGAGATCCCAGTAACATTACAAAAATCCAAACCAAGGACCATAAGGTTTGAAGTGAGCACAGATGGAAGAAATGAGAAGAGGAAGCCATGCATTAGTGCAATGGCTCCCTCACTTGGGATTAATGAGACAAGACTTGTTGTGCATTGGAGTGGGTGAAGATGCCAAATGGAGCACGTGCCCAATTTATCACCAAACAACATTTTAACTTCACACATTTTCAATCTAAATGGAATCAAACCTAACCAAATTGAACTTTATAAGGGAGCCATCTTCATTTTTTGGGGTCCCTATTTTACACTATAATTCCCTTGTCTAACTTGATTGCATTATTGGAAAGTTGATATGTAGCTGAATTGTTGAGATGTGTGAGGTGCATAAGTTTCATGCTTGAAGGTTCCAATTAATACACTCATAATCCCTACCTTGTATATTCCCTTAAGTTTTTCCCCTTTATATGCTTTATGACAAGAAACGAATTTCTAAAAATTATAATATGTTGTAGTTGAATATTCTTCACAATTTCTTTACATAAAAGGAAGGTGTACATTTCATCCTAGTTACTTGTCGCCACACCTATACTCATGAAAATTTCATTTCTTCCTTTCCATCAAGATCCAAAAAAACCTTGCACTTGCCACCCCTTAGCATTACTTATATAATATTCTATTAACATAAATTCTAATTATAGAAAAAACTAGAATCATATTTACCAAACACCCCAAAGATGGAAAATGAAACATAACTTCCATTCATTTCAAACATACCAAAGTTTTTTTCGGTGTTTCATTTCCCCCGTTTTGGGGTATGCTAGTACTATATTTTTTCATTTCATCAAATAATGTTGACTTACTCAAATATTTGCTTCACTTCGCTTTGCTTTGATCTTTGCATGTGTTTTTCTCGTAGACACACAGGGTTCTCTTTGATGTGTGGTCCATGTTCAAACCGCCTATGGTGACTTTCCTGCCTCTTACGCTTGGAAAAAAATAAATGGGAACGTATTCCCACAAATTCATCCATATCAACCCACCCACCCTCCCTCTCACCCGGACTCACATGGTGACACATAGTCCCCTTCACGCACGTTCCAACATACTGCTAGAAGCTAGGTTGCCCGGGTAATCTTGTATATAAATATAAGTGGTGGGACTCGGTGAATTACCAACATGTGGAAGTTGCACATGCATGTCGATAGCGAAGCTCGACACATTCTTGCCACTCTTCCTCTATTGCAAATCGCACCATGAGAATTCGCTACTGTCGGAGCTTGGAATTATCACTACATGACTTTCCTTTCTCAATTTATCTCCTCCAAATTTGGAGTGAGAACCGTGGTCTCTAGATTTAGAGGGGGAGGGAGCATATCTCGGATAATGACGGAGAATAAGACACGAGGTATATGCAACTTGACAAGTTTGCAGGTTGTTGGAAGGACATATTTCAGTGTCCAAGAACTGTAACTTTTTTTTGACATCCCTCACCAAACCGAAGATCTTCCACAAGCTTCATGTGTATTACTTAGTATTATATAGAGATTTTTATTCTTCCAGAATTATCTATAATCGGCCTTAAGGAAGTTGTTTCTGTGAAGCCTGCATTGTGTGATCCAAGTCTGTTAAGCAAAAGGAGGATCAAAAGAAGCTTCGAGTCATGAAGATACAAGATTTTCCTGGTTAACTGCGATGGGTTGGTTTTGGGGCTTGCTCAGATTTAGATATTATTTCATGCTACCGTCGGCTCCTAAGGATAATATCCACTTTATTGAGTTTTTCCCTACCGTAATACCCGCTACCCATTGTGAAAATAGGGACTCCCAGAAATAAGCCCAAGAAGCTTTGTTTTATTAGGTACTACCGGTCGAAAGAGAATACCAGAGGGTACACCCAGAAACTTTGTTTTCTGGATACTCCACACTTTTTTTCTAGCGAAATTCCCATCTCTCGGATGGCTCCCTTTCAGTGACTACGTGATCTACATTTTGTGGATTTTCGAAAGAGATTCAGCTTATCTGTCCAACCTCGGAAACAAAAGTCTCTGGTCAAGATTGTAACTGCTTTTGTCCAAAAAAAAAGGGAAATATTGTTTGGTATTGGCTCTCTTCCCATCACTCAAATCATCCCTAGAACCCAAATGGTTGATCTCTACTATCTCTAGCAAAGTTTGTTATCCCCGAAACTGTTAGGTTCTATAATCTATTATCCCCAGTTCTATGGTATATCTCTGATTTAGTTCTGCTATCTCCTAGTTGCTTCATTTGAATTAGGAGAAGGATTTGGTTCAGTCAACTTTTATAGAACCAATTGTTGGTTTTGGAAAAGAATGGCAAGCCATTGTCATTCAGCTCATTGCATCCTATGTGAGACATCAGATTTGTGAAGAGCTCAATAAATGTGCACACTATGTAGCTGGTACTAAAGAAACTCTCACTTAGTAACTAAATATCCAGTTAATGTTTGCTCAGAAGCCTGCAAGGAGTTCAGTGTTCATAGATTGCAGAGACCTTGTCTCATGCAAGAGAATTGAGAAGTTGTAAGCAAACTGAATTGGTCCTAGGGTTAGCTAGGAACTTAAGAAACATGCATTCAATAAAAAAACAATAAAATTAAGGATTGTGCACTCAATAAAAGACAATAAATTTCTGACCGAACGTAAAAATTAAGGAATGTGCACTCAATAAAAGACAATAAAATTAGTAATAATGCTAGATATAATAGGCCTAGATGGAAGGAATAAATGATTGGTGATTTGTATTTAAACTTTGCAGGGGAGAGGCTTGGTGTATGGTTGACTCTGTTTCCAACTGTTTATCTATCAGCTGAGACGACAACTACCTTGATATTGATCGCTAGAGAGACAATGAAGCTATTTTTCTAAATTTTTTGTGGCCCAACTTGTGGATCCAATCCACTTACTACAGTGGAATGGTATTTGGTTTCCATATCCCTTTGCATTGTTTTGTGAAAATGGATGGGTACAAAATTTAGACAATGAGAATATCCCTTTTCACTAACATAAAATGGAATTAGCATTGTCATTAATTATGAGAAACAGGATAATTTTAGGGGTGAATTTTAGCCCAGTGGGCTATTTTTCCATGTTATTCTCCCAAAAAATATTCGCCATTTTGCATTTTTTGAAGCCCTCTTTCACCCAATTTTGATGGGATAAAAAAATTTCACCCTAAAAATCGCCAAATTATTATAGAAACAATATAAAATCCTTGGAAATTAAAATATTTTTTGAAAAATATCGCCAATGTTGGCATTTTAAGAATTGGTAATATTCGCCAACATTTATACACTTTTAAATAAGTATGGTTCCTTAAAATCATTCATGATGGGAAAACCCCCTTAATGTTAAATGTGTGCAAGTGGAGGAGAATGGAAATAGGAACTATGATGGTTGAGTTGTAGTTTAGAGGAAAGGCAAGGTGTTGCCATTAAGAAACCCAAACCAAGGTGCTTCATTAAACTCACTCATGAGGTGAATAACCTTTGAGATGGTGTTGATCTAAGGCTGACTAGAATTTGCTGAGTTCTTTTCTGCTACAGCCAACCATTAAAATGGTGTCTTCCTTCCTCAACTATGGCAGCGAACAACACTTAGATTTGGGCCTTATCTCATGTCTGATGCAACTCTGATATATATATTGTTGTTCCTAAACAGATCTGCACTTCATCAAACAAACAATCCAATAACTAGAAGAGGGTACAATATTTATTCATATCGTGCTAATAAACTTGCTGCTCCAAATCCCATAGACCCTTTGTTGATCAGTTAACTCTCAGGCTTCCTCATATTATATGCCAAGAATGATGAGCGATAAATATTCTAACTAGCTGTTGTCTTTATAAAATCTAGAAGTAAACCTTATCTGTGTCATTTGAAAACCCCAGATATGCTAAGCGCTCCTCTAGTCCGAACTCCAACTAATACCAATGCTTGGAAGCTCACCTCATGCTCATAGATAACCTAGAAATCATTGACTAGAGATGACAATTCATGCACAGGAACAAAGCAAGTTGATCTGCTTGTGGTGATAAAGAATTTTATTTATGGCATTTAAACAACTTTGTATCCTTTCCTGTAGCTGGTCATCTCATCATTTCCTTGCCTTGCAGGTGGATGAAACCTTCTATTGGCAATTTTTTGACATGTTTTAACTGTAATAATACACCCTTGGTACCCATTTTCCATGTGCTGCATTTTGAGACCAGACTACACAAACTCCTTTACATTTTTTTTTGGTATGAATATAGCATTCCCAGCATCATTCTAACCAACATAATTTGCATAACCCCTCCTCCAATTGAAAACAGGCAGTATCAAAGGGTCATGATTTGGACATGTATTCCACGGTAATTTGTAATGTTAATTTGTACATGCATGGTCGTACCATCAACAGTTAAAATGGGTCAGTTGAAATGCGTTTATTTGGAACAGCTCTATGAGCAGCATTGAAACTCTTAAGAAACTAGCTTAGTCCATTACTTTGATCTATGTGAATATCGTCTAAGCTACAGAGAAGCCCAATATGATGAATCGTAGCCAGTCATTCATGAATCGTAGCCAGTCATTCATGGGCATCGATCTATCTAATATATATAGCCATTCTATTTAGATTTCTTGATTGATTGGAAGGAGAAGCCACATAGCCAAATAGTTCTCTATTCCTAGCTTCCTTTTCACGAGCACTAGTGCTGTATGTGAATCATTTATCCTTCTTTATGTCTGATTGTTGGGTTCTTCTTTCTTTCATTTTGTCCTGAGCCCTCATTCAAAGTCATTCATGAACAAATAATAAACTAAATCTGCCCTCATTCAATCTCAAAATTATATAATCTAAAGAATTGTCTTGCATAGATCTATACCCTCAAGCGATGAGACTCCTGTCGAAACTTGGGTGATTTCACAATAAAATGCTTCACATTTTTGGCAGTTAAGTTTACTCTATTGCAAAAGTAGCACCGCAACTTCTTCTGGCTTGGTGATCATGGTATCCGTTACTTGATCGTTATCTTCTCCAACCCCATAATCTAAATTTCAGTGATAATAATGTTCATGTGGCTGAAGGAGTGGGAAAAACAGAGAGAGAAAGGTTGAACGACAGGAAATCAAATCTATTTTCAAAATGCAGTAGGAATTTGGTATAGAAATTTAGTATCATGAAGAATTGCCTTCAGCAACACAGAGACCCTAATTTTATGGAGAAACAAAAAAATACTAGGATTACTAAGTGATCGGAGGTTAAGGCATGAAATCTGGACAAAATTCATATGGCTTAGTATATTAAGAATATATTACATTACGATGATACTACTTTTCCAGACTCTAGTTGTAGAATGCCTATAGATGTAATTATTCTCTCTTGGGTTCATGCTCATAGAAACTCCTGATCCCTGTCCTTAATAGGTCACTACAAGGCATGGCTCATTCTTAAAATTGATTTGGCTTTTGTAATTTTGTAGACAGAACATGGGCCTGATAGTTAGGTTGTTCTTGTGCTTGTGGGAGAGTGTGTGAATATGGATTAAATTGAGATGGAACTAGAAAAGCAATGCAAAAGTATTCCACGTGGGAAATTTGTTTCCAAGGAACTGACTCATAGCTTTACTATTATTTTCCATAACAAGGAGAAGGTCAGAGGATAAATAAAATAATCGGTTTGTTTTTTTGAATAGCCAAAATCCTTTCAGTGTGTTAATCAACAATTTGTTGTTATGCCGGGCGATTTCCTTCTCTAACATGTATGCACCTGAGCAATTAATCATTAATGTTGAAGATGCAGATCAGTGGGTGGACTGTATTGAGAATGTGGGTAATATGCTTGTATTTTAGTGTCCAAATGAACAACAAATTGAGATAGTGAATTTGTTGACATTCATAATTCTATGCACTTTTGGAATTCTGTATGGTTTATAGGAAAGTTAAGAGATTTTGTTGCAGGTTCTGTATTCTTAGGAAGGTGGAGTCCCGAGAGCATTGGGGACTATGCAAGTGGAACAAATCATGTGCTTCCTACTTACGGATATGCAAGGATGTATGGGAGTGTTTCATTGGATTCCTTCTTGAAGTACATCACTGTGCAATCCTTGACAGAGGAAGGCATAAAAACTCTTTGTCCACATGTTGTTAAGATGGCAGAGGTAGAAGGTTTGGAGGCTCATAAGAGAGAAATGACATTGCGGTTGCAATATATTGAGAGAAGATCATCAGTTTGAGCTTTTAATAGGATGTCAAGGGTATCCATGGTAATTTAATAGAGTTCATTGAATTTGTATATCTTTTTAAAAATCTTGTTCCTTGATATTCAGAGTTGATAGCCTAAATTTGTTCTTAAAGTGGAAATCTTCTGAATCAGACTATTAACAAGTTTATGGTGCGTAATACTTAATTTAATCTGATAACCCAGTAGTGATGAATGAGTAAGAATTTCCCATAAAAAATGATTTGATATTGAGGCAAGATCATTAGTTTGAACCTTTTGCATAGTTCCAAAGGAATGCAATTCTCCATGGGCAATGTTGGAAAATTCATTGAATTTATGTATCTTTTGATTGATCAAAATCGTGTCCCTTGTTTTCAAAGTTGATAGCCCTAGTTCTATCATGAAGTGGTGCTCTTCTAACCGTTTTTACCAAGTTTGTGTTATGTATCACCTGATTTGAGCAACATATTTGATTGATATAGAGAATGTGAGAGCTGATTAATATATCATTAAGATTATGTAAGAATTACAACTACAAAGCATAAGGTAATCAGTGGATGTGTCACTAGTGTACGTATGTTTGTTACGAGTCTTTTACCTTGGTGAACCGATACATTCCTAACAGATTCAGATCGTGTTGCCTTAAATGAGCTGAGAAGAAGCCACTCTCTTGACTATACTACATGATTTTTTGTTTATATAGGAAATTGTGATGTTGATAGATATTCTAAATTCCCCTTGTACCATTCTGGTACTATTACCGAGAACAATTTTGAACCTGGCCAGTGGCAGTTCATCGTGGACTCCAAGGGGTGGTTCACCTGTGATTTTGGGCAGGTGCTCAGCTGCTACAGGGAACTTTGCAAGTTGTACCGCCACACAAAAGTTGAACACTTGCAAGAGTAGAAGCCACCTCAATATCCTTCAACTAATCACCGTTTATTGATCAATCCAATAGGGCATGATGATTCACACAGATTCCCAGTAGATAGTGTCGAAATTTATGCATCCCATATATAATCCTTGACTTTTGATCCTTGGCTGTGCTATAGTCACAGTGATTTTATAGTAATTGGAGATGGTTATTGTTAGGTTTTTTCAACTATAATTTAAACTATATTTCCATGTTTTTGCTATAAAATTACCACATAAGCATTTACTTACTTTTAAAATACAAACTATATTGCCATGTTTTTGCTATGAAATTAGCACATAATCATTTACTTACTTTTACAATATTTTAAGTAATAACATATTACATTATCATTTAATTTTACATTATTTTAAATAATAATTACAAAATATTGATGTAGATATATAATTATTATTTTCTTAAAAATTTGTTTAATAAAATAATCACAAAGAGAGAAAAAATGGTATATTTTGGTTTAAGTGTGATACTTTATAATATTCTCAATAAACATTTTAAAGGTCTAATGTGTATGATACTCCACCATAAATTTACATCATGTTTAAAAATAATAAAATTTACATCATAATTAAAAATTATATTAATAAAAAAAAGTTAAGTGAAAGTAAATAAAATTATATCCCCACCATTATAATGGTATTGATTCGATTTTTTCATTCTTGAATGTTAATTCAAAGATTTTCTAATTGATATATTAGTTGCATGTTAATGTTTGCAAATAGGGTAAGGTTATTTCATTTATAATGGTTTACAAATTAATGTTTTATTTTAAATTGTGAAAAACTAAAATTATAAAACATATTATTTTTATAAATGAATTCTATTTCATAAAAATTATATGCATTGGGTGAAAAATAAATTTTATATACAAATTTTACATTTTATATAAATATTAAATTTCCCAACAGCTTTACTAAAAAAAGCTTGGGATGGAATGCATTAAAACTTGGATCAAATACAAGCATCCTGTCATAAAATCACACTTGGCAATCATAGAGAAACAATATAAAAGGGTATAGCTCAGTGAATAAAAAATTATTTTAATTGTTCTATGGGAAATTCAATAGTGAAACGTGTAGTTGACCCATGGCTAGCTTGCTGGGGTGGATGGTAAATTTGCTAGTGAAAGGGTGGCCTAATGGGTGGTAAATCCTTGAACATAAAGGTGACCTATAATGGAAGATTATCCTCTAAAACCCATCCTTATGATATAGTAATTTCTTCTTTAAAAATGTGACTTGTCGACGACCTTGTACCCTGCAAACACAATTATTCAATATTAATAAATATTATTATCAATAACAAAATAAATTATCAAATTTTTATAAAAATACAATCTACAACCAAAAAATAATACATAAATTAATAAATACTATAAATAAAATATTAATAATCATTATAAAAAATATTAATCACATAAAATATTATAGTTTTATTATAAATCAAAAGTAGTTACATCCACTCGTACCTAATATAATTATAATAATATTATATTTATAACATACAAAAAATTACTAAAATTAAAAAATTAGTAAAAAAATAATTTGAATAATTTTTTATAAAAATCATAAACATCATATTTTATGATAATTTAACTAAATTGATTCTATTATAAAAATATATAAATTGGTTTAATAAGAAAATAAGTAATTTAAATTAAAAAATACATATATATATATATATATATATATATATTTTTTTTTTTTATTTTAATTTGTAATTTTCGAATAACAAGTTAATCATATCATTAACATATGTTAATTTTATTAAGAACCTAAAAAAATAAATTATAATAAAACATTAAAAAAGACATGTTATCTTAAATTTTAATTTTCAAACATTAAATTAATTATATTATAAAAGTACATAAATTATATAAAGAAACAAAAAAAACACAAGTTATCATAAAAATTTAAGAATATATATATATATATAATTTCAATTTTAAATGTGTGGTTGGAGAAAATTTGAATAGGTTGATTGTTTTTTCATTGTGTCTATATTTTATTATTAAGACATATTTGATTGTCTTTTCATTGTGTTCATATTTTATTATTAAAAGTGATCTCCAAGTTCAAGGACATGAATGCATTCAAGTACTACACATTTTTTTGAAATTAAGGATATCTAAATTATACATTTAATGTAGTGGAAAGGTGAGTTGTCAAGTATATCTTCTCCATAAAATGCCTAGTTCATAATATTTTAATATATCTCTTACGAAGCCTGTTTTTTACCTCAAAATTCCCCTAATGCATGACCTTTGGCGATGTAGATGACAAACCCAAATTATTCTTCTGCAGGTTGACTTTTGATGTCAACCATAAAAAGCCATGGCCAACCAAAGTCAAACAAAATCAATGTGACATAATTGCTACTAGACATCATAATGCAACATAACTATTCAGGAACATAGCAATTCGACATAAGTAAGACCAAATGAATATTGCAAATGACATAAAATTTAGGAAAGTCACAATATGACATAATCCTTGATGAACATCGCAATGCAACATAATCTCCTTAAATATTCTTTACACATCTAATTAATGTACTCATAAAAAATATTACATGCATCATTTTATGCTTAATAATATTCATAAATTAATGGATTTATAACAAATAATTAGTTTATGACTTTGTAGTTAATAATATACAACACACGAAAGCAAAATGCACTGTATTTAATATTATTGATCCATGGTTTCATTGTACATGGTTTAGAAGGCTTTGCACATGGTTTTTAAACCATGTGTAAGGCCTCCTAAACAACCCATGGTTTTATTGTACATGGTTTAGGAGGGCCTCGCAAATGATTTTAATACCATGTGCAAGGCCTCCTAAACAACCCATGGTTGTAGGAGGGCCTTGCATATGGTTTTAAAACCATGTGTGGGGAAATGATGCAATGTTCGTTCCTAACAAAATAAAAAAATAATAAAAAATATTATATGTCAGCCATAAATAATATTAAATATTAATAATAAAAATATTATATGTGGACTTTAAATAAAAAGATGTGTCTTTTGGTTTGAATCAAATCAATGGATACCTAAAAAGAGGTTTGCACCTAGAGAGATTTGATCCATCTCGGCACTTGATAGAGCCTAGGATTTGGATCTACGCTGGTAGTTATACAAATAACCGAAATAAACTATTATAGACTAATAACATAATATACAATTTAGTTGGTAGTTCCATAAAGGTATTAAATGCATTTCAAATTTGAGAAAGGAAAAATTGCTTGAGGCCTATGTAAACTAAAATTCTTATTATCTAGAACTGAACAAGAACATATGTTTTCTTGTGTAGAAACTTCTAATGTCTTCAATAACAACGTTGTTGATTGGTTTATATTTGTTGTTCTTGGGAATCAATTTCATCCTCATGATTATGGTATCCATCTATCATATGGATATAGTATTAGTTGACATGATATTATATGGAAAAAAGACATAACAAACTTTTGTATTTCGGGGTTGAACATAGAAAATATTGAAGATTCAAATATTTAAAAGTCAATGTTATGTTCCATTAATATGGTAATAGCTTAGTTGATATTATATTAATAAAAGTGATATTAATATTTATTTTTTATTTGGGTTGAAGTTTGTAAATTTGGAAGGTTTAATATTGTTTAATTTAAAAATGAACTGATTTACATTTAATTAGTTTTGTAATGTTAATATTATGTTTAATGACCCTTGGATGTGGGTGCCAGCATGATTAACAGCCAGCGTACAGTGCCTTGGCTCGAGATCCCTCCGCGTGGCACCCTGCATGTAGACGAAACGTCCATCAATCCCACAACATTGGCTTCTCGACCTTCTTCTCGTGTGTGGAAGGAGAAGCTTGTCGCTTCCAAGCCCACAACGTAGGTTGGAAACACCCTGTCTTCCTCTTGTGCTTTTATGGTGGAGCAGATGAATTCAATGCATTAGAGAGAATTTGAGGTCAAAAATGGGCCTCAAAAGAACCAAAATGTACTATAAAAATCAACCAATTACATTCTAGTAGATGACATCATCCCCCATGGTTGAGGTGGCATTGCATGAGTTAAGAATGCTTATTTGTCACATTTTCTATGGTGGATGAAAACCCATAGTTAACCAAGGTAGTGGTACAAGTACTTTTAAGTCATAAAGTGGAGTACTCACAATAAAAGTCATTTCACACTTTCTCATAAAATAATGTTATTGTTATTTTCAAGTAAAGTACTCACAATTCATTTTCTCATAAAATAATATTATTGTCATTTTCAAGTAAAGTACTCATAATTCATAAAAATGTCTTTTC
>LPNX011064505.1:1072514-1181787 GCA_001517045.1 Pseudotsuga menziesii
TGCATCGGTACAAGGTCAGGGTTCAGTCAGGGTGGCGATTTGGTGCACATCACCATGGAATATTGGGGCATTTTATTCGCTAGGTTCAACATTTCTCTATCTCTGATTGTGTCTTCTGCGCGTTTCGATACCTAGTTTCAGCCTCAGGGTGCCGCTCTTTTGATCCTGCTTGGAAATTCTCACCAGTCTGTTAGTCTGCAAGTCATTTCTCTTTTCACAAGGTTTCACGACATGGGAAGCTTCCACCATCTCACTCTCCTTCTGCGCAAAGTTTGGTCCTCTCTGTTGAGCCCAGGTCTCTGGCTATTAAACATGTCCAGGAAAAGAGGAACGCCTCGACGTGCCAACATGGGTAGAGGGAAAGCCTAAAGAGGGTTTAGTGTGCAGATTGAAGATGGGTATGAAAATCATATCGCCAAACCGGTCCGCATCCTTATTGACAACTGGGAAGGCAGGGTGTTGAACCAACGGCTCAGTTTTGGGAAGGGTGGTAGCCAAATCAACAATTTCTGGCTTGTTAAAAACATGTTGGGAAATCTGGTGGAAGATATGCTCAGTAATTGGTCGAAAGCGTGGGATACTGTTCTTGCGATGAAAGCAAAAATTATGGCAACGGACACTCAACTCACTAGTTTGGACAACACATTCGCCTGGAATTGCATGGCAGGAAAAGCTGGTCATGTTGGCCTCGCGGATGGTGGAAGTGGGAGTGCAACTGGGTGCAAGCCATGGGATTCCAGCACTGTTCCGGCTCCATAGGTCCCTTCTTTCCCCATTCCTTCCATCGTGGAACCTCTGTTCAAACGAATAAAGGAAGTTGATGGCCCGAGCACTGAGCCTCCACAAACTGCTTTGGAAACCACGACCAGCACGACCAACATTTTACGGGAAGAAGGATGGGGATGTACCATCATTGAAGAACCCCCCCCCCTCTTGAAGCATGCTCAAATCATCTACAGAAACAAACCGTCGTTTCAGGTTTTTTTGATATCATTGTCTAGTTTGGTTATCTCTCTGTTTATTTTTGAAAATGAACTCTGTAATTATGTCAAATATTAATTACTATGACAGTCCTACAATCTTGAACAATTTTAGTAACAATTTTCTAAGATGACCCTCCATTTTTTAGAGACTTGGGTAATGGCTTCACCACGAGAGACCTCCTCTGGTCAGGGAGTTTTTTGTACGCCTTGTTTTCATAAATTAATAGAATCTTGCAGCATTACAAAGAAAAAAAATATTATGTTCAATGACTATGGATTCCAAAGATAAGAATTGGTCAATCTGTCAATTTTGTGGCGCTTATTAATAGATCAACTTCACCTTTCTTTAGTCTTGGAAAGGGGAGTAAGGCAAGGGTGCCCACTTGATCCTATTTTATTTATGCTAATCATGGAAGGGATCAACAAAATTATTAAAATTGCGAAAGATAATGGAAATATCAAAGGTTTCAACTTTGGAGGTATGGTATACATCTCTCATCTACTACTATTTGTAGATGGAATTCTTCTATTTTCATATGGATCCAGAAGGGAGATTTTAATTCAAATATTTTTTCTCACTCTTCTTAAAGGAAACATGTATGATTTGTAATCCAAGCAAGTCTATTGTTTCTTTCTTGAACTTGTATCATGAGGCTTTTGAGTGGATCACAACTCAATTGAATTTCAAGCTTTAGATGTTAATCAAGGATTAGATATTTTGGATTTATCTTAAAACCAAATGATTATAATTTTAAGGATTGGGCTTGGATTATCAGTAAAGTTGAAAACAAGTTGCAACTCTAGTGGAACAAGTGGTTGTCAAAAGCAGGGAGACTAGTCTTACCAAAATTCGTTATGGAAGGCTTACCTGTCTTTTGGGTTTCTATAGCACACGTTCTGAATGGTGTTCATGAGTTAGGAATTTATGCTTCAGTTTTCCGTGGATAAGGAATCATGATGAAAAACCCTTTCACTAGGTCTGTTGGAATGGGATTACCCTTCCTAAACACTATGGGGGTTGGGGGATTAAACATCACCCGAGTTTCTCAAAATTTCTCACTATGAAAGGCATCTGGAGAGTGTTAAAAGGTGATGATCTGTCGATAAAGGTAGTTCAGCAAAAGTATATGGATCCCATGACTATTATGGAATGGATCCGCTCTAGTAAGAAGCAGATGATAAATGTGTATGTTAGGTGGAAATCCCTTCTCTTATCATTTGACCTTATTGGTGATTGGATAAATTGGGAGGTTGGAAATGGAATACGCATATGTCTAGGCCTCAACCCATGGATTGGGTGCAAGGGATTGTATATATTCCTTAAGAAGATGGTTTCTTCTGTTGTACACAAGGGGATTATTATTTTGCACCAGATCCATGATCATATACTATCCACCCCCTTCCTACAAAAGTGGTTGTTTTCATTCTTTTTGGATTTGCGAATAAAGAAAAAGTCCATTGGGACAATTATATCAAAGCTATGATAAATACCTATGTTGGATTGATAGTGATCCAGGACGATCTCTAAAATCAATCAAAATTAAATTCTCCAAATAGCGAACAAAATCTTGCAAATGCGTAGAGATCGACGAGATATTTCCGGTGACGTCCGTTTCGTGCAAAATGGACTCTGAACGTGAAATTTATTCAATTTTGAACTTTCGGAAAAATGGGTAAAGTTGGGCAAAAGTGGGTGCCACGTGGCACCATTGTAAGGGTGAGATGTGGTGTGTATGGACCTGACGTGGAAGCCTAGTTGACATGCACAATTGGTAGGTACATTTAGTAAAGTGGTGACGTGGAAGCTCTACAGGAGGCCATGTGGAGGTGACATGGTAGGAAAGTGGACCAACAATAGGTTGATAAGTGGCATAAGTGGCATCTATGTGGACCAATCAAGGACTACCACATGGCATCCCTGTTGGCAATTAGTTGGATAGTTTACCAAAATTTATGGAGTTGGGGAGGATCAACCCTCGACCCCCTCTCTAGCCAGGCCTCCACCAAATATGCCTAGCCATCACCTTGCCCATTTGTTTCTTAACCCTTATGTTTTAAACTTCTATTTATGTTTGAATGTGTTGTAAATTGGAAAAAAAAATGTGTTTTAAATTGGCTCTTAACCCTTATGTTTTAAACTTCTATTTATGTTTGAATGTGTTGTAAATTGGAAAAAAAATGTTGTAAATTGGCTCTTAACCCTTATGTTTTAAACTTCTATTTATGTTTGAATGTGTTGTAAATTGGAAAAAAAAATGTATTGTAAATTGGAAAAAAAGTCGAGCCGAGGGTTTATACCTCGACCCATATCTATATTTTAGAGACCCGTATCTATATTTTAGAGGTACTCCCATATCTATATTTTATATACCACAGTCCAAACCACCGCCAATGTTCCAACAAACAAACCACAACAGTTAGTGGTCATTATACAACATGACCAACCATCACCATCATGATCCAACAAACAAGGCACAACCATATGCACCAACAAAATCGAGATATGAGATACCCCATATCTATATTTTATATACCATAGTCCAAACCACCGCCAATGTTCCAACAAACAAACCACAACAGTTAGTGGTCACTATGCGACATGACCAACCATCACCATCACAATCCAACAAACAAGGCACAACCATATGCACCAACAAAATCAATCGAGATATGGGGAAAGCAGTCCACCGCCAATGTTCCAACAAACAAACCACAACAATTAGTGGTCACTATACGACATGACCAACCATCACCATCACGATCCAACAAACAAGGCACAACCATATGCACCAACAAAATTGAGATATGAGATACCCCATATCTATATTTTATATACCATAGTCCAAACCACCGCCAATGTTCCAACAAACAAACCACAACAGTTAGTGGTCACTATGCGACATGACCAACCATCACCATCACGATCCAACAAACAAGGCACAACCAACCATCACCATCACGATCCAACAAACAAGGCACAACCATATGCACCAACAAAATCGATCAAGATATGGGGAAAGAGGTCCGCGGGTTTAAGCCCATGACCTCCTCCCCCAAAGCCAACGTGTTTCAACCAACGCGCCAAAAATTCCTTTTGTAAAGGGAAGCACAAATATTTTTTTTTAACTTTGTTTGGATTGGGGTTTTACCCCAAAATGGGCATGCCTCCTTTTTGGCATAAAAACAAACCAAATCCAAACTTTCATATGTTTTTTATAAACATATACATATTAATTTTGGATTTTGTTTATTTTTTTAAAACAAAAAATGTATTTTTATGGAGATTTTGCCCATATGTTTATCCATTTTCAATGGATATATATTCCATTAAATTTGGGGATCAAAAATTTGTAAATCCTACTTAACTTGGTGATAAGATATGGATTTTTGTAATGTAATTTTCCATGAGAAGGCATTAGGAAAATGCATTGAATTTTTCAGTGATATGATGTCAAAGTGTTTTTGAAGGCTTTGTAAGCTTCGCTCATTTTGTAAGAGGCTTTTTAGCCACTCTTGGGAGATTTTAGAGACTGAGAGGACTTCTTTTTAGAAGCCCAAGTATCGTTGTAGCAGTTGTGAAGAAGGAATTTGTACCTGTTCAAGCATTTTGAATACTAATAAGATCAATCCTCATTGTAGCTGGACCCGGAGATGTATTTCATCAGGGACAAACTCCATTATCATCTGTTTCCTATAAATTTCATGGTTTGCATCTCTTTTATGTGTTTATGTGCTTTAAATATGCTCTTTAATTTTTCATTTAAATCCTTTTAATGAGTTTAATCATTCAAATTTCCACATGCAAGTTAATGGTTATAAAGATCTTGTCATTTTCATATCAAGTTTGGTATCAGAGCAACTTAACCATTGCATTGTGATTTTGTGAATGTTAACAAGGCTTAAGCTAAAGCGTGGTGAAGGGGTGCTTGAGGCATTTAATCCAAAGATTTGGCATGCACATTAAAGAAAGAAAATGGAAGATGAATAATACCGAGAAGAAGATGAGAAGGCCTTCCGCAATGCTTTCTATAAGATGGCAGACCGAGTAGAAAACTTGTTTGGAGATTATCAAGAGAGATTGGAAAAGAAGGAAATGAAGAAGGAGAAAGTAGAGAATAATGCTTTGGGAAAATGAGGAGACCCTTCTGAGCCTTCTTCTCCATCTTCTTATTCCATTTCTGAAAGATCCAATACTGCTTCTTCAAATCCAAAGAAACAACTTGAGAAGGCTCAGTCTGATTTACCTTATTTGAAACTTAATATTAAGTTTGATTTGCCTACATATAATGGTGAACTTAATGCAGAAAAGATAGATGATTGGTGTAATATCCTGATTTTAACCCCATTGCATTAAAATTGTACATGATGCAAATATTGTTATTAAATCATGGTGAGGAGCTCAAGGCCAAGGCCTTGCCATCGACTTAGTGTTTTATGTATTGGCGATTAAAATCGATACCTATGGTTTTTGTGCTAGCCAGGCACAATATAAATTGAGACATCATGTAAATATGCAATTTAATAAAATAGCCACAACTAGCAATGCAACAAGAGATGGGGGCATGATTTCACAAGGAATAGGGAGGAAAATTATCCAAACCCTTGAGCCAATAGTGTTAAGCCAAAAGTCAATGAGAGGGCCCATAAACTCTCAACTACCCATTTTGTCTTATGCACCCAATCATTTAATTCTTCCAAGAGTTGGTTGAGGCAGTTAATGCATTGGGAATGGAGAAGTATGGCAGTCAATTTTGTATTGGGGCAAGCCATCAATCTAGGAAATTGTATTTTTTGCTTATGGGGCAAGAAAACACCCAGAAATGTGTTCCCAATCCATTCCTCACCCATGAGTTTCACTTCCTCACACAGCTAGAGCTAGCTGGGGCGTTTGCTTCATGTTTTTTCTGCATTTCCCTGCAGTTTTTACCATGGCTGGGAATCCATTTTTTTGTTGCACAGTAGATGGGAAGGATATATTCACGATTTGGGGGTTTATGGAGGTCGTTTCTTCCCCTATTAGACCCATAAACATTTTCTGAAATTGAATTTTCTCTCCCAAGGTTGATTCCCATCCACCATTTCGTTTGTTGTTGCCCATGACTTTTGAGACTAATGGAAACCCCATCTTGGGCATCCCATAGCCAAAATGTTTTTCTTAATACCCAACACTTGTGTTTTGTTGTTATGTGCATCCTTGTTTTGGTCTGAAATGTTAGGAGTGGAAGAGGACCAGAATTGGCTTGATAAACCTAGTGAAGAGATGAACCTCATAGAAGATCAAAAGGGTCTGCCTACTCTTCTGTGCACACCTTGGAGAACACTATAATGGAAGGTATGGCCTGAGGGACTGTGTAGTAGTGAAGGGAATACTTCTTTGTGTTGGGTGTGTAGGTATTGTGGAGGCCAAGCTATATATATCTTGTAGAGGTAGCCATAGCTCTGTGGTTGAGCTCACTAGCTTAGAAATTATTCCTTTCCATTACCTTAGCAGCCTGATAAACCCAACTGTGGATTGGCTTGGTTGAACCTTGGTGTGTATTTGGCTTTGTGTGAGCCTGATGTTCGTTATTTCCTTGTATAAATAATGCCTAGCTCGGGGATGGAAATTGTGTTGAGAGATTGATGAGCACAACTAGCCTATGGTTGGGTGGAACGTTGCAGCAACATAGCTAGTTGCACAGGGCAACTCATTTTCAAGATAAGTACTCTCTTGTATTAACTCTGCAATGAAGTTTGTTTTATTATGAATGTATTGAATGAGATTTACTTCCGGTGTATTTTCTTGCATTATATAATGCATATGTATTTTACTTTCAATGCATTTTTTGTTTATGTTCATGGGGCTAGATGCCCGGTTATGGCAACTTCACATTCTCTCTGATGAGAGGGGAGGGTACGTGACAATTGGATCGGGCAGATTGAGGTGTATTGCAAGAAGCTTGCAGATGATAGTGCAAAGATCTAGTTGGATACTTTCTATCTTGGAGGCATCGAACTCATTTGGTGAGAGAGTAAGACACATGAAGACCTCCTTACAAAAGGTAAAAAAAACTCTTCTTGGTATGAATTTATTATTGCATTAAAAAATAAATTCTACCCATTAGGCTATATACAACAAGCCATGATAGATTGGAAAAACTTAAGGCAAGGTAAAGGTTATAATGTATACGAATACACTCAAGAATTTAGAAAGAGAGCTTTGATTTTGGGTATACCTCTTTACACTCAAGAAACTCTTCTCAAGTTTATTGGAGAATTACATAGTTATTTACGTCATACAATACTTATTTTTAATCCTACTAACATTGATGAGGTATGTGTACAAGCTACGCACATTGAATCCAAAGGGAAGAGTACTCATGATAACTTTTCTTCAGTTGAATCCAATCAGCCAAAAGAAGGCAAGGTAAAAGGTGAAGGTAAGCATACAACTACAATGAGGAAAGGTGATGAGAGGCCTACATGCTCACATTGTCAAAATCAAGGGCACAAAGAGGCAAAGTGTTGGGTACTACATCTAGAATTGAAACCGAAGTGGTTTAAGGATCGGAAAGAGAAGCAAAAGGAAATGATTATTGTTGAGGACCTTGAATCGGATTTTGAGGATGATACAAAGATAACAATCATAGGTGTGAAAGGTAAATATAATGCTGGTAACGATTCTAACATTGATTCTTCATGTGCTTATACTTCTAAATATCATGTCAGTTCTAAGGATAGGAAAATGAATGCACTGTTTCATAGAAGGGTAATTACAAAACAAACTAAGATGGAGACACTCATAGATAGTGGATCCCAAGCTAATCTCATTTTAGAAGTAGTTAAGCAGTTGGAATTAACAACAAAACCGCACAAGAAACCTTATCCATTAGGATGGGTATGCAAAGATAAAAGATTACAAGTAACAAAGCAATGTGATCTAAAGTTTGTAATAACATCCAAGTTTGTAGATGGAGTTGAATTTGATGTGGTTCCACTAGATATCTTTGGAATTGTGTTGGGTATCCTATATTTATATAATCGAAAGGAAATTTTCTATATAGAACATAATCAATATCATTTGTTTAAGGAAGGAATTGAGTATATTTAAAAATTACGGATCATTGGGAACTACACAACAACTGAAAAGGGTCGTTAATGCAAGTAGGAATTCAACACATGTGTCTATGCAATTTAAGGAAGACAATAATCCTAAGCATGAAAAGGAAGTGTCGTTGCATCACAACACATCTATTATGGTTGATATTGTTCCTATGATAAAACATAAGCATGATATGGGTATAATCTCTTTAACGTGTTCAATTTTGAAATTCAACTTTTTACTGATCAACAATATATGGTTGGTTCCGACAATATTGAATGTAGATTTGGTTGAAAGAGGGATTAATGTACTTAACAATGTGAGTACAGTGTTTATTATTTTATTATTATTATTATTATTCAAATGTACAGGTTCAAATAGGGAGGGACAAATGATACATAATAAGTGAGACGAACATGTCCTCACTTGAAATCTGAATGGTTCAATATTTTGGTGGTCCAAAAGCTTCTCTAGTGGGGAGGTTTGATCCAGGAGGATATTCGAGATCGATCAAAATTAAAGTCTTCAAATTGTGAACCAAAGATTGTAGTTGTGTAGATCTTGATGATATCTTTCCAATGACATTCGTTTCGTGCAAAACAGAATCCGGACGTGAAAGTTATTCAGTTCTCAACTTTCGGCAAAACATGTAAAGTTGGGAAAAAAGGAGGTTCCACGTGGCACCAGTGTAAGGGTGACACATGGAGTGTATGTAGCTGACATGGAATCCCAGTTGGCATGCATATTTGGAAGGTAAAGTAAGTAAAGTGGTTACATGGCATCTTTTAGGAGGCCACGTGGAAATGACATGGCAAGCAAGTCGACCAACGACAGGTTGACAAGTGGTACAAGTGGCATCTATGTGGACCAATTCAGGACTGCCACATGACAACCCTATTGGAATTTAGTTAGACAGTTTACCAAAATTTATGGAGTCAAGGAGGATCGACCACCCAACCTCCTCTCTGGCTAAGCCTCCAACAAATACGCCTACCCATTTCCTCCACCAATTGTTTCTTAGCCCTTATGTTTTAAACCTCTATTTATGTTTGAATGTGTTGTAAATTGGAAAAAAGGTCGGCCTGAGGGCTTATCCCTCGACCCCCATATCTATATGTTATATATAACAGTCCAAACCACCACCAATGTTCATTATGCCACATGATCAATGTGTTGTAAATTGGGAAAAAGGTCGGCTTGAGGGCTTATCCCTCAACCCCCATATCTATATGTTATATATAACAGTCCAAACCACCACCAACGTTCATTATGCCACATGACCAATCATCGTGAGCCAACAAACAAACCAAAACCATATACAACATGACGTTCATTATGCCACATGACCAATCACTGCGAGCCAACAAACAAACCAAAACCATATACAACAAAAAAATCATGACCAATCATCGTGAGCCAACAAACAAACCAAAACCATATACAACATGACGTTCATTATGCCACATGACCAATCACTGCGAGCCAACAAACAAACCAAAACCATATACAACAAAAAAATCATGATATGGATAGAGGTCCACACGTTTGAACTCATGACCTCCTCCCCCAATGCCAACGTTTTAAACCAACACGCCGAGCACACCTTTTGTTAAGGGAAGCACGAATACATTTGTTTAAGTTGTTTTGATCGAGTTTTTACCCCCAAATGGGCCAGCCTCCTTTTTGGCCTAAAATTAAACCAAATCCAAACTTTTATATGTTTTTTTTAACCATATACATAATATATTTTTGGATTTTGTTTATTTTTTTAAAACAAAAATGTATTTTTATGGAGATTTTGCCCATATTTTCATCCATTTTTAATGGATCTTTATCCCATTGAATTTGGGGATCAAATATTTGTAAATCCCACTCAACTTGGGGATAAGATATGGATTTTTGGGCTACATAAACAATCTAATTTTCAATGGGAAGGCATTGGGAAGATGCATTTAAGTTTTTGGTGATATGATGCCAAAGTGCCTTTGAAGGTTTTGTAAGATTTGCTAATTTTGTAAGAGGTTTTTTAGCCACTCTTGGGAGATTTTGGAGAATGAGAGGACTTCTTTTTTGAAGCCTAAGTCACTTTGTAGCAGTTGCGAAGAATAAATTTGTACCTATTCAATCATTTTGAAGACTAATAAGATCGGTCCTCACTGGAGCTGGACCCGGAGACATAGTCCATTAAGGACGACCTCTGTTATCATCTGTTGTCTACAAATTTCATGGTTTGTATCTATTTTATGTGTTTATGTGCTTTAAATATGTTCTTTAATTTTTCCATTTAAAGCCTTTTAATGAGTTTAATCATTCAAATTTCCACATGAAAGTTAATGGTTATAAAGATCCTGTCATTTTCGAACCGGACTCCCTAATGTGGATTAAAAATGCTACTGGGGGTTATTATTTTCCAAAGATTGGATATCAGGTTCTTTGAGAAGCTGAAGATCATCAACCACTTGAGTGGTGGAATAAGGTAATTTGGGATTTCAATTGTCCTCTCAAGACAAATTTGTTCTTGTGGCTCATCTTAGTAGGAAAAGTCCATGTCTGGGACAATCTATCGAGGAAATATGGAGCTAGGTCTAGCAGATGCTCTCTATGTAGACTTGATGGTGAATACATCAATCGTATGTTTATTAGGTGCCCATATATGAATGATATGTGGAAGTATGTGTCCTACGTTATAAGTATCCATTTGATTTGGGAAAGGGATGATATTAAAGAGGTTTCATAGTCCTAGATGAATTTCCCTGCTTTCCTAGATTATAGATACCTTCCCATTATTATGATATGGGGGGCCTGGATTTCCCTTAACAAGATGATTTTCAAGATTTATATATCTCTCCACATATTTTTTTATTAAAAGCCTTGCAACACTGAAACAATTTCCATATTCTAAGAAATATAACTCCAATAGAAGGATCGAGAAGGAACAAGTCAATAAAACTAAGGCTTCGTGTTTCTTTGATGGTGTTGCCCAAGCACTGCCCAAGGTACTCCACCCATTGGGGGTGTGGGGGGTTTACTATACATTTATGAATTGCATTGGTATTGGAATAGCTACTAACAACAGAGTGGAATTTATGGTTGTTGAAACTGTCTTGAAGTTGGTGGCTTTAAAAGGGATTAAAAATTTACATATTTTTGGGGACTCACTCCTTGTGATTGTGTGGATTCAATTGAAAATACCTCCAAAGAAAATATTTTTGAGACCCATTTATGAGGACATTTGCAAGGTTCCAAATTCCTTTGAAGATGTTATTTTACATCATATCTATAGGGAACAAAATGTTCCTACAGATCAACTTTAAAAAATGGGTCTACAAGTTGCGAAAGGAAGAATTTTTTTTACCTTTTGTAAGGAGGTGTTGTTTTGTCTTACTCTCCCACCAGATAAGTGAGGTGCCTCCAAGATGGAAAGTAGCCAACTGGATCTTTGCACTATCATCTTCAAGCTTCTGGATCTTGCAATACACCTCAATCTGACTGATCCAATCATCTAACTTTTCTGTGTTAAGCTCACCAAAGTGCTTTGAAGGCTTTGTAATATTTGTTCATTTTGTAAGAGTTTTTTTAGCCACTCTTGGGAGATTTTGGAAAATGGGAGGAATTCTTTTTTTAATACTAAGTATCTTTGTAGCAGTTGTGAAGAAGACATTTGTACATGTTCAAGCATTTTGATGACTAATAAGATCATTGCTCATTGGAGCTGGACCCAAAGACATAGTTCACCAAGGACGAACTCTGTTATCATCTGTTGTCTACAAATTTCATGGTTTGTATCTCTTTTATGTGTTTATGTGCTTTAAATGTGCTATTTAATTTTTCCATTTAAATCCTTTTAATGAGTTTAATCGTTCAAATTTCCACATTCAAGTTAATGGTTATAAAGATCTTGTCATTCTCGGACCGGATTCCCTAATGTGGATTAAAAATGCTACTGGGGGTTATTATTTTCCAAAGATTGGATATCATGTTCTTCAAGAAGCTGAAGATCATCAACCACTTGAGTGGTGGAATAAGGTAATTTGGGATTTCAATTGTCCTCTCAAGACAAAGTTGTTCTTGTGGCTCACCTTAGCAGGAAAATTCCATGTCTGGGACAATCTATTGAGGAAATATGGAGCTAGGTCTAGTAGATGATCTCTATGTAGATTTGATGGTGAATACATCAATTGTATGTTTATTAGGTGCCCATATATGAATGGTATGTGGAAGTATGTGTCCTACGTTATAAGTATCCATTTGATTTGGGAAAGGGATGATATTAAAGAGGTTTCATAGTCCTAGATGAATTTCCCTGCTTTCCTAGATTATAGATACCTTCCCATTCTTATGATATGGGGGGCCTAGATTTCCCTTAACAATATCATTTTCAGGATTTATATATCTCTCCACATATTTTGTTATTAAAATCCTTGCAACACTGAAACAATCTCCATATTCTAAGAAATATAACTCCAAGAGAAGGATCGAGAAGGAACAAGTCAATAAAACTAAGGCTTCGTGTTTCTTTGATGGTGTTTCCCAAGCACTGCCCAAGGTACTCCAACCATTGGGGGTGTGGGGGGTTTACTATACATTTATGAATGGCATTGGTATACATTTTATGTTGGTATTGGAATAGCTACTAACAATAGAGCGGAATTTATGGTTGTTGAAACTGTCTTGAAGTTGGTGGCTTCAAAAGGGATTAAAAATTTACATATTTTTGGGGACTCACTCCTTGTGATTGTGTGGATTCAATTGAAAAGACCTCCAAAGAAAATATTTTTGAGACCCATTTATGAGGACATTTGCAAGGTTCCAAATTCCTTTGAATATGTTACTTTACATCATATCTATAGGGAACAAAATGTTCCTATAGATCAACTTTAAAAAATGGGTCTACAAGTTGTGAAAGGAATAATTTTTTTTACCTTGTGTAAGGAGGTGTTCTTTTGTCTTACTCTCCCACCAGATAAGTGAGGTGCCTCCAAGATGGAAAGTATCCAACTGGATCTTTGCACTATCATCTTCAAGCTTCTGGATCTTGCAATACATCTCAATCTGACTGATCCAATCATCTAACTTTTCTGCGTTAAGTTCACCAAAGTGCTTTGAAGGCTTTGTAATATTTGCTCATTTTGTAAGAGTTTTTTTAGCCACTCTTGGGAGATTTTGGAAAATGGGAGGACTTATTTTTTTAATACTACGTATCTTTGTAGCAGTTGTGAAGAAGACATTTGTACATGTTCAAGCATTTTGATGACTAACAAGATCATTGCTCATTGGAGCTGGACCCAGAGACATAGTTCACCAAGGACGAACTCTGTTATCATCTGTTGTCTACAAATTTCATGGTTTGTATCTCTTTTATGTGTTTATGTGCTTTAAGTGTGCTATTTAATTTTTCCATTTAAATCCTTTTAGTGAGTTTAATCGTTCAAATTTCCACATGCAAGTTAATGGTTATAAAGATCTTGTCATTCTAAGACCGGATTCCCTAATGTGGATTAAAAATGCTACTAGGGGTTCTTATTTTCCAAAGATTGGATATCAGGTTCTTTGAGAAGTTGAATATCATCAACCAGTTGAGTGGTGGAATAAGGTAATTTGGTATTTCAACTGTCCTCTGAAGACGAAGTTGTTCACGTGGCTCACCTTAGCAGGAAAAGTCAATGTCTAGGACAATTTATTGAGGAAATATGGAGCTAGGTCTAGAAGATACTCTTTATGTAGACTTGATGGTGAATACATCAATCATATGTTTATTAGGTTCCCATATAGGAATGATATGTGGAAGTATGTGTCCTAGGTTATAAGTATCCATTTGATTTGGGAAATGGATGATATTAAAAAGGTTTCATGGGCCTAGATAAATTTCCTTGCTTTCCTAGATTATAGAGACCTTCCCATTAATATGGTATGGGGGGGCTAAATTTCCCTTAACAAGATGATTTTCCAGGATTTATATATCTCTCCACATATTTTGTTGTTAAGAGCCTTGCAATACTGAAACAGTTTCCATATTCTAAGAACTATAACTCCAAGAGAAGGATCAAGAAGGAATAAATCAATAAAACTAAGGCTTGATGTTTCTTTGATGGTGCTTCCCAAGAACTGCCCAAGGTACTCCGTGACCATTGGGGGTGCGGGGGGTTTATTATACATTTATGAATGGGAGTGGTATAAATTTTCTGTTGGTATTGGAATAGCTACTAACAAAATAGCGGAATTGATGGTTGTTCAAACTGTCTTGAAGTTGGTAGTTTCAAAAGGGATTAAAAATTTACATATTTTTGGGGGCTTACTCCTTGTGATTGTGTGGATTCAATTGAAAAGACCTCCAAAGAACATCTTTTTGAGACCCATTTATGAGGACATTTGCAAGGTGCCCAATTCCTTTGAAGATGTTACTTTACATCATATCTATAGGGAACAAAATGTTCTTACAGATCAACTTTCAAACATGGGTCTACAACTTGCGAAAGGAAATTTTTTTTTTACCTTTTGTAACGAGGTCTTCCTGTGTCTTACTCTCCCACCAGATGAGTGCAGTGCCTCCAAGATAGAAATTTGCCAACTAGATCTTTACACTATCATCTGCAAGCTTTAGGATCTTGCAATACACCTCAATTTTCCTCATCCAATCATCTATCTTTTCTGCGTTAAGTTCACCAAAGTGCCTTTGAAGGATTTGTAAGATTTGCTCATTTTGTAAGAGGTTTTTTAGCCACTCTTGGGATATTTTGGAGAATGAGTGGGCTTCTTTTTTGAAGTCTAAGTCTCTTTCTGGCAGTTGTGAAGAAGACATTTGTACCTGTTCAATCATTTTGAAGACTAACAAGATTGGTCCTCATTGGAGTTGGACCCACAGATGTAATCCATCAAGGACAAACTCCGTTATCATCTGCTGTCTACAAATTTCATGGTTTGTATCTCTTTTATGTGTTTATGTTCTTTAAATATGCTTTTTAATTTTTCCATTTAAAGCCTTTCAATGAATTTAATCATTCAAATTTCCACATGCAAGTTATTGGTTATAAAGATCATGTCATTTTCAGACCGGACTCCCTAATGTGGATTAAAAATGCTACTGGGGGTTCTTATTTTCCAAAGATTGGATATCAGGTTCTTCGAGAAGCTGAAAATCATCAACCACTTGAGTGGTGGAATAAGGTAATTTGGGATTTCAATTGTCCTCTCAAGACAAAGTTGTTCATGCGGCTCACCTTAGCATGAAAATTCCATGTCTGGGACAATCTATTGAGGAAATATGGAGCTAGGTCTACCAGATGCTCTCTATGTAGACTTGATGGTGAATACATCAATCATATGTTTATTAGGTTCCCATATATGAATGATATGTGGAAGTATGTGTCCTAGGTTATAAGTATCCATTTGATTTGGGAAAGGGATGATATTAAATAGGTTTCACAGTCCTAGATGAATTTCCCTGCTTTCCTAGATTGTAGAGACCTTCCCATTCTTATGATATGGGGATCCTGGATTTCCCTTAACAAGATGATTTTCTAGGATTTATATATCTCTCCACATATTTTGTTGTTAAGAGCCTTGCAATACTGAAACAATTTCCATATTCTAAGAAATATAACTCCAAGAGAAGGATCGAGAAGGAACAAATCAATAAAACTAAGGCTTGGTGTTTCTTTGATGGTGCTACCCAAGCACTGCCCAAGGTACTCCAACCATTGAGGGTGTGGGGGGGTTTACTATACATCTATGAATGGGATTGGTACAAATATTATGTTGGTATTGGAATAGCTACTAACAACAAAGTGAAATTGATTGTTGTACAAACTGTCTTGAAGTTGGTAGCTTCAAAAGCTGGGATTAAAAATTAACATATTTTTTGGGACTCACTCCTTGTGATTGTGTGGATTCAATTGAAAATACCTCCAAAGCACATCTTTTTGAGACCCATTTATTAGGAAATTTATAAGGTGTCAAATTCCTTTGAATATGTTACTTTACATCATATCTACAGGGAACAAAATGTTCTTACAGATCAACTTTAAAAAATGGGTCTACAACTTGCGAAAGGAACCTGGAAAATATGGGAGGTAAAGAAAGACATAATCAAGGAATTATACCCGAGACCCCTTCTTTCACTATAATAATCCCATGGGGTTGCTTGATACTATGAGGATGTTGTCCAATCTAAAAAGTTCGCACTCCTCTCATTTGATGAAGATTTTAAAGGAGGTATCTCTCATGTGCAAATGCAATGGTCAAATAACTCATGCATAGTTTATTTTTTGATAGTTAATCTATCCCTTGTTTTGGAAGGAAGTCTTCATTGTTTTGTAATTGAAATGCAAAAATTGAATTAATATCTAATTGATGAATGAATTTTATGTGAATACATTTATGTTAACTAATAGTTTAGAGTTTTAATAAAATTTTGAACTATGATATTTTTATGTGGAAAAAAAATGAGTATAAAAAAGATAAAATAAAACACTTCATTTATATAATGCATGTAAGCAATTCTTTTGTTTAAAAAGTAAATGCATATTATAAAATATTTTCTTTATATTTAAAAAAAATCACTAACAAACTATATAATATTCTTAAAAAAATACATTGTAGAAAAAGGAAGAAATACTTTTATTGATGTTGGACAGTGACAAAATGATGTTATCCCTACTCCCATCCATGAGATAGAAAATATAGGCTCAGCAAATTTTATGTCCTTAAATAGTATAAGTAGATCGTGAAAATGTGGCAAGACAGAAAACCGGGTCTATTTGGTTTACTTGTGGAGATGAAAATACTTCTTTCTTTCATAAGTATGCTAACCATAGGAAAAATGTAAACTCTATTTGGAAAATTGTTGATGATGGTGGTAATTTGGTTGAAGGTTTTGATTCAATAGATGCGGCTAGGGTTAATCATTTTGAGAGTTTGTTTCAGGAGGATAAAAATATTCATCTTCCTGATATCATGAAGGTTGCAGAAAATTTCCCTACATCTGTCACAGAAGGGGAAAATGAATACCTTATGGTTCCTGTTACTCTTAATGAGATTCAGACTGTTCTTTCTTTGAGTAAAAATGATAAAAGCTCGGGTCCAAATGGGATTCCCATTGAGGTGTATCGGGCTCTTTTTGATGTTTTGGGTCCGGATTTGTTGCGGGTATTCGATGACTCCAGGAAGAGTGGCGAAATATCTGTTGTTTTGAATCTTGGGTTGATAAATTTGAACTGAGTGCTTTCAAGCTTTCTACATATTAGTTTATCTTCAAGTTCATTTCATTGGACCTTGGTTTATTTTAGGCACAGGTTTCATTAGACCTTGGTTTATTTTAGGTAAGTCCTGTACTATTTTCTTCTTTTAGACTTATTATTCGTTTCTATGAGGATCTACAGGAACTTTCTACGTAGACAGAACTTAGTTTAAATAGTATTTGCATCCATTTCTTATATGACTTAACTTGGTTACAATTTGTAATTGTATTGGATTAATGGTCATATTGATCTCTGGTTTATTCTTAGGATGCAGTTATAATTATGGTGCTATGAAAACCCTTATTTATACTAGAAGTCTATACTGGAATAGAAAGTCTCTACTTTGTCTATTTCCTTTATAAGTTATAAATGTTTTAGTGAGAGATTTTATTTTGATTACTTAACTATGTTATTATGTATATTTAAGTAGGTCACGAGACCGTAGGTAAACTTTCATTACTATTATAAGGAATTATACTTTGTTTAGAAAGGTAATAGCATTTTTAGGATTTAATAATACTACGCCCTAAGGCTGTAACTGTAAGTTCGGTTTTACTAACTATAATTATTTATCTTTTGAATTAAGAGTTGTAGCATGTATAAAATTAGCTAAATACCAGTCTTCTAAATCATTAGATTGTAAAAAATATATTTATCACATTTGTTTGTTGTAATAACGAACATACAATAATGATTCAATCATTCTAGTACTTATTACTCGAACATAACTTCATATCTTCCTGTACTAGAGTACGTCACTTCGGTGAGAGGAAAAATACAGGAGATAATTTATATTAATTTCTCTATCAATAAGTTTCTATACAAATACTAAATCCTACAATCATTGAATAATTATCCAATAACTAGAACCTCATTTCAAATGAATTACAACTTTCTTAAACAGAAGTAAAAAAAATCATAATACAAATTAGAGTTGGAACCTGGATGTGTTGCAAAAAAGGGACTAACACCCAAGGGAGACTGTTCCACCCAACCTTCTCCTGAAGCAGCCAAATCACTTGCTTATGACCCTCGAGCTTGTTCACTGAACTACTAGGACAAATATATCTTCCACACAACAGACTTCTGCAACTTAGCACTCAGTAGCAGACTTAACTCAACAAATCACTTTAGCTATCCCCTCATCAAATTCTTTGTGTGTCTGACTTTTCAATTTGTAGTAGTCACAAAGTTCATTCTCTCAGAAAATCAAAATGAGTGGTGAGTCTCCTGCTCAATTTGATGGTTTATATAAGATTACAAAGGTCTTTGGGTCAGTTTTGGAATTTAATGAGCCACCATCTCAGTTCCCCATCTCATGGAACATGACCATTTTTTAGGGATTATGCTCCCGCAACAGATAGAAAGTGAATGCTAGTGCTACCACTTGTCAATCAGCCTTTTACAACTACTCCTTCCTCCTAATGGGTCAGTGAACACTCATTTAACAGTCTCCCCTGAATAGGTGTCTCCTTTTATTAATTATTAAAATAAATAATTCTTCAATTACAGTCATCCTTGACCCATTGGGTCATAAACTTTACAATAAAAATTAACATTATTTTTTTGCTAAAATTAGTAATAAATATTTAATTTTTCAGTTTTACATATGTTACAAACACCCCCCCTTAAGTTCAACATCATCCTCGATGTTGCTTAAGTTATTCTGAGTCTTCTTGGAACATAGCTAGATATGCCACCTACATATCGCTCTCCAATTCCCAGGTCGCTTCATCTGTACCGAGGTGTTTCCACTGCACCTTTACCTGTCTAATGGTGTGATTCCGGAGAAAAATTTCCCTCTTGTCGAGAATACAATCTGGTTCCACTGGAAAATCTCCTTCTGGTTCTACCCGGATCACATTCCAGTCAATCACATGAGTAGTATCATGTATATATATTTTTTTAAATAGAATTGTGAAAAACATTATGTATCCTAAGATTAGGTGGAAAAGGTAGTTGATAAGCCACTTGACCCACTCTTGCCAATATCTCGACTGGTCTGCAATACCTAGGTGCTAATTTAGCACAAATCCCTAGTTTAAAGGAGCTCTTTCTTGGTTTCACCTTAACAAACACATGCTCACCTACTTAGAATTCTTCCGGAGTTCTTTTAAGGTCGCCATGACTCTTTTTCCTGTCTTGAGCAGTTTTCAAGTTGCCTTGTACCTATTTCACTGTTAGTTCCAATTCTTTTAACATGTCAGGTCCTAACATAAATTGGTCTAATGGATTACTCCATGTAATAGGAGTGTTACACTTTCTACCATATAATATTTCAAAAGGACTAAGCTTTGTTGAAGCTTGATAATGGTTATTATAAGCAAATTCAACCAAGTGCAAATAGTCTTCCCATTTCTTGGGAAAGTCTCTAACATACATTCATAACATGTCTTCTAATACTTGATTGACTCTTTCTATTTGTCCATCCGTTTGAGGATGATAAGCAGTACTAAAATTCAATTTAGTATTTAATCCTTTAAATAAAGTTTTCCAAAAATTACCAGTAAATTTAGGATCCCTGTCAGAAATTATTACCGTTGGAATTCCATGCAAACGAAAGATTTCTTTCATAAAAATGTCAGCAATATTAGTAGCTGTATAAGTTGTTTTAACAGGGATAAAGTGTGTTGATTTACTTAATTTATCCACAACTACCATTATTGAATCATTATGTTTCTATTTTTTAGGTAGACCAGTTACAAAGTCAAGACTAATGACTTCCCATTTCCAGTTTGGAATTGGTAATGGCTGCAAAAGGCCTGTTGGGTGTTGATGTTCAGCTTTAACTTGCTGACATTCGATACACCTAGCTAAGAATTCAGCAACCTCATTTTTCATGTTAGTCCAAAAGTACTATTTTCTTAACATAGTTATCATCTTTTGATACCCCAAATGTCTAAAATAAGGACTTTTGTGTATTTCGTTCAAAATCAGCAGCTTAACTGTTGATATATTTGGTACATAAAGTTTGTTTTTAAACAGTATTAAACCTTTTTCATTAAATCTGTAATCTGTAATTATATTTTTAGATATGTTCTGAGTTATCTTTTCTTTTAAATTCTGGTATTCTGGATCTCGTTGTATTCCTTCTTCCAGTTTATCTTCCAAATCAGTTTTATAACTACTAATGGAAACTACACAACTTGTTACTGTATTCCTGCTTAGGGCATCAACCACTTTATTTTCCTTCCCTTTAATATGTTTAATTTTGAAATCATATTCACTAAGGAAAGCTAGCCATCTAGCTTGCCTTGCGTTTAGATTTTGTTGATCAAACATATATTTTAGGCTTATGTTATTAGACATTAGCATAAATATTTTACCTATTAAGTGATGGCGCCAGATTTTTAAAGCGTGGATTATTGTTGCCAACTCTAAATCATAAGTTGCATAGTTATTTTCATGATTTTTTAATTTTCTTGATTCGTATGAAATTGCCTCACCTTCTTGAGTCAATACCCAGACCTATCCTTCATTGCATGCATCAGTGCATACGGCGAAGTCTTTGTCTAGGTCTGCTATTTTTAGAATGGGTGCAGTAGTTAATAAACTTTTTAGTTTGTTAAAATTGTTTTCGCATTTATGATCCAAAACAAAATTTTTACCCTTTTTTTGTAATGAAGTTATAGAATTTTCAATCTTTGAAAATCCTTCAAAGATTCTGATTCTGATTTGATGGTAGCCACTCTTTAAGTCCATCGTTGAAAAGTACTTTTCCCCACTCAGACAATCCATTAGATCATTAATTCCGGGTAAAGGAAATCTATATCTGATAGTGATTTTATTTATGGCTCTCGAATCAGTGCACATTCTACATCCTCCATATTTCTTTGGGATCAGTACTGTTGGTATTGCGTAAGGACTCAAGCTTTCTCTAATCATCCCTTTATCCAACAACTCTTGGATCTGCTTCCTGATTTCTTCATTTTCTGCAGGAGTCATTCTATAAGCTGCTTTGTTTGGCAAGTTAGCTCCTGGAATTAGATCTATATGATGGTTGATACTTTTCACAGGGGGTAAATCATTAGGTAAATCATCTACAAAGATATCATTATACTCATCCAACATGGCCTAAATTTCAATTGGTAAATCATAAATTTTAGTAGAGGTAAGTATCACCTTGGGTTTGCAGACTAGTGCAAAATTTACCTCATTTTCTTCAATCTGATGTAAGTATCTTTTTCTGCTTAACAAAAAATCTTTTGGTTCAGGGTTTGTTGATGTACCTTCTTCCTTCATAGGTACCAATGTATGGTCAATACCATATTTGTGAAATTTATAAGTGTTCTTCTTCCCGTCATGTATGTCTCCTTTGTCATATTTCCAAGGTCTGTCAAGCAATATGTGACATACATCCATAGGCATCACATCACATACAATTTTGTCCTTGTACTTACCCAATTGTAACTCTATTTTGCACTGTTCATTTACTAGCAACTGGTGATTCTTTTGAAGCTACAACACCTTGTAGGGTGTTGGATGTTTATATTTCTTCAGTTTTAATTTCTCCACCACTTCAGTAGAGACCAAATTATCTGTACTGCCATTGTCTATTATCATTTGACAACATTTCCCTTGAAATTTACATACTATCTTGAACAAGGTTTTCCTTTGAGTTGGTTCCACAGCTTCCTTTTCTAGTTTCAACAACACTTTTATTATCATCAAAGATTCCTCTATCTCTGGTATATTCTCTGCTTCTGGAGTTTGTATTTCATCTTCCTCTGTTTGAGCAACAATGACATTTCTTTAGTTTATCCTTGCATTCTTAGGACAATCATAGGATCAGTGTCCTAATTTGTTACAACTGAAACATCTCACTTCCCTTCCTCTGCTTATGCCTCCTCTTCCTCTAGAAAAACTCCCTCTGCCCCTTGCATCACCATCTAAAGGTGTATGTTGACTTAAGCTGTTGCTAGCTCCATATCTATGTGTTGTAGATATTTCTTTACCACCTTGACTTCCCCTTCCCTAGAAAGTACCTTTTCCTCTGGCATAGTGCTTCCTCATGAGTTTTTCCTCAGCCTTCAAGGCCATCTGGTACGCCTCATCCACTATTTTTGGAGATAGTAGACTAATATCATCTTGTATCTCCATTTAGAGACCATTTAGGTATTTGGCAATATTTTCTATAGTGTCTTGCCCTTGTCTTGGTCTTATGCTCACTTTATAAAACTCCTATGTGTACTCTCTCACAGTAAATAACCTCTTTCTAAGGTTTTGCATCTGTCTGTATAAGGATAGCTGGTAATCACCTTTTTTTTTTACTAGGGGAATCAGTAATTGGGCAGTTCTAGTACTCGCGTGACACGGGGTCCATTCCCATTGACTCCCACTATAACCCCAGGTGCGTCCACACAGCTAGCAAGCACAGGGCACAGATAAGTCGAGGTGAGATTTGAACTTGAGACCTCCTTTACAAAATTCCTTCATTTACATGGCACTTTCCAATCAGTCTACACCCCTTCAGGCTGGATAGTTGGTAATCACTTGGTAAGAATTTTCCCCTCAATTTTACCACCATTAAGCTCCAATTTTTTACTAGTTGTTTACCAAGTCTTCTTCTTTATACCTGCACTCCATCCCACCAAAGTTTTGCATGTCCCTTCAACTTAGTGACAACGAATTTCACTTTCTTCTCATCTTCCATCTCGTCGTAGTCAAAGAATTTCTCCATATCATTTCCCCATTCAATCAATTCATCAGGATTGAGATCTCCTTTATAAACTGGAATTTCTGGTCTTGGTTTTGAAGAGGATGTCAATACTATATTTAAAAACCTCAACTCAGGAGTAATCACCACCCATTCTCCTGCATCTAGGGCCTCATTTTCTGGCTCACTAACATATCCATCAGCAACATCTCTATGTTCCATCATTGCTAGTTGAGCGTTTACTTGTTGCATAATTTCCATCACTTTTGCATTTGCTACAGGTCTTCCTCTTCGTCGACCCCCACGTCCTCTACCAACTCTAAAATCCATTTTAAAATTTCCTCTCTTGTTCCTGAGTTTCTGTTCAGTATTGTTTATAAGCGTTGATCTTTTTCTTATTCAAAATCAGAATTTGGCTCTGATATCACAATTGATGGTAGGACAATTGCAGGCTACAAACTTAATCTCTTGACCCTTGAGATTAGTTTGTCTAATTATGGATCCTCATGTTCAGGTTTAATCTGTGTTTTAGACATTCATGGTATATGCCTTTTTCCAGATCCTTTAAATCACGAAGAAATTTGGAAACATACACAGTTTGAATTCGGCAATTTCTTGATGACACATGGGCAATATAGATGCAGCTACGTGGACAGTAGATCCTTTTTTCTCTACGTCGTTGATCTATGAACCAAAAGCGGTTACCCTTTTTACTAGTCTAAGCTTTGACACCCTAGAAACATGAACTTAACCAGAAATCTCAACCTCGAATTCTTCTAGCAGATTTATCCTTTCCTGGTGTTTTCCACTTAACACGACCTCTGCGAAATCGATCCTTCCAGTGATCGATTACAGTCCTCACAGTCTCTCATAGAATCATGAAAATTAAAAAAAAACTTTGTTTACATAGATGAATTGTAGATTTATTCAACATTCAATTTACAGAGTTTTCAAAGGTAGAACCTCCGAGGATTTCAAGACAAATCACAGAGTGCAAATTAGTATTTTTTTCAACTTTCCAATTCAATCCAACCCAACTTTTCATTAACTAAAGAAATTACATATATACCCACTTCTAAGCGGTCGATATCCATATCAAGAGGATCGAATCACTCCAATATTAACTAAAAACTGATTTTACACAGTATTCTCCTTTAAAATCTAAACTAACACAAAATAAAGATTAGATGGAAAATCCTAGGAGATTTAAATCCCTTTATTCAAGTTCACATCCTATTCTAGAAAACTAGAAATGACAGCGAAAAGATCCCACTCCTTCGCCTGGATTTTTTTTTTGTATTTTCAAATAATTTCTGGAAGTATGGCTTTTGACTTGGTGCTCCTGCATCAGGAAGGCATTGGGAAAATGCATTGAATTTTTTGGTGATATGATGCCAAAGTGCCTTTGAAGGCTTTGTAAGATATGCTAATTTTGTAAGAGGTTTTTTAGCCACTCTTGGGAGATTTTGGAGAACGAGAGGACTTATTTTTTGAAGCCTAAGTCTCTTTGTAGCAGTTGTGAAGAAGACATTTGTACCTATTCAAGCATTTTGAAGACTAATAAGATCGGTCCTCATTAGAGTTGGACCCAGAGACGTATTCCATTAGGGACGAACTCCGTTATCATCTGTTGTCTACAAATTTCATGGTTTGTATCTCGTTTATGTGTTTATGTGCTTTGAATATGTTATTTAATTTTTCCATTTAAAGCCTTTTAATGAGTTTAATCATTCCAATTTCTACATGCAAGATAGTGTTTATAAAGATCCTGTCATTTTCGGATGGAACTCCCTAATGTGGATTAAAAATGCTACTGTGGGTTATTATTTAACAAATATTGGATATCAGGTTCTTCGACAAGTTGAACATCATCAACCACTTGAGTGGCAGAATAAGGTAATTTGGGATTTCAACTGTCCTCTCAAGACAAAGTTGTTCATGTGGCTCACCTTAGCAGGAAAAGTCCATGTCTGGGACAATCTATTGAGGAAATATGGAGCTAGGTCTAGCAGATGCTCTCTATGTAGACTTGATGGTGAATACATCAATCATATGTTTATTAGGTTCCCATATCTGAATGATATGTGGAAGTATGTTTCCTAGGTTATAAGTATCCATTTGATTTGGGAAAGGGATGATATTAAAGAGGTTTCATAGTCCTAAATGAATTTCCCTACTTTCCTAGATTATAGAGACCTTCTAATTGTTATGATATGGGGGGTATGGATTGTCCTTAACAAGATGATTTTCCAGGATTTAAATAGCTCTCCGCATATTTTGTTGTTAAGAGCCTTGTAATACTAAAACAATTTCCATATTCTAAGAAATATAACTCCAAGAGAAGGATCGAGAAGGAACAAGTCAATAAAACTAAGGCTTAGTGTTTCTCTGATGGTGTTTCCCAAGCATTGCCCAAGGTACTCCAACCATTGGGGGTGTGGGGGGTTTACTATACATTTATGAATGTCATTGGTATACATTTTCTGTTGGTATTGGAATAGTTATTAACATCATAGCGGAATTGATTGTTGTTCAAACTGTCATGAAGTTGGTAGCTTCAAAAGGGATTAAAAATTTACATATTTTTGGGGACTTCCTCCTTATGATTGTGTGGATTCAATTGAAAAGACCTCCAAAGAAAATATTTTTGAGACTTATTTATGAGGACATTTACAAGGTGCCAAATTCCTTTGAATATGTTACTTTGCATCATATCTATAGGGAACAAAATGTTCTTACAGATCAACTTTCAAAAATGGGTCTACAAGTTGCGAAAAGGAAGATTGTTTCTTAACTTTTGTAAGGAGGTCTTCCTGTGTCTTACTCTCCCTCCAGATGAGTGTGGTGCCTATAAGACAAAAATTAGCCAACTGGATATTTGCACTATCATATGCAAGCTTCTGGATCTTGTAATACACCTCAATATGTCGGATCCAATCATCTATCTTTTCTGCGTTAAGTTCACCAAAGTGCCTTTGAAGGCTTTGTAATATTTTTTCATTTTGTAAGAGCTTTTTTAGCCACTCTAGGGAGATTTTGGAGAATCAGAGGACTTCTTTTTGAAGACTAAGTCTCTTTTTAGCAGTTGTGAAGAATACATTTGTACCTGTTCAATCATTTTGAAGACTAATGATATCGGTCCTCATTGGAGCTGGACCCAGAGACATATTCCATCAGGGACGAATTTCGTTATCATCTGTTGTCTACAAATCTCATGGTTTGTATCCCTTTTAAGTGTTTATGTGCTTTAAATATTCCCTTTCATTTTTTCATTTAAAGCCTTTTAATGAGTTTAATCATTCAAATTTCCACATGCAAGTTAATGGTTATAAAGATCTTGTCATTCTCGGACCAGACTCCCTAATGTGGATTAAAAATGCTACTGGGGATTCTTATTTTCCAAAGATTGGATATCTGGTTCTTCGAGAAACTGAAGATCATCAACCACTTAAGTGGTAGAATAAGGTAATTTGGTATTTCAATTGTCCTCTCAAGATGAAGTTGTTCATGTGGCTCACCTTAGCAGGAAAAGTCCATGTCTAGGACAATCTATTGAGGAAATATGGAGCTAGGTCTAACAGATGCTCTCTATGTAGAGTTAGTGGTGAATACATCAATCATATGTTTATTAGGTGCCCATATATGAATGATATGTGGAAGTATGTGTCCTAGGCTATAAGTATCCATTTGATTTGGGAAAGGGATGATATTAAAGAGGTTTCACAGTCCTAGATTAATTTCCCTACTATCCTAGATTATAGAGACCTTCCAATTCTTATGATATGGGGGGCCTAGATTTCCCTTAACAAGATGATTTTCTAGGATTTATATATCTCTCCACATATTTTGTTGTTAAGAGCCTTGCAATACTGAAACAGTTTCCATATTCTAAGAAATATAACTCCAAGAGAAGGATCGAGAAGGAATAAATCAATAAAACTAAGGCTTGGTGTTTCTTTGAGGGTGCTTCACAAGAACTTCCCAAGGTACTCCAACCATTGGGGGTGTAGGGGGTTTACTATACATTTATGAAAGGCATTGGTATAAATTTTATGTTGGTATTGGAATAGCTACTGACAACATAGCGGAATTGATGGTTGTTCAAACTGTCTTGAAGTTGGTAGCTTCAAAAGGGATTGAAAATTTACATATTTTTGGGGACTCACTCCTTGTGATTATGTGGATTCACTTGAAAATACCTCCAAGGAACATCTTTTTGAGACCCATTTATGAGTACATTTACAAGGTGCCAAATTACTTTGAAGATATTACTTTACATCATATCTACAGGGAACAAAATGTTCTTACAGATCAACTTTTAAAATGGGTCTACAACTTGCAAAAGGAAGAACTTGTTTTACCTTTCGTAAGGAGGTCTCCCTGTGTCTTACTCTCCCACCAGATGAGTGTGGTGCCTCCAATATGGAAAGTAGCCAACTGGATCTTTGCACTATCATCTGCAAGCTTCTGTATCTTGCAATACACCTCAATATGCCTGATCCAGTCATCTATATTTTCTACATTAAGTTCACCAAAGTTCCTTTGAAGGCTTTGTAAGATTTGCTCATTGTGTAAGAGGTTTTTCAGCCACTCTTGGGAGATTTTGGAGGTTGAGAGGACTTGTTTTTTGAATCCTAAGTCTCTTTATAGTAGTTGTGAAGAATACATTTGTACCTATTCAATCGTTTTTAAGACTAATAAGATCGATCCTCATTGGAGCTGGACCCGGAGACGTAGTCCATCAGGGACAAACTCCGTTATCATATGTTTTCTACGAATTTCATGGTTTGTATCTCTTTTATGTGTTTATGTGCTTTAAATATGCTCTTTAATTTTTCCATTTAAAGCCTTTTAATGAGTTCAATCATTCAAATTTCTACATGCAAGTTAATGGTTATAAATATCCTGTCATTTTCGGACCGGACTCCCTAATGTGGATTAAAAATGCTACCAAGGGTTCTTATTTGCCAAATATTGGATATCATGTTCTTCGAGAAGCTGAATATCATGAACCACTTGAGTGGTGGAATAAGGTGATTTTGGATTTCAATTGTCCTCTCAAGATGAAGTTATTCATGTGGCTCACCTTAGCACGAAACGTCCATGTCTAGGACAATTTATTGAGAAAATATGGAGTTAGGTCTAGCAGATGCTCTCTATGTAGACTTGATGGTGAATACATCAATCATATGTTTATTAGGTTCCCATATATGAATGATATGTGGAAGTATGTGTACTAGGTTATAAGTATCCATTTGATTTGGGAAAGGGATGATATTAAAGAGGTTTCACAGTCCTAGATGAATTTCCATGCTTTCCTAGATTATAGAGACCTTCCCATTTATATATCGCTCCACATATTTTGTTTTTAAGAGCCTTGCAATACTGAAACAATTTCCATATTCTAAGAAATATAAATCCAAGAGAAGGACCAAGAAGGAACAAATCAATAAGACTAAGGCTTGGTGTTTTTTTGATGGTGCTTCCCAAGCACTGGCCAAGGTACTCCAACCATTGTGGGTGTGGGGGGTTTACTATAAATTTATGAATTGCATTGGTATAATTTTTCTGTTGGTATTGGAATAGTTACTAACAACATAGTGGAATTGATTGTTATTCAAACTGTCTTGAAGTTGGTAGCTTCAAAAGGGATTAAAAATTTACCAATTTTTGGGGACTCACTCTTTGTGATTATGTGGATTCAATTGAAAAGAGCTCCAAAGAACATATTTTTGAGACCCATTTATGAGGAAATTTATAAGGTGACAAATTCCTTTGAAGATGTTACTTTACATCATATCTACAGGGAGCAAAATGTTCTTACATATCACTTTCAAAAATGGGTCTACAACTTGCGAAAGGAACCTGGAAAGTATGGGAGGTAAAGAAAGATATAATCAAGGAATTAGACCCGAGACCCCTTCTTTCACTATAATGAGCACATGGGGTTGCTTGATAATATGAGGATGTTGTCCAATCTAAAACATTCGCACTCCTCTCATTTGATGAAGATTTTAAAGGAGGTCTCTCTCATGTGCAAATGCAATGGTTAAATAACTCATGCATAGTTTCTTTTTTGATGGTTAATCTATCCCTTGTTTTGGAAGGAAGTATTCATTGTTTTGTAATTGAAATACAAACAACGAATTGAATATTTGATTGATGAATGAAGCTTATGTGAATACATTTATGTCAACTAAACAATATGGTTCATATTTTTAATAAAATTTTGAACAATGATATTTTTATGTGGAAAAAAAATTGAGTATAAACAATATAAAATAAAACGCTTTATTTATATAAAGCATGTAAGCAATTCTTTTCTTTAAAAAGTAGACGCATATTATAAAATATTTTCTTTATATTTACAAAGAAAATCACTAATAAACTATATAATATTCTTTAAAAAAATACATTGGAGAAAAAGGAAGAAATACTTTTATTGAGGTTAGACATTGACAAAATAATGTTATCCCTACTCCCATCCATGAGATAGAAAATATAGGATTGGCAAATGTTATGTCCTGAAATAGTATAAGTAGATCGTGAAAATGTGGCAAGACAGAAAAACAGGGCTATTTGGCTTACTTGTGGAGATGACAGTACTTCTTTCTTTCATAAGTATGCTAACCATAGGAAAAATGTAAACTCTATTTGGAAAATTGTTGATGATGGTGGTAATTTGGTTGAAGGTTTTGATTCATTAGCTGGGGCTGGGGTTAATCATTTTGAGACTCTGTTTGAGGAGGATAAAAATATTCATCTTCCTGATATCATGAAGGTTGCAAAAAAATTCCCTACATCTGTCACAAAAGAGGAAAATGAATATCTTATGGTTCCTGTTACTCTTAATGAGATTTAGACTGTTCTTTCTTTGAGTAAAAATGATAAAATCCTGGGTCTGGATGGGATTCTCGTTGAGGTGTATTGGGCTCTTTTTGATGTTTTAGGTCTGGATTTGTTGTGGGTAGTCGATGACTCCAAGAAGAGTGGCAAAATCCCTATTGTTTTTAATTCTACTTTAATTTCTCTTATTCCTAAGTCTGATCTTCCAAAATCCTTTGAAGACTTTAGGCGTATTTCTTTGTGTAACTACATTTACAAGATCATTGGTAAGATTATTTCTACTTGTATCAGGTAGGTACTTCATAGGTATATTTTTGGTGAATAATTTGGGTTTCTGCCTGGGAGATAGATTCATGATGTTGTGGGGGTTATTTAGGAAGGTTTGCATACAATTCATAGAAAGTTCGTGGTTTTAAAAATTTATTTGTCCAAAGCCTATGACTGTGTTAATTGGAATTATATTCGGGTCCTTCTCTCTCAAATGGGGTTTGTTGTGCCTTTTATTACTTGGGTTATGGGCAGTATTACTTCTGTTTATTTTTCCTTATAGATTAATGGAGCAGCTTCTTCTTTCTTTAGATCTGGTCGTGGGCTTAGGCAAGGGTGTCCTCTTGCTCCTTTGCCTTTTCTTATTGTTGTTGAAGGTTTGGGTAGGGATTTACTTAAAGCAAAGGAATTTGGTGATCTTCATGGAAACTCTTTTGGTAATGGGATTACCTTAACACATGTTCTTTTTGTGGATGATATTGTCATGGTTTCTGATGGTTCTGAACATTCTTTATCAACTTTGAATGAGGTTTTTCTATATTTTTGTAAGGCATATGTGATGCATATTAATGAAGATAAATCTTCTTTGCTTCTTTTTGGTTTGGAATATTTTGAGTTAACTTCTTTAAAGAATGTTTTCTCTTTCCCTTTGGTTAATTTTGAGAATGGTTTGAAGTATCTTGGCTTTCATCTCAAACCTTGCAGATACTTCATTAATGATTGGGACTGGCTGGTTGCTAAAGTGGAAAAAAGAATTAAAAATTGGAGCTTTCGTTGGTTGTCCAAGGGAGGTAAGCTAATATTGGTTAAATCTATACTAGAGGCTATTCCAGTTACTGGATGCACTTTTGGATTCCGCTGGGCATTATTGAAAATATCAAGAAATTATGTTTCAAATTTTTATGGTCTAGGAAAAATGACTCTTCTGGATTACCATGGACCTCTTGGAAGACATTGGCTTGTCCAAAGTTTTTGGGGGGCGAGGGGCTGAAAATTCATATAGTCATTTCTAAAGCTCTTGCTACTAAGAGTGTTTGGAATCTTATTGATGGTTCTGGTATTTGGGTTCAGATTGCCATTCAAAAGTATGTCCTTCCTTTATCCTTACTTGATTGGATCAGAGTTTTTGGTAAACATAAAAGGCGAATATCAATTTGTTGGAAAGCAGTTTTATGGTCTTTTGATCGTATTGGCAATAATCTTGTGTGGAAGGTTGGAAATGGTGTTGATGTTCCTCTTGGTTTGGATCTTTGGGTTGGATGCAAATGGAGACATCTTTTACCTTCTCTATTGATTGATAAATTACACTCTTTTGGATTCTATTTTCTTAAAGATATTGGATGTCTTGGTGTGTCTTTTCTGTTGGAGTAGGGTTGGCTATCTGCTGAAACATTGGATTACTGGATAATGAGGATGTTGCTTCTTGGACTGGTTACCTTGCTATACTTAAAGCCAGTCATGTAAGGTTATCAAATGTTGTGGATGAGATGGTGTGGATTCAGTCAAAATCTGGGAAGTATTCTCCCAAAGATGGATATCTTCAACTGATTATGGTTAGGAATGAGGTGGAAATCTCGTGGTGGTGGAAGGTGCTATGGAAGTTTAAGTGTCCTATTAAGTCTAAAATATTTTGCTGGTTTTTATTATCTGATATGGCTTTAACATGGGATTTCCTTTGTAGAAAAGGAAGGGAAGGACCTGGTAGGTGTTATTGTTGATGTATTTGTAACTTTGGAATGTATTCACTTGTATATCTCATGTATTGTACCCCAATGTTTATTCCAGGAAGTATCTGTAATGTAATTGAGTCATGTCATGCCCCGATGTTCCTATCGAGAGGTTCTATAATGTAAACAAGTCATGTCAAGTCATTGTGGGTAACCCTCCTATTGTTCAAGGGTTAAAGTCCCCGCAGTTGCAGGGCCCTAGGGTTATTAGACTCTCCTAGAGAATCCGGCCCTAGTGAGTCATTGTCAAGTCAGGAATTAGTATAAATAGAGAGTGAAACTCACTATTTATCACACACTCACTCACACTCAGTTGTAGTGCATAGTTGAGAAAGAAGAAGTTGTTGGGGCTAGAAAGAGAGAGGCTACTGCTGTCGGGAAATCATCTTACTGTTTTTGGGGCTTTGCTATTGGTGTTGATTCTATCTCTAAGGAAGTTGTGGGGTTTTCTCCTTTACGGTTTCTCCAAGGAAAATCTTTGTGTTCATTGTCTCATGTGTTTGATTGTTGTGCTTGTTATTCTCTCAGTTAAGATCCTAAGTTAATGCCAACTTAAATGATAAAAATCTAACATGGTATCAGAGCTAACCTGAGAAGAAGACACTGTGCAGCTGTGAAAACTAGGGCTTCCTAATTTTTGGATCTCTCTCCACAGATATTTAGCAAAAGAAGGCTGGGATGACTCTCCTCCCCAGGGTGCATCTTTCTGTCGAAGCAAAATCTGATTCTGAGCATTTTCAGTTTTTGACCCGACACTCCTGCCAAAAATTGGGGCTTTCCACAGAAGTGGAATTTTTGAGTGAGCCCAGGCCTGGATTGATCTCCTCTTCAAAATCAAAGTTTAGAGATCAAGATCAAAACTTTTGGTTGGACAGAACTTTGGGAAAGTCAAACCCTAATTTTCTCCTGAACCAACTCTGCAGAAATTCAGCTCCAGATTCAGATCCGACATCTTGACTTGGTAAGATCTAAATCTTTTGTATTTCCATTTGAGGTTCTAAGTTATGATGTCTCATCATACCAAGATTGATGAAAAGCTTGAGGGGGCTGATAACTTTCAAGCCTGGAAGTATAGGATCTCCTTGGTCCTGGAAGAAAATGAGTTGGACTCCAACATCAATGAGGAGATTCCAGTTCCAGAGGGAGATGAGGCTAAGGCCTTACACAAGAAGAAGTTGGTTATGGATAAGAGGATTATTGCTGATTCAATCAAGGATCACCTCATACCACATGTGTCCTCTCTAAAGACACCTAAAGCTATGTTTGATGCCCTAACCAAACTATTTTAAGGAAAGAACATAAGCCGGAAGATGACCTTGAGGAACCAGTTGAAGAATGTGAATATCCAAAATGCAGAGACCATACAGTCATACTTCACAAGGGTTTCCCAAATCAAAGAACAACTTGAAGCAGTGGATGAAGAAGTGGAGAATGTAAGTATTTTAATGACCACCTTGAATGGTCTCCCTAGGACATGGGACTCTTTCATTCAAGGGATCTGTGCCAGAAAGAAGCTAGTCAAGTTTATCAGACTATGGGAAGAATGCTCTCTAGAAGAATCTTGGATAGCAGCTCAAGAAGAAAAGATGGGAAGTAAATATCAAGCTCTCACAGTACAATCCAAGAAAACTAGAACTAGCCACCACAGAGGTAAGCACTCTCAACAGAAGAGTAACTTTAGAAATCCTAGAGATATGTCTAAGTACATTTGCTATACATGTGATGAAAGAGGAGACTTTGCTAGAGATTGTCCTAGAAACAAAAGTAGCTCTCACAAGAAGAAGGGAAACAAGAGAAGACATCATGCTCATGCTGCAGAGGATAATGAACCTTCCACAAAGAGAACTAGACAAGACAGTGATGATTCTTCAAGTGATGAAGAATATGTTTTGATTTCCACTCTCACGGGAACTATCACACATGGCAGCAATGATTGGCTTATAAACAGTGGTGCTTCCAAACATATGACAGGATTCAAGGAATCCTTTGTGAAACTATCTGAACATGAATCGCCTCACAAGGTGAAACTTGGAGATGACTACCAGTATCCAATAAAAGGTAGTGGTGAATCCTCATATAAGCTAGACTCTGGAAATTCTATCAAGATGAAAGATGTATTGTTTGTACCTGGACTAAAGAAGAACCTCCTCTCCATATCTACATTGGATGCAAAAGGAATGAGAGTTGCATTTGTAGATGGCCAAGTCCTCATGTGGCCAGAGGGAAAGTCTTTTGATGATGTAGTAGTGATTAGGGAATAAGAAGGAGGACTATACAAATTGAAGGGCCAACCAAAACAAGCTTTGGTTCATGACTCGGTAGAACCAAATGAGCTTTGGCATAGAAGGCTTGCACATGTGCATTACAGAGCACTACCACTTGCAAGCAAAGTTGTTGAAGGTCTCCCATAAATGCAGACAAAACATGAAGGTGTATGCAAAGGATGTGTGAAAGGGAAGAACACAAAGAAGACAATTCCAAGTAGCAAGAGCAAGGCAAAAGGAATCTTGGAAATCATCCACTCTGATGTATGTGGTCCAATGTCATCCAGTTCATTAAGCAGGTATGTATACTATGTTTCTTTTATTAATGATTTTTCTAGGAAGACATGGATATACTTTATGAAGAACAAAGATGAAGTATTCAGCAAGTTCAAGGAATTCAAAGCCTTGATCAAGAACCACACTGAAAAGAAGATTAAGACCTTTCGATCAGATAATGGCGAAGAATTTGCATCAAATGAATTCAAAGAGCTATGCAAAGACTCAGGGATTAAGAGGGAGTTATCCACTCCATATAATCCACAACAGAATGGGATTGCAGAAAGAAAGAATAGAACGATCATGGAAGTAGCAAGGGCAATGATTCATGATCAAGTTCTTCCCATGCATCTATGGGCAGAAGCTGCCAGAACAACGGTATATGTACAGAACTGTACTCCACACAGAGTACTTGAGAACAAGACACCTGAAGAAGTCTTCTCCAGCAAGAAACCAGAAGTCAGCCATCTCAGAATATTCAGCTATCCTGTATACATACATATTCCGAAAGAAAAGAGGACGAAGTTAGATCCTTCAGGAAAGAAGGGTACATTTGTGGGATACTCTGAAAGCTCAAAAGCTTACAGAATATACTTCCTAGGATTCAAGAAGATTGACATCAGCAGAGATGTAACATTTAACGAAGATTCAGCCTACATCAAATCCAGGAAGAGACCGGCTGAAGAACCTGAAGAAACAGAAGCACCCAGAATTCATGATACAACCATGAATGAAGAAATTCAAGAAGAGGATCGAGAATTAGAAGAACCTCAAGAACCTATGGATTCACCTCAGGATAAGAATCCTCACAAGAGGAAACCTGCTTGGGTACATGAAATTATCCAAGGTGTAGAAAGATATGGAGCTTCAGAAGAAACACACAGAGGAAGGAAGAGAACTAGGTCCTGCTCCAGTTATGTAGCCTTTCTATGTGACATTATTGATAAAGAACCATCCAACTATGAAGAAGCAACAGAAAGAAAAGAATGGAAGGATTCTATGATCGAAGAGTGTCAATCGATCATGAAGAATGATATTTGGGATGTTGTCCCAAGACTAGAAGGGAAGTCCATTGTAACTTCCAAATGGATCTACAAGATTAAGCACGTTGCAGATGGCCGCATAGAGAAATATAAAGCAAGATTCATGGCTCATGTCTTCTCCCAGAAAGAAGGAATAGACTATGAAGAAACTTTTGCACCTGTAGCTAGATACACTTTCATCATATCAATACTTGCTCTGGCTGCAATGATGAAATGGAAGATACACCAAATGGATGTCAAGACTGCTTCCTTGAAAGTGTAGTAAAAGAGGAAGTGTATGTGGAGAAGCCACTCGATTTTGAGACACATGACATGGAGTCTCATGTGTGTAGACTGAAGAAATCCCTATACGGTTTGAAATAGGCACCCAAGACATGGTACGATTGAATTGATGGCTTTCTATCCAATTTGGGCTTTACCAAAAGTAAAGCAGATTCCAACCTTTAATACAAGGTTGAAAAAGGTAACCCAGTGATACTCCTACTGTATGTGGATGATATGTTTGTAACAGGTATGGATGGGTTAATTGCTAATACGAAGAGGAAGCTTGCTATCGAGTTTGAAATGAAAGACTTGGGTAGGATGCACTATTTTCTAGGCATGGAGGTGTGGCAGAATGCGGATGGAATCTTCCTCGGACAAGGGAAGTATGCAGTAGAGAACCTGAAGAGATTTGGGATGATGGATTGCAAGGCCATAACCACACCTATGGCATCGAACCTGAAGCTATTGAGTGATGCTTCATCAGAAGCGGTTGATGCTACGATGTATCGTCAGATGATTGGGTCCTTGATGTACCTAACGAACACGAGACCATATATTTTCTTTGCTATGAACACCTTGAGCCAGTTTTGACAGATCCAAGACATGTTCACTTAATTGCTGCAAAGCATATTATGAGGTACCTGAAGGGTATAGTTGATTATGGGCTCAAGTACGAGGTGAATCAGAAGATTAACCTGGAAGGTTATGTTGATTTAGATTGGGCAGGTAGTGCCATCAATAGGAAGAGCACTTCAAGATGTTGCTTCAGTATGGGATCAGGTATTATCTCTTGGTTTAGCAGGAAGCAGTCCTGTGTGGAATTGAGTACAGCTGAAGCAAAGTATGTCACAGCTTGTTCAACTAGTTGTAAGGCAGTGTGGCTAAGAAAGCTACTATCAAATTTATTTGATCTCTAGTTGGATGCTACTTGTATATATTGCAACAACCAGAGTTATGTGAAGTTGTCGGAGAACCCAGTGTTCCATGACAAGCTGAAGCATATCGAGATCAAGTATCACTATATCAGGGATATGCTGTAGAGAGGAGAAGTGAAGCTCTAGTATGTTGCGACGAATGAACAGATAGTTGATGTGTTGACGAAGCCATTGGCCATAGTGAAGTTTGAGTACTTTAGGGAGAAGCTTGGTGTTCTCCAGGTCGAGGTTCCCTCCAAGGGGAAATGATGAGACCTAGAGCCATTCTGACATGGTAAGAGGATTATGTTCCTTCCATGGTTAGATGTAAGGGCTGAGCCATTCTGTCATGGTGAGAGGTTTGGTTCCTTCCATGTCAGATGTGAGTGCTAAGCCATTCTGATGTGACTATAGGATTGGTTCCTACATGATCAGATATAAGTGTTGAATGCCATTCTTAGAATGGAGGCACCTGGTCAGTTACCATGATACTAAGCTTGGTGCTGAGATTCCATTCTCTAGAAGAATGGAGGCACCTGGTCAGTTACCGGGAATCCTCAGTCTGGGATTGAGAGCCATTTTGGCGCGATGTGTTTACACATGGTCAAATGTAAGTGCAGTTCCCTTCCGATGCAGTGTGTTCGCACATGGTCAGATGTAAGTGTAGTGCCCTTTCGATGTGGTGTGTCCGCACATGGTCGGATGTAAGTGCAGATCCCTTCCGATGCGGTGTGTTTGCACATGGTTGGATGTAAGTGCAGAGCTGTTCTAATGCGGTGTGTTCGCACATGGTTAGATATAAGTGCTGATCCATTCTGGCATGATGTGTTTACACATGGTCAGATGTGAGTGTTGGGCCTTTCTGACAAGATGAGGTCAGATGTGAGTGTTGGGCGTGCCTTTCTGACAAGATGAGGTCAGATGTAAGAGCTGGGCAATCCATTCTGACTTAGGGTCAGATATAAGCGCTGAATAAGACCTACATGAAGGCTAGGCCTACAACCAGCATGAAAAAGGGCTGGCTCTGTAGAACTTCCTGCGATGAGAAGAATCAAGAGATAACACCATTCTGAGATAGCACTGATGATGATGATCCAAAATTGATGATGATCCAGATCAAGTGATGATCCAGATGTGATGATGATCCAGACTTGATGATGATCCAGATCAAGTGACGATCCAGATTTGATGATGATACAGTGATGATGATCTAGCAGTGATGATCCAGATATAGTGATGACCTAGATCCCGTGATGAAGAAGACTTGAAGATGAAGAATACTTGAAGATGAAGATGACTTGAAGATGAAGAAGACTTGAAGATGAAGACAACTTGAAGATGAAAATGACGAGATGATCCAGTCGATACAGAGAAGTAGACCAGTGCTGAAAATTGTGTCGAAAGAATACCTTCCTAGTTAAGAGGGAGTGTTGATGTATTTGTAATTTTGGAATGTATTCACTTGTATATTCACTTGTATATCTCATGTATTGTACCCCAATGTTTATTCCGGGAAGTATATGTAATGTAATTGAGTCATGTCATGCCCCGATGTTCCTATCGGGAGGTTCTATAATGTAAACAAGTCATGTCAAGTCACTGTGGGTAACCCTCCTATTGTTCAAGGGTTAAAGTCCCTGTAGTTGCGGGGCCCTAGGGTTATTAGACTCTTCTAGAGAAGTCGGCCCTAGTGAGTCATTGTCAAGTCGGGAATTAGTATAAATAGAGAGTGAGCCTCTCTATTTATCACACACTCACTCACACTCAGTTGTAGCGCATAGCTAAGGAAGAAGAAGTTGTTGGGGCTAGAAAGAAAGAGGCTACTACTATCGGGAAATCATCTTACTGTTTTTGGGGCTTTGCTATTGGTGTTGATTCTATCTCTAAGGAAGTTGCGGGGTTTTCTCCTTTATGGTTTCCCCGAGGAAAATCTTTGTGGTCATTGTCTCATGTGTTTGATTGTTGTGCTTGTTATTCTCTCAATTAAGATCCTAAGTTAATGCTAGCTTAAATGATAAAAATCTAATAGTTATTTGTGTTAGATGGATGTTGAGTCAAATTTACATTTAGGTGTGGAATGCTCTTTTACAAGAAGTGTTTGGTTTGTACTTGAAACTAAGTTATAGATTAAGAATTTATGGATAGGTGATTCGATGATATCTTGTCTTGAGACTTAGCATCTTAAAGAGGATTTGAAGCACATCAAATCTTTACAAGTTATAGTTTTATGTTACATATGGAAGGCAAGAAATCAGAGTTGTTTTGAAGATTCGCTACTTCTGCCATTTCAGGTTTCCTCTCTATGTTTGGGCATGTTGAGTTCTTATGCACAAGTCAATATTGTTGTAAAAAACATAACAATATTGGTAGAGGAAAATATTGAAAAAACCTTTCCTTGGGGTTTTTTTGATGGCTCGACAACTGGTGAACCTAAAGTTTGTGGAGCTGGTGGTATACCATATTTTGTTAAAGATCATTATTTTACCTTTAAAGCGGGTTTGGGTTTTGGTACTAACAACTTTGCTGAACTTATTGGTTTAAAGTTACTGCTTACGTTGGCTTTGGATAAACATTTTACAAAGCTGCAGGTTTTTGGAGATTCTCAGTTGGTTATAAACTGGGTCATTGGTCAATACATAATTCAAAATATTCAGCTTTCCCAAGTTCTTCATGAAGTTATTAGATTTTCTGATATGTTTGAGTTTGTGGATTACAAGCATCTTTATCGAGAAAGAAACTCTCTCGCGGATGAACTAACAAAAGTTGGGTCCCTTGTTCTAGTTGGTTTCTGGTAGATTACTGAATATCGTGCCTCTGAATTTTTGAGATTGTTTTGCCTTTTTAGTTTCTCTTTGGGAGATGATTTGGACAGAATGCGTACCTTTTTGGTAACTATTTAATGCTACATGTTGGCGTTTGGTTTTTGGACAGCATTTCTTGCTGATTTTGAGATTGTGGCCTGTATGAAGGTTCTGGTTATGAGTACTTGTTATTTCTCTAAGTATGAAGCTATGCAGACTGATATTTCCGCTATGTTATTTCATGAAAGTATTGATGACTTTGTGGTACTAGTTTTAAACACTATGATCCATATTTTGTGGTACTTGTTTAAAAACTATGATATTTTTTTGTAAGAATTCACTTGATGAATTTCTCTTTATGATATTTTTGAACATGGACAATACTCATTTTTTTATGTTGATTCATCTAATGAATGTGATTTTGATATACAAATAAATTACAATTTTTTTTTAATTTTCTTTTTATATTCTGTGGAAAAAAATTAAAATAATGCAAATATAATAGTATAAATGTAATTATAGATTAATAAAGAGTAGATATTATAATAGTGATCATTTTTTTTTCAAATATAATGTCTTTAAATCCTAGAAGTATGAGGATAATGCAAATATAATTTTAACTAAATGCAATTGTTGATTTATAAACAGTAGAGATTATAATTGTGAGCATGATTTATTTTGTTAAATATAATGTCTTTAATTAGTAGAAGTATTAAGATAATATTATACGAACGCTGGAGAATACAATTGTGTTAAATATAATGTCTCTAAATAGTAGAAGTATTAGGATAATATTATGGCTGGCCCTTTCAAACCGACCATTTGCACCGATCGGACGACCGCGGTCATCGGACGTGACCGCTCACGCGACCGCGGTCGTCCGATCAGTGCAAATGGTCGGTTCGAAAGCCGACTCCTAATATTATAACGAACAATGGAGAATATAATTGTAAGCATGACTTATGTCCTCGTAGCGTAACCAATAATATTATGTATAAAAAGAGATTATTACGTGTAAAAAATTGAAAATATAATTTATAATAAATTGGAATTTTTAAAATGATATATATATTTGAAAATAGTAATGATGGTATGAATAAGAACTAGTATAGTTCCAAGTAAAGTGGTTGGTGAATATTTATAAGTATAATCAACCACTTAGTTTTGTAAAGATAGGTGGATGTTATTCATACCAAATTTTTAGAGTTTTTTTTTGTTGGCAGAGTGGTGGAACCCCCTTGATTAGCAGGGTTGCCATTGGCTAAGAAACCACAAACCAGGGGCATGTAAGCCGTCAAAATCACCCGGGGATCGCACCTGCACCAACCCTTAACATGGTTGGATTTTTTGATATCCGACGGAATTAGAACCGGCGACCTTCCAACTTAGGGGGCGTCTTAACCATACCCCGCCACCAAGTGTTCTACATCTGGCGGATATACCAAATTTTTAGAGTTAATATAAGCATAAAACAAATATTATTTAATAAACAAACAAAAAAACAAAACTTGATATGAAAAAACAAAAACAAATTGTCACCCATTTTTTTAACCATTCTTTAAATAAAGCGTATTTAAATATTAATTAAAATGCATTTAAGTATAACAAGATACCACGACCATGAAATAAATCTTTATGGTACAATTGTTACACTTAATTAATCTTATTAATCCACTCAAACAAATTCAAAATCTGAAATAATATCTAAATGCCTATAAACATAACTATTAACATAATAAAAATTAATATATAATTTAACACAATAAACACCTAATTTAAATCGTGATAAGCAGATAAAAAAATAACATTCACGATTACACGTAAATGCCATCCCTTTATCTGCTTCACAATTACATTGATAAAGAGATCGCATTCACTGAATTGTTGTGCCCATTGTACGCTACTGAGCTTCATAGTCCCTCCATTTGAAAGAGAAATGTGTTTCACTATGAAAATAAATAAATCCCTCTACTCCTATTTAAACATAAGTATTAAAAAAGTCTCTTTATTTTGACTCATTTTCCGGTAAAAAGTATTTCTGAGAATAAATATATCGCATTTAACAACACAGAATTATGTTTGAGCCCTCGGCCCCACCAGCATAAATTCAAAATAAAATGGTAGCATTTTTCTTATAATAAAATTATTTCGATATTATGGGGAAGACTTTTTGTAATCAATATCTTAAAGATAGAAACCCTCCCTGTACTAGCGATGTATGCCCAAATTAGCTACCATTAAACGATTTTCTAGTTCATTTGATACACTTACGGTTTTTTCAGGTGATTCTTTTTTCAATGAAAAAATATTATTATTGTCTTATATTTTGGACTTGTTTAAATGGATCAACAAAATTAATTAAAAACAAATATAGAGCCTAGACACATTTCATGGTTGTTTTATATTGTTATGTTTAAATGTATTTTGATTAAGATTTAATTAAATTTCAGTTAAGTGTATAAATGGATAATTGTAACAATTTGGTAATTAATTTAATTTATGTTTAGCCTTTGTTTAATTAAGAGTAATCCATCTACACAAAAGTGAGTGGCTGACTACATCTATCCATGTTCACTGACCACTTTACTTGTGATTGTGCTAGTAAGTAATAGTGCAATATGTCGTACGCTGCAGAGGAATCAGGTTCGGTACTTCCATCATCCATGGAAAAGAAAAAAATTAAATTATTAAATTTTAAACATTGTGAAAGTAATTTTAATTTTAAAAAATATTATGTTGAATAACAAAATTTTATAAAACTAGAAATTTTTTTGTGAAAGAATGCAAATTATTACCAATCAAAAAAGTTTGACTAACTTTGGATTAGTATATATCCCTGCTCTAGCATGGAATAATAAGAATCTTGTACATATGAGGTGTACTACCCCTTAGTGTGTGAGTAGTTACAAAAATAGTAATTTGAATTTTAATCAATTTTTATTTTGTTAGGAATAGTGATAATGGATAGTGAAATGATCTCTAATTTAATAAGTCGAGTTGTAGGGCAGCAAGTCCCTGCCTTCATAATTTAGCTTACATAGATTTTCCAAGTCCATAATGAATGACAGTTTTTTGCGACTGGGCAATTTGAAACTAGAACACACAAGTTTTGCGACTGGGCAATCTGAAACTAGAAGTGAGTACGTTGCTTATGGATTGTAATTGTATATATATACTTTTTTGTGAATTTATTGGTAAAATTTTCTCTTTAAAGTTTATATTAGCATTTTCTTTTGAAATAATATATTTATAGAGGTTCAAAGGATTAAATTTCACAGAAATTGTTTTTTAAGATTGCATTGAGGATCGAACATATTTTGGAGTCTTATAGGGTATAGAAACAGACTCAATGTAGGCTCTCGGGAAGACTGCCAACCAACCATGCCATTTTTGGCACCATTTGTTCTTAGAATCTCGAAGCTTCGCTGTGGATACACCTGGTCTTACAACCATTAAGAACATGTGTCTTTTGGGATTGCGTTGTTGCATGCCTGACAACCGTGTCCTCTCTAAGGCCAGAGTGTCTAAGAGGCTAAAGGATATTGAAGGAGACTCGTGCAAGAGGCCATGAAAGCTACAGCTAGGCTCTCGGGAAGACTGCCAACGATCCATGCCATTTTTGGCACCATTTGTTATTAGAATCTCGAAGCTTCGACGTGGATACATATGGTCTTACAACCATTAAGAACATGTCTTCTGGGATTGCGTTGTTGCATGCTTTACAATCGTGTCCTCTCTAAATCCAGGGTGTCGGCCAAGAGGCTAAAGGTGATTAAAGGAGACTGGTACATGTTCTTAAACTGCACCCAGTTAAGGCATTTACTTAGACAATGAAGACGAAAACACAAATTTAACAAGGAAAAGGATTTGAAATTTGTATGGACAAGCTCCAAATCAAGAAGTTGCCAAGCAAATCATGGATAAGACAAAAATTAAACAATTTTATTTATGTATGAATTTGTTTGAAGCATATTTTGTCTTGACATTTGATAAAATGGAAAACTTTATGAGCTCGATCACTTCCTTCTCCACTAAGCGGTTGCTTAGGAACCTTAGTGTACGATCTGGGTTGTTTCCTTCTCGACTCTGGATCTTAGCACCCAAAGTCTGTCTATACGATAGATTAAGCCTGTATTCGAAGTTTCCTTGGGATTGGTAAAGCGCCACCCGGCACCCATTCAGTGCTCTACGTCAGGCCATATTAAATGCATGCTCTAGAAGAACACAGTAACAGTACACCTAGAATCATGATTTACCTTTTAAAATTCTGATCAACAGAGAAACAGTTTAGCCGATGGAGTTCACAACATATTGTTTTTCTTTTTTAATTTTAATAGAACGCCTCATATAAAAATATTAGAAAAGTTTTTATGATTTAAAAAAAAAGTGTAGTAATAAAAATAATGTAAAAAGAGATAAAGTCTACAACTACCAAAGCTTCATTGCCCTATTGAAGACACGAAAAACATAGCGGTGAGCATTATCAAGCTAGACATTCAACACGTTGCCAACAAAACTCTTCCAAATGGTTGACCACCATGACAAACCTTATGATAGAGAAGGACACAAATGCCTTGATCGCGCCATTTGCAGTATCCCCATCCGACCAACGCAGAAGTATTTGCACATGGCTTAGTTGTCACCCAACCCCATGCCCATGACAGAGTAAAAGAAAGAAAGAACCATAGATTCATGCTATCTATATCATGCAAAAACTCTACAATGAAAAGGGATCATTTGCAAATTCTACCTGCATGGAGCGAGTACTCCCAGAATAATTCAATGTGCCTTCACTAGTTTCAAATATGGGTTCAATATTTGCATTGGCAGAGAGGCATATATCCACACATATTCTAGCAGGGACAAGCATTAATAAAATTGTAGAAAACCATGCCACCATGAACGACTTCCACTGAAGACAGGTGAAGGCTGAGCCGTAGTGAGATACCGTGTGTTTATGGTAAATTCAGAAGGCAAGAGCATTAAAGAGGGTAAGAGCACCGTGACGAGGCCATGAAAGCTACAAGCTATAAAATGGCCATACTGAGGTGATGAAGGGCCATATCGATGCTTGATTTTCTTTGATGTCCTAGGATGGGGAAACTTGGACCGCTGAGTTTTGGAAAAGGTTACATGTACTGTATCAATGATGTCAGGTTCCATTATTCTTTAGTGATCTATTCTTATGGTGTAAGAAATATATGGAGGTGAATGATGTTATTTAAAAAGTATGAACAATCCTCAACAGTTAATGATTGTGAATATGGCCAACATATACTACGCTCTCACCCAAATTCGTTGAGGCTTTCAAACTCAAATAAGGGTTGTCGAAGAACAATACAGTCTAAGATGATTACAATGCTTTGGCGAACAAATCAACAAAAAATGTAGAACATGAGGGATATGCTTATGGAAGCAGGAGTTACGGGAGGTGTGGTGAACGATTTATTTCCTCCTGTGAAGCTGAATGTAACCTACCACCATAAGAAAATTAGCTTTGGTGCAAAATTATAGCTCTCCCATTTCCAATCGAAACATGACAATATCCATTGTGAATTAAATACTTCTAAGTGGAAGAAGAACTTGAAGGACTGCACATTCATACAATATCCATTGCAAATTGAATACAAGTGGAAGAAGATCTTGAATGACCGCAAATTGATAGTAGTAAGTAAGTTCAACTCCTCTCTGGTCATTATATTGGTCAACATGTATTCTTTTATTTGGATTTTTAGAAATTGAAATCTATGTGTTATTTAAATTCTTTATAAATCCACTTAACCAGAGTATGACGGATCCCTATGCATTTATGGCTACGAGTATTTGCACTGGTATGCTATAATTTCACACTCTTGTAAATTTTTTGTTTATAGCACTGGAAGTCCATTTAATTTAATAAAGCATTCATGTCTACATTGCACAACTTGATTATCGATTGCAATCTAAACAAAAATCCTGGAAATGTTCCATATCCTATTGTTCAATTAATTTGGACCAGAAGTAAGATCAGAAGGAATATATTGTAGTGGAAATGTAGCACGATTGATTTGAAGAAAAATAGATTGAAAGGACCTAGAGTTGGAGCTTGATGAGTAACGATAGCCAATAAGCACTGCATAGTATTAATATTAGTGTTATGATTCTACATAAATATGCTAGTAAAAGAAATAATAGGAGTACATATTTGTTTCAACCATGATCAGAATCTGAATACATCTTGTTTTCTCTATTAATATAAATAATAGGGGTACATATTTGTTTCACAATGATCAGAATCTGAATACATCTTGTTTGCTCCATCTTGTTTTTTCTTTGTGTGTACAGGATCGAGTCTGGAAGCTTTCACTCATCCATCCCATTTTGATCCATTCACTTCATAGTTGTTCCTTGTGGCTGGGATACTTGTCTCTAATCTTGACTGCTAAGCTCTACAATCGGTTGCTTCCTCTAGCTGGGAGTGCAATAGGGGTCATGCCATTCATAACTAGCACTCATGGCAGTCATATCTCTACAACTCTTGCATCAATGTGGATGAAGAAGAGATCTGAGAACACGTAGTATGGAAATGATGGTGCGGCCATGCTACATGAAACATCCTACATTACTGAAGCCCTGCTACAAGCATGAAAGATGTGAGATACTTATAGTTGCTTTCCCTCCTCAACAAATCTGTCAAGCGGTGCATGCAATACACTGCAATAAAACATCTGTCATGGCAAAAAGACACTTGCCATGGTAGTGCAAAATGATGTTCTTTTTCTACGTAGAAGTCTAACAGTAAATGTTAGAAGTTATCTAGCATTACTTGGTTTTATAAATATTTATGCAGAAAGCTCAACTTTATCATAAACTTTTTAAGGAAAAATGAACTGTTTGCCTCGATATGAGGCTAAACAAGAAGAAGATTTTGTTGATTGGTTGAAATACCGATGCTTGCATATTGATTTGCTTATCAAAAGAATCATTCGTAAATTCCTAGTAAATGCCGAATAAAATTTTGAAAGTTGTTTCAATTTGTGTGCGAGTAAAATTGAAATGATGGCAAGGTCGTTCATAGATTCCCTTCTAGCCAATGACAGGGACTAATAAAATGATGATATGAATAATGAACTCAGTTCCGATTATGTGATAAATGTATGTAATATTTTCATAGTCGACAGAAGGGACTAATAAAATGATGATATGAATAATGAACTCAGTTCTGATTATGTGATAAATGTATGTAATATATTCATGGAAGGGAATTCATAACTAAATGAATCTTGAATCTTGGGTTGATAAATTTGAATCGAGTTCTTTCAAGATTTCTACACATTAGTTTATCTTCAAGTTCATTTCATTGAACCTCGGTTTATTTTAGGTATGGGTTTCAATAATTACTTTAATCCTGATTTAAAGGAAAATTTGATTTCTTGGGTGGTTTCATGCTTTCTAGTCATCAAATTATCTTGGGATCATTCCATTAGACCTTGGTTATAAGATATTGATGAATATATTTTAGGTATGGTTTAATAATTAAATTTAATCCACTTTAATGCTAGTCCAATGCTTTAAACTCGATTGAACTAATATCACACATTGGTATAATTGTTCGGTAGAAATATTGTTCAAGACAATGGTGCATTGTACTAATGCATTAAATTAGATTAGGCACATTGGTAATGAAAATATAATTTAAAAATGCAAATGTTCACCGGTGTGTCATTTAGCGCTCATCCAAAGCACTATCACTGGTGTGTTAGGCGCATTGTTAACCACTGAAAAATTAGGCATCAATTTGTTGTATGTTGCACTTTTACCAATGAATTTTGTTAGATTAGACACACCGATAATACATTTATAATTGAAAGATTGAAAATAGCCACTGGTGCATTGTCTTCCACACTGTTACTGATGCATTATGTTGCACATCATTAATGGTGCGTCCGACTAGATTGGGAACATTGATAATGCACAAATAATTAAAAAATTGAAATAGCCATTGATACATTTTGTGGAGCACCGTTTGTGGTGCAATTTGTGGAGCAGCAACGATACCACTGCATTCTATTATCCTAGGTGCACTAACAATGCATAGACAATTTGCAATATTTGTGTTTTATGTTTTTTTTGAATTTTGTTTATGGGTGCACCATATCTAGTTCTTTAGGTTGAATAATTACACATTGTCATTGATGCTTTTGGTTTAATATCTTGGCACTGTGTATAGTGTGCACTATTAAAAAGGGTGCACCATGAATGGTGTTTTTTTTAAACATATGCATTGATGATGGAAATTTTTGTTGAATCCAAACAAAATATGATAAGTATTTCATGTACCTATTTTGTATATATAGTTTATTTTATTAATATAATTCATGATGAAATTTTTATATAAATCAAAGATAAGCACCACCGTCACCTTAGGTTGACTTGCATAATGTTGATCATGTATGGAAGTATAGAGAGAGAGGGAGAGGGATTTGTTTCCTCATCATATTGTTGATGTGACTCAACATATCTTATTTGTTGGCCTCCTCAAGTTTTATGAGGAGGCTACTTCGCTCAGGGTGAAACTAAGATATTGACAGAGTTGATCCATCATTGGGATAACAATAGAAAGGCCTTCAAGTTTGGTCTCGATATTGTGTACCAACCCATAGAGGAGGATGTTTATTTCATCACAAGATTATCTAGGAGGGGGAGGATTTTCCCCATTTTCTCAATCTATCACCTAGTGTTACAATTGAGACTCAATTGACGTATTTTCGATGATTTGTCAATGTGGATATTACTTTCCCTAGTGAGTTCCAAGTGAGTAGGGCGAAGTTGAGGCTACATGCATTTCAGTAAAATAAATTCAGGTGTTTGAGAATGTTTGTTACCATGATATCACACCATCTCACTAATGGGACATGCATTAACTTTGATATGTTATATTATGTAGAGACTTTACTACACAGGCCTGGGTTGATCAAGTGGGATACTATTTTTCAAAGACAATTTCTTATAACTTTAGATCATTGTCGTAGCCACTTGCAAGGGAGACAGTTTTTCTCCTTTGCATCAAAGTTATTTATTCTATTTTTTTAGAGGTTTCTAGAGACTTGACCCACATTCAAGCCAACATTTCACCACATGCCATCTTGGTTGATCATTGATGTGTGTATGCACATCTGGGGGAAGGGGTTTCCCAAAGAGGGGAGTCATAACAAACTATCATACACTAGCGTGTATCCTAAATCATTAAGAATGTTAATCAAGGAATATCAAAAGATGCTTTTTTTTATTGGCTAGAATTGTTCACATCCTATTGAAAATATTATTTTTTTATTGTAAAGTAGTTAAATGAGTCTACTCACCGAAAATATTTGAGCCCGAAAAAAGGAAACCAAGGCAATTTTCGATAAAAAAAATATAAGTTAACTAGCCGTTTTCTTAAAGCAATCATAGTCACCCAACCGAAATTTCCAACCCACAGTGAGTTTAACGTAGGTTAAGCACATGGAGATTCGAAATTGCATTAAATTAGCATCGTTAGTAACAGTCTTGGAAGTGTAAGACATGCCATGAATGGGTGGTGCAGTTATGATATGAGTTGCCTTTAGATCTACGTGGTGGAATGAAATCAATTGAGCATCCATGATCGATTGAGCATGGCGGGTAATTTAAAAAAATTTCATTTCTAATGAATATGAATAAGTGATTTTATAACAATGTGTTTTGTTTTGGACTACCAGGTACCTTGCAACATAACGAGACAAACATATAACATAATTTTGATAATGTAAAAACGTCTTGTGGATACCTTCAGAATTTTAAATTGGCATAAGAAACAACATTACTTTATGAGACTCCTTTGGTGTGAAGTCTACCAACCTTGACTCATCCACACAAAATCATATTATTCTGACTCAGGTACGCATGCATTGTACTTCATCTAGTCCTATCCTTATCTCAAGTGATAGTAAATTGCACTTGCATGTCACTTCCATTGATGGTAAAAAATGGAAAGAATCTGGATAGTAGCATATAGAATAAGATTGTAGTGAATGTGCTCTAAAAAATTCCGTAGAATGCACTTGGATGATATGGCATTGTGATATGGATTTGCTTTATTAGTTGCTCATATAGCTTTGATGTCAATGTTACAGTCTGTTAATGTGATAGCTGTTAAGATCAATATGTGTACATTTATCCAGCAATGAAGCTGTTATCTATTTTGGGAAAGTTGTTAAGTCGTTTCTACAGTATGTCGTAGTCTCGAAGGTTGTTTTTTTTCATTACTCAGTTCAATTTGTCTTTCACTTGGTTTTTGACATTGTTGTTTAATTTCTCTTTCAATTTGTCTTTCACTTGGTTTTTGACGCTGTATTTTGTACATCATCTTCATGAATTTATAAAGATTTCCACGTTCTACAACTAGTTTTTTTTTTTATATTTTGGTTCAAAAAGTGCCTGATGTATGCATTTTTACAGAGCATGGGATTTTTAGTCTTAAAATGATTATATCAACAAATTTGACCATGAAGATACCATGAATTTATCCTAATAAAGAGTATCATAGTATAGGCATTAAACATATACTTATTCATAATTTGTACGTATTTCGATGAAATTGAAATTAATCACTAAAATCCTGATTTGTTATGTAAAAAACAGAGTGTTAATCTACAAAAATGGGCTTAACAAAATGCACGCCACAGTCCATACATCTATTATTAATTTAAAGTAATACCATGGGATTGAAGACAGATATATGTTTGAAAAAAAGATCTTTCAGTTTCCTAAAATTATATTTCATTTGCCCGCAGTTAATTTGACAAAATAACAAATTTTATGTTTGGAACCAAGTCTTACCATGTTCATAAAAATGCCCACCTAACTGTCACTATTGAGTATTTTTGAGTGATTTAAGTTGGAGATGGTGTGGTTTACTATTTTCCACCTTTCTGTACATATAGGTTTTCAATTTGGGTTACAGAAGTGTCTGCAGTGTCATTTTTGCAGAGAAGGAGATTTTTAGACTTAAAATGAGTCAACAAATTTGACCATTCATATATTTTGACTTTATTATAGTAAAGAGTATCATACTTTATGCATTAAAAATGTACATATTCATAATTTGTAAGTATTTTGGTCAAATTCAAAATTAATCAATAAAATCCTGGGTTGTTTTGTAAGAAACAAAGTGTAAATTTGTAAAACTAGGATTACAAAAATGCACGCCATAGCCTGGGCCCACAACACCAAGATAGTATCCTACTGATATCATACTATAAGTATTATACATGTATGAATTATTATATTTTATAAGTATCATTGTCATAATTGGAAAAGAATGTCTAAATTCATAATTTTGTTTTGTAAAAATAGTGTAAATTTGTAAAAATGGGCTTAGAAAAATGTCCGCCATAATGTTTTTAGAGGTAATTTTTAAAACCTAATGCCATATACCTGAAGCTATATATACTATGGACAAAAACCTCCTTCATAATTTTTAAAATATGTTTATTTTGTGTACAATAAAGTTTTGAAAATTGCAAATTTTATGTTTTGAACTTTATTTGACTAGGTTTGTAAACTACACGCCTAGCTCTCATTGTTTAGTATTTTTGAGTGATCTCAGTTGGATATGGTGTTTTTTTATTGTTTTACAACTTCATGTACTTTTATGTTTCTAATCTTGGCTAAAAACATGATTGTTGTGCAAAAACATTGCAAGGTTGCCTTGTAAATGTGAAATGCCCGCTTAGTCCACTAAAATGAAAGCATAAGTTCCATCCTTAAGTATTTTTAAGTGGTTTAAGTTGGAGAATATATATTTATTCTTCCCATGTTCTTACAAATGTCCAAATATGTCTCATAATATTTGCATGAAGACCAGATATGTCTCATAACATTTGCATGGGGATCTTGTAGCGGGCTCACAACCTCAAGATAGTATTCTATTTATATCATACTATATGTATTAGACATGTATGAATTATCATAATTTATAAGTAGCATGGTCATAATTGAAAAGAATGTCTAAATTCACAATTTTGTTTTGTAAAAGCAGAGTGTAAATTTGTAAAAATGGGCTTAGAAAAATGCCCTCCATAATGTTTATAGAGGTGATTTTCAAAACCTAATGCCACATACCTAGAGCTATATATACTATGGGGAAAACCCTCCTTCACAATTTTTAAAATATGTTTATTTTGTGTACAATAAAGTTGTGAAAATTGCATTTTTTTTGTTTTGAACTTTATTTGACTAGGTTTGTAAAATGCACGCCTAGCCCTCATTGTTTGGTATTTTGAGTGATATTAGTTGGATATGTTTTTATTTATTTATTGTTTTACACCTTCCTATATTTCTATTTTTCTAATCTTGGCTAAAAACATGCATGTTGTGCAAAAACATTGCAAGCTTGCTTTGTAAATGTGAAATGCCCGCTTTGTCCACTAAAATGCAAGCATAAGTTCCATCCTTAGGTACTTTTAAGTGGCTTAAGTTGGATAATATATGTTTCTTCCTCCCATGTTCTTACACATGTCCAAATATGTCTCATAATATTTGCATGAAGTTGAGATATGTCTCATAACATTTGCATGAGGATCTTGTAGCGGGCCCACAGCCTCAAGATAGTATTCTATTTATATCATACTATATGTATTATACATATATGACTTATCATAATTTATAAGTAGCATGGTCATAATTCAAAAGAATGTCTAAATTCACAATTTTGTTTTGTAAAAGCAGAGTGTAAATCTATAAAAATGGGCTTAGAAAAATGCCCGCCATAATGTTTATAGAGGTGATTTTCAAAACCTAAAGCCATATACCTAGGTCTATATATACTATGGACAAAAAAATTCTTCATAATTTTTAAAATATGTGTATTTTGTGTACAGTGAAGTTTTTAAAACTGCAATTTTTCAGTTTTGAACTTTATTTGACTAGGTCTGTAAAATGCATGCCTAGCCCTCATTGTTTAGTATTTTTGGGTGATCTCAATTGGATATGTTGTTTTTTTATTGTTTTACACCTTCCTGTACTTCTATTTTTCTAATCTTGGCTAAAAACATTTCTGTTGTGCAAAAACATTGCAAGGATGCCTTGTAAATGTGAAATGCCCGCTTAGTCCACTAAAATGCAAGCATAAGTTCCATCCTTAGGTATTTTTAAGTGGCTTAAGTTGGAGAATATATGTTTCCTCCTCCCATGTTCTTGTACTATTCCATATTTTCTTTTTGAGCCATAAAAAGTATTTTTTATACAAAAAACCATATTTTGTATTAATGTTGATTTTGCAGAATAACTCATCAATGGATCATTCAAACCAGTCATCTCAACAAAAAATTCCTCGAAAAAGAGGTCGACACAAGGAAGTAGAATTGAATAATATTCCATTTTTTCCCCCACATGATATTTTCCTTCAATTCACTCCTACTGGGGGTAAAAAAGCTGCTATTCATGCTGCCCATCAACAATGTCAAGCACTTACAAATCATAACTCCATACCAAAAAATAATACTATGAATTTCCATCAAACAACAGACAATCATGCAACAACTGTTGAAATTAGATGTCCTATATGTAAGCAATGTGTGACAAACAACAATGTTTGTCAACAACCTAGGCAGCCTTTGACTCCAATTACAATTGAGGGAAATGGTAATGTAAAAGATATAACTCTTGACCATACTATTAACTCTAATTCACATAATGTGGTCCGAAATGTCCTTCAAAGATCAACTGATGATGATGCTACCATTACCAATAATTTGTATCAAAGTATAGAAGGTTGTTTTGCTCAACAACCTAGGTTTCATTTGTCTCCGGTTATGGTTGAAGGGAATGAAAGTGTAATCCTACCTAGTGGACAACAATTTGAACATGCATCCCTTGAGAAGTTGGATACAACTATAAGTCATGAAACAATTGAAGGAACTACTTTTCATGAACAAATGGATAGAAATGCACCCACAAAAAATCAAAATTCTGTAGATGCACAAGCTTTGGTAGAAATAACTGAAGGACAAATGGATAGAAATGCACCTACAGAAAATCAAAATTTTGCAGATGTACAAGATTTAGTACAAATGCCTGAAGGACAAATGGATAGAACTGCAACTACAGAAAATCAAAATTCTGCAGATGTACAAGCTTCAGTACAAATGCCTAAAGGACAAATGGATAGAAACGCAACTACAGAAAGTCAAAATTTTGCAGATGTAGAAGCTTCAGTAGAAATGCCAGAAGGACAAATGGATAGAAATGCACCTACAGAAAATCAAAATTTTGTAGATGTACAAGCTTTAGTACAAATTCCTGAAGGGTGTTCAATAGACCAAACTACATATGCTGTAACTAGAAGGTCGGCAGGAAACTACTTAAGGACATCCTTATTGAGTCTTAAGAAGCAGTCTGGATGGTTTAACCGCAGAGTAAATGAGGGGAACAAAAAATTTAAGGAAATTGGTAGATGGTTCTCTGGGAAGTCACTTGAAGATGTAGATGAAAATGACATTATTTTTGGAATTGGGTACTTCATGAGCAAAACCTATAGTGACAATTCTAAATTTGAGGATGTTCTTGAACACCTAGATGGAGTGCTTCATAAAATTCGATCAATTGTTATGCAAGAGACCTGTAATGATTTTGCGCCTAGGAATATGGCTTCTGTATTTATTGAATCAAGCATGAGCCATAAGGCTTTGCAATGTCTGAAGTGGATTGACCGTCATGGTGTATTGCAAGGGGTTAGTCCAACTTCAGTTTCCAAGGAGATGACAAAGTGGAGCAAAGAAGCTGAGGATATTGATATGGGTTGGGAGAGAATTGATGGTCTCACATATGGAGTTAGAGTGAAGCAAGTAAAGTCATATGTTTCCTTTATGGTTGAGTCCTATGAAAAGAGGACTAGAAGTAGAGTCATTGAAGTTTTTGTTATCTCCTAAATAAAATTTTCAATAAGTTCACTCAAAACAATTTATTTTTTGATCACTAATGAAGGTTTCAGGCCATATTATGAAAGATATGGGGATGACTAACAAGGTTGGGATATCTGATGTTCTGTTTTTAAAGAAAATTTGAATTTTTTATCTTTCGGTGGCTTAGGCGAGTTTTTCAACAACTCATTAGCCACCAAAAAGCTCACCTTTCGGCAGCTAACAGTTTTAACACAGGACCATGTTAACCACCGAAAGCTTGCTGATCGTGTTTTTTTTATGAAATTTTGGGAAAAGGAATTTCGGTGGCTTAGGAGAGCTTTCCAACAACTCATTAGCCACCGAAAATCCTTGGTTTCAGCAACTTAGCGGGTGATTGAAGGAGGGCATTAACCACCGAAAGTAAGTGAAATGCGTTGGGGAAAAAGCCCGCTCAAAAAACTCAAAACACAGGTTTCCATCACTAAGCGTGGTTTCAAAATGGTCTCTAAGCCACCGAAAGCATACTTTCGGCAGTTAAGATCGAAATTCCAGGATGCTCTAAGCCACCGAAAGGGGCGTTTTACTGTGAAAAGGCATCATTTTAAAACAATGATTATGAACGACTGGAGAATCATTTTACAAAATGCTCGAAGGTTTTTGTTCCTAACAGGTCAGAGAACAATAACCTATCTCATTTTTCCTACAAGTATTGAAAATTGGGAGAATCGAATCCATCTCTGAGACCTAATTTTCAGATCTCACAATTTCCTGTTTGACACATGTTTTTGAAATCTAGATCCCGGGCAAATTAAAATGAATTCCAAAAAACTGAGAGAGGTTTTTTCTCAGAACAAAACAATATACAAAAAATATTTCATTTTATACCCAGGTGTCACATTTTTGAAGGAAAAAATCCATCTCTGGGCCCCAATTTTCAGTAGTTTGGCCAAACTTTTAGGGCAAAAGTTGACCTAACAGAGCAATTGACAGCAGAGATTGAAGGACTCCGATCACCTACACAAAAAGAGCAAGATGAACCAACAGATAAGGCTTCCTCTAGCAAGTCCAATACTCAAAGTATAAATCAGTTGCTGAGGCAAGTTTATAAGATGGAGATTCTAGAAAGGGAGATAAAGAAGAATAATGCTACATTGACTAGCAGGAACAAGCTGCTGCATAAATCTTACCTGGAGCTGAGAGAAAGGTATGATTTCCTAAAAAGACTAAATAAAAGGTATCTGAAAGACAACTCAAGATTGTATAGGATGATTAGTATTCAGAAACTACAAATGAAGGAGGCCAAGCTAAATCCTAGCAGCCACCTCACATTGGAAACCCTAGCGGAAGCTGTAGTTAGCCTTCAGCCTCTAGAAGCAAGCTAGGATGCTGTTAACCATCCTAATATAGAGATTACTGAAGAAGAAATCTAAGCAGACAGACTGGAAAGAACAATTTTGGAGGCAACCTAAGAATTTTGAAGAACAGGGCTTTCGATGGCTTAGGCGAACGCTGAGGCAATTCATTAGCCACCGAAATCCCTGCTTTCGACAGCTAATGGTTTTGATATTTTGGCCTATTAACCACCGAAAGTAGAAAGAAGCATAATATTAAATTCTGACATGCAGAACCAGTATTGGGCGAGCATGAATGGCTCAGGGACAAAGTATAAAGATGAAGGACGCTGAAGAAAACAACAGGGAAGGTATGCTTCAGTTTTACTGTGACATAACAGTAGAAAAGGTCACCAATACTTAATTGTCAGAGTGAAACAGTGACTTAACTAGCAGAGGACTAGTAGCAATGATTTCCAGTACTTACTTCAGTTATCAGAAGGTTCAAACAGTGAATGAATTCTACAGATAGTTAGACTAGTAGTTAATTAGGGTTTCATGACCTAATTATGCAAAAAACAATTATTTTGTTTATTTTTATTAAATCAGATCCACGTTTTCAGGATCTGAGTATTTTGTAAAGGCTATAAATCCTAAGACTTATTTTATTGAAAAGGTTCGACTTCAGGGACTTGTAGACCATACTATTGTCAGCTTCTCATTTTGCTCATGATTTAATATAAGCTCTTTTGTTATCATTTGTTCAGCTTCCATTTCTGTCTTTTCTGTGCTTATGCTTGAATGTGTTATTCAGGTTATATTCAAGTTAATTAATGACTGATAACTGTCACCCTATTGGCATGTTGATGTGATTTGAATTATAAGTACCATCCTTATCATGATTTAGCCATTTATATACATATGTTTTGTGTGTAAATATGCCAACCTAATGAGTTCTCCATCCCTGCACCTTATTGTCAACCTCTGAACAGTGGTAACTAAAAGCCTTGTACCTGATTGAGTTTCATGCATGTCTTGAGAGTGGAAGGTAATATAGGTCACCTGACTTGATCCATATTAGAAAACCACAAAAACATTGTAAGTTACCAGGCATCCTCGAGCTGCAACCTAGAGGAGTTTCCTGGAGTGATAATAGTTTCTTTCAAACTTGGTATTGATTCTCGTGTACATTATGATCGAGGTGGGAAGGTATGTGAGATATTATTTGAGTTACTAGAAGATAGTGGCTTGATGTCTTGTGTAAGCCTTGGAAAATGGGATGGAAAGGAAGAATATAAACAGATTTTAACACATGTTGTTGATCCTACAAATGAGGATAGCTTAATGAATCCGATAAACAAACTTTCACAAGATGGGATCCTAATGCCAGATGGAAGGGTAGTGGAAGTGAATTTGTTCAAGTGCCATGATCTAGTGGCCATATGCAGTTTAGTATGCAATAATATTGTTTCTCCAATGGAGAATAATTTTTGTCCTTGGTGCATATGCCATAAAAAATATATACACATGGTTACAGATAAAATCAAAATTCAAGATGGGGACACTATTCGTAGCATTTCCAAGTTTTATGCAATGTCACCGAACTTGCTCATAGTATGTTTTAAATATTTGTTAAAGTTTATTGATTTTTGTTGATATCTTTCCATGACTTTCTTAATCTTACTTTGTGTTAAAACTTTAGGAATTGAATCCTGGTTTGGAACAAAGCATTAAAGGATGGGAAGAAAAGTTGGATGAGTGTATTACAGACATTCAACCAACCTTATGCAATAGAGAATTGAATATTATCAAAAAGTATCTCATGAATAGAACAAATTATCAAAAGGTACATGTTTTTAGATTTATTTCTTTATTATAAATGAAAATTATTATTATTTAACTAACTCGTACCTAGTGAAACATGTGCTGCCAACTTATTACAACTTACTCCTGGCTCAATGTCCAACCTTGTATATTGTACTCGCCATGTCGAAATTAGAACTGTTTTGAAGATGTTTCGTGAAATTCTAAAAATTACACAAGATTACGACAAGGCTCATCCAACTAGAGCGATTGAGGAAACATTTTTTTTCAAATTTGGGAGGTGATGGAGAAAATCGCCTTTTCATGTAAGACCAGGGAACCATACCATCATAAAGGCCTAGAGTACAATGATTTTAACTATGGGCAATCAGATGAATCCGCATCAGACAAGATCCTCATTTGACATGAGGGTATTTTAAAGGTTTAATAATTATGTTAGCATATCCAATATTTTTAATGTGGGTCTTGACTAACAATAAGTGATTATTTTATGATGGCACAAGAGTGAAATTCACTTTTATTTTTATGCAATTTTAATAGAAAATTAAGTAGTGTATCATGTACAATGAAATGTTGTGCTTGTAGGTTATTGAAGGCCCACTAGATGAAGAAAAGTATAAAAAGTTGGTGAGGATGTGGAAGTGTTATAAAGAATTCCACATGGTGCAATTGCAAGGGTGTGTAGGGGATGATAAATATGAATATGAGGAAAAGTACACCAATTTATACTAAGTTCATAGTATTATGTTTTTCACCATTATGGTATTATCTCAGTCACAATATAAAATTTGATCCACTATCATTGCAGGATTGGATTCCTTGCTAGTGAGTGCCTTTGGTTTTGTTCTTGTTGTTTAGGAGATGAGATTGTTCCTTATATGCATATCCAAGGGGCCTATGCTCTTTAGATGACTAGGTCTGCTCATTCTTATACTTTAGGACGATTAAGGAATGAAGTAATGGAACATAAGCATAGGGAAATGAAAAATTTGAACAACAACCAAGGAGGATGAAGAGGATTTGCTAAGGAGTATAGAAACACATTTGAACATGAAAAAATGTGTCTTGTAAACGAGACACAAGCACAATTTTTCAAACTGGTTATGAGGTCAAAGGGTACTTTCCAAAATTTTAAAGAAAGAAGATTTTTGGCTTCCAATATTAGATGTCAACTTCGTGTTGAATATGAAAAGATAATAAGTCCACTAAATGATGAAACTGCAACATAGTTGGCATCCCGCTTTCCTGATGTCACTTCTAAACAAGTAAAACAACTATTTCTATCATGGGTAAGACAATCTAAAAAATCATTGATTGCACCACCAACAATAAGTATGCCCTAATTTTAAATGGTTTCTAATTCTGCTTTCATTTTATGGTGTGAGGACTCATAATATGTTTTTAACTACTAAATACTAATATGTTCTCGCAGTTCAATAATCATCTTCCAAGATCAAGGCCAATAAGCAAATATGGTTAAGAGGCTTTTCATTAATCACATCGCTTTGGAAGGCGCAAGGAAAAAAAAATGTTCAAATAAGAAATAACAGTAAAAATCTAAGTGTTTCATCCAAGAGGAAAGTGGCAGTGCAAACTGATCAAACACAAGAATTGAATGGGGCAGCTGGTGTTGAAATACCTATGATGGTGACTGAAAATTCTATAAAATCGGTGTTTCATCCTCAATAAACGAAGCAGGGAAAATAAATGAATTATAAGAAGTGTATGGAGAAATTGCTATTGATATGCCAATGATGGAGGCTACGAATCACAATAAAAAGGGTGTCCCATCCTCGGTAAATGGTACAAGGCAGAGTGGTGAAAACTAAGAAATTTAAGGGGCAGTAGTTGATATCCAAAAGATGGATGTTGGGAATCCTATAAAAACTGATGTCATTTTAAGAAGTGTGAGACAAGCCAAAAATAAATAAAAAAGTCCTAGATGATCAAATGCAACATTGTATGCAAAATGGTGAAAGAAACTTATGTTGTAATAAGCATTTCTAGTGATCTTGTCGTACTGAAAATTTATTCTATTGTGCCAACATTTATGTTACCAAATTTTGGACATGTAACAAATTCTGGAAGGCATATTAAATATTTAATTTTTTTTTTCCAGTAATAAAATTATAGTTGTTTTCTGTGTTTGCTTATATTTTGTAAATTTCTGTCTTTTTTAGGCCAATTCTATAGGCATTATAGCTTTGGCATATTCACTGAAATTTGGTTGCATGAGTAGAATTGTATGACATTGTTCTAGAATTGGAATTTTAGTTTCATTAGATAAAGAAACTTACATAAATACAACAATACATAGCATCAAAATTCTCATAAAGAACTTGAATGGTCTCAATCCATCATCCCCATAATATCCATATAATATCCACAGTTCCAAGCAAACAGCTAGGATCTACCTATGTCACCAAATCTACTCACAACTCATATCCACTAATCACTATCACTATTTTAATTTCTTACAAATTCAAATATATATGCCTACAGTACACAAGTTAAGTTTTCAATTTTGATATTGTTAACTTTCTGGCCTGTTATGTACACTTATTGAAATGTTAAATTCAAAATTACCATTCACATTAAATGCATCAAATACATATACATTGCCGAGAAATACACACACACACACATATAAATTTATTTATTAAAACTTAAAATGTATTTACATACAAAACATATATAAATAATGTTATTCCATAATTCTAGGCTGCTTGGGAGGTTTAGGCTGCAAGTCATCCTTTTCTAGAGAAGATAAATTTGTACATTCTAGTCTCTTGCCTTGTCTAGAAGCTTTTGGTTCTTCAAAAGCTGCAGCAGGTGCATGTTCTGATTTTTGTTCTAATTCTTTCACTTTTGTTGTACATTTGTGCAAACTTTATTTCAATCTATCTATATCTTGGATGTACTTCTTTAACAGTTCCACATTCTTCATATTTTTCTCTTCATGTTCCTTTTCCTTTTGTTGAAGACGATCATTTGCATATTTCAACTCAAACTGAACTTGGGTCAATTTTTTCCTGAGCTGCTCTCTCTGTCTCCAACTCTTTTGCCCTCAATTCTGTATTATCTGGAGTATACACAATTTCTACTCACTGAAGTATGTTGTTCTTCTGCAGAGTGGCAATTTGGGATTTCATATCTTCTATCTCAGACTTACATCCCAAATGTTGTGATTCTCTATCCTCCAGTGTTTTCAATCTGAGCTCTTTAATCTCATCTTCCCTCTCAACTACCTTGTTTTTCAATGTTTCTCTCGAATTCTTAAGAAGGCTCGGTAGCTTTGTAACCCCTTTTTGAATTTTTCATGAACTTGTATTGCATTAAAAGCTACATCCAGTGCCTTCTCTCTGTTTTGCAGGGAACTCTCATACCTTATTAAAGCTTGTTGGTGTGCTGACATATCATAAATTTCACCAGAAATCAGATGCCTACTCTGTCCCTTACCAATTTCAGATTCTTTTAACTTTTCAACTCCTCTAGTCTGTAGTTCTGCAGTAATCTTTTCAAGTTCAACTATTTTTCCTTTCAACTCTTCATCTTTCTTAGCAATTATTTTTTTCATGTTTTCCTCTTTTTTTCTATATTCATTTATCTCAAGTTGATGTTTATTGTAGTCTTCAGCAAGGTTGTTTTGAAACTCAACCTTCATTATTTCAATTATTATGTTTTTCTTATTCACTTCACCCATAAGTCTTGCTTCGTGGTCGATAACAGTCCTTAGAGGGAGAATGTCCAAAACCTTCGGTCGATGTTTCAGCTCATATTCTAGTCTCTTTATGGTTTTTTCATCTTTCTTCCGAACAACCATATATTCTTCTATGCATTTCTCATTTTCCTTTCTAAATTTATCCTGAATTTTTTCTAGTTCCTTATTCAAAGAATGAAGAACATAGTCCTTTCCTTCTATTGTCCTTCTCGAACTGTCCACAGTATTCACAAGGGATTCTCGTAATCTTGCAATTTCCTTTAAACAGGGAAAATTTTAAGGAGGCTTCAAAAAATGAAATTTGGCAACTTTTTTTTTGGAAAAAAACATTGAAAAATGCCTCCTATCTTAAAGAGGCCCAACATTTGCAAATTTTTAATAGAAGATTCCATAGTATCCACATGTTCTATTTCTAACCTTGCAATTACCTGTAAATAGTGAAAATTTTAATGAGGCTTAAAAAAAAGGAATTTGGAAACTGTTTCTTTTTGAAAAATAGCGCCTACCTTGAAGAGGTCCTCAATTTGCATTTGCTTAATCCTATAGAGTTCTTCTACGCTCTATACTGTGGTAAGATACCAATAAGAAAAAAAAATTCTTTGAAATTCAGCTTTTTTTTTGAAATGTAACATTTCATCGAATAGTAGCTTAAAAACAATTTTACCATCAAAAAAATATTTTGGAGAGGAAGTTTTCTCAACTCCTAGCTGTGGAGGTGTATATATAACAAGTGCCATTTCTACAGGAGCATAAATATCATCATCACTATGCTCCTCCTCTTCATTAAACTCAACATCATGCATCTCGTTTACATTTTTATCTCTGCCTTCATGTAATCCGACCAAAATTGAGACAACATCAAATTCTTCAGGGTCACTTCCCATACCTTGCATACAGTACTCAAAAGGCTCTTCAGGGACTTGTACATTGTCCTTTGGAGATTGTTGAGGAACTTATTGGTTAATTTTGTCCTGTTTCGGCCTCTTAATGTAAGTATTCTTAAATCTGCTTCCTTCTACAGTGTTGGGTCGATATAAGTCAATAATTTTTTGTAGTGTACCAGGGTAACTGAAATTCACTCTCTTCATTTTGCTCTCCTGCAGTGAAAAATGCATTTTTTTTGCCAATAGATGAGGGACATCTATGTCCAGGTATTCAACCCAATGAATCACCAACTTCATACAATCACCTGAAATATCTTTCTTGTGGTGATTCATAATTGTCCTAAGTACAATTTGAATTAAGGTTTTGTACAGTACTGGGAGAACATCTTGCATCTTTAAACCATTCCAGGCAACCAAAACCATTTTTCCACGTATTTTGTTTGACATCTCACTTTTTTCTACTTCGAGGGTTTTATTGGTGGTCAACATTACTCCCCCCCGCGTGGAATTTTCGTTGTACTAGACAACAAATCAGGGTACAGACAAGTCCTCCTCCCTAAAAGAATCAATTCCTTGGACTCATCATCATAACTAGAAATGGAATTATCTATCTCTTCATTGTTGAAATTGAATTGACCGAAAAGAAAACGATGCACTCCTACTCTGACCAAGACATTTAGCATACCTTCTGGCCTGTTGGTTCTGTCACTCCATGCCTCAGCACTCTCTTCGAATTTTCCGACAGTGAACCTCTCAGCAACTTCAGAACCCCCTGTTTCAGTTGATGGCATGGAACATGAGGCTATTGTTTCCATTTTGCAGGATGATGGCACGCTCAAAAAGAAAGAAGGGGATGCACGCACAGGATGCGGGCGAATGCGCGCATAAGATACCAGTACGCTAACTTTTCCAAACTAAAATAAAAATTACAAATGTGTTTTGACATTTCCAAACTATACTAAAAGTTACAAATGTGTTCTGACTTTTGCAAACTATAATAAAAATTACAAATGTGTTCTGACTTTTCCAAACTATAATAAAAATTACAAATATGTTTCAAGTCAACTATACACAACTTACATTTTCAATTTCAATATAGTTAACTTTCTAGCATGTTAAGTATACTTATTTTTTTAGCATGTTAAGTATACTTATTGAAAATAATAAAGTAAGAGTAAATAATAGAGTAAAAATTTGGCATTCTAACTATTCTGGAAAAAATAGAGTAATAGAGCGAGTAATATAAAATAGAGTAATATTCTTCTCAACAAGTTTTGATGTTCTCTCAATCCAAACCCTCCTATTAAATGTTTATAGTAAATGGTTTTGGAAATTGGATGGCTAGATATATTGAGAAGACTATCCTTGTGTTAATTTTATATAACCTAACCTCATATGCTCACAGTCGACCTATGAAAGGTGCAATTTTAACCTTTTTTGAATTTTATGGACAATTGGTGTAAAATGCAAGCCATAAGCATAAAAATGCAAGCTAGGAATGCATAGCATTAAAATTGAACATGAATGAATAAACTTCCAAGTATCTTGGACAAATTAAAAAAATGACTGAAATTCTAAGTTTCGTAAAAAGCTGTGTGTAAATATTCAAAACTGAGCTTAGGAAAATGCACACCATAGTCCGTACAATTTTCATAAGTTGAAACTAACACCATGGGGTTGAATATAGATATATATTTGACAAAATCCTTTGTCAATTTTTTAAAATTATGTTTCATTTGTCCAGAGTTAAATTGACAAAATGACAACTTTTGTGTTTCAACCCAATTTTACCCAGATCAGAGAAATGCCCGCCCATCCCTAAGTATTGGGTATTTTTTAGTGAGTTTAGTTGGAAATGGTATGTTTTACTATTTTCCACATTATTGTACATCTATTTTTTCAATTTGGGTTCATAAAGTGCCTGTTGTGCAAAAACACTACATGGTTGTCTTGTATTTATGAAATATCCACCTACATTAATAAAAATGCAAGCCAAACCCTCCTATTAAATGTTTATAGTAAATTGTTTTGGAAATTGGATGGCTAGATATATTGATAAGAGTATCCTTGTGTTAATTTTATATAACCTAACCTTGTATGCCCATAGTCGACCTATGAAAGGTGCAATTTTAACCTTTTTTTACTGTTATGGACACTTGGTGTAAAATGCAAGCCATAAGCATAAAAATGCAAGCTAGGAATGCATAGCAGTTAAATTGAACATGAATGACTAAAATTGCAAGTATCTTGGACAAATTCAAAATTAATGACTAAAATTTTAAGTTGTTACGTAAAAAACGGTGTGTAAATATTCAAAAATGGGCTTAGGAAAATGCACGCCACAGTCCAAACATTTCACCATAGATATTACACCACAGATCTCTCATATAGAATTTACCATATTTATGATAGGTATAATGCTTACATCTCCCCATGAAAAGTGCATCTACACACGAGGTTGTAGGCTATTATACAAATACCGAAATCTAAATGTTGGTCCCACTCTCCATTTTCCAACAGGTTGACTATCATTTCTTGAGCCTGAAGATAGCTAATATCTATCAGGAAAAGTTGACCATGTATAGAAAACAACCTCCTTAAGATTCGCATAGCCTTCTATGGTGAACTCTAGTGAATTTGTTTTCTTCACAATCCCAGGAGGTACGACATGCATTGCAATAAGCTCAAAAGTAACCATGAAACTTTCATCTGAAAAAGGAATTTCCACAAAAGATTCACTACATATCATGTTACGAGACCTTATGTGGTTGAAAGCTTTGTAGGAAAGAAGATGGATAATGTGACGATGGATTCGATGTGGCTACAATACTCCAATACATGATGGTAATGCATTGTGAGTTCCATATTCTGTAGAGGCAGCTAATCTGGCAGTCACAACTTCATCATCACCCTTTGTTGCAAGAAGTTGGAAAGTGGTGTGCTTATCATATTTCATAGCAATAAAACGACAAAAAAAGATTCTCCCTTTCGAGTTCTCTTGCCCCACCTTTTGATAGATCTCATAGTAAAGAAAACATCAGCAATTCCTGCAATAAAAATAAAAATAACATTAGTTACTATAAAGATAACATTAGTTGCACAACTAGGTGAACGTGGGGGAGGTATTTATATTATATTCCTAGGAAATCATTTTTTTCGTGTTTGGTTAGGTTGTGGCAGAGGATCAAACACTAGAGTTGAACTGATAGCTAGCTGGGCTTTACTATTCTTTGCCAACTTTAAAAGGATCACATTACTTCAGGTTTGTGGAGATTCAAAATGCATCTTTGAATAGTTGGTAGGGAAATCAATGTTACAGGTTACAAATATGGATCAATGGAAACAAAGATTAACAAATGTTGGGAGTAATTTTCAGTATTTATCATTTTTTCATATTCACAAGGAACTCAACACACAGGAAGTTTGCTATCAAAGAAAACTATTGGTCTGGAAGAGGGTACACTTTATTTTGAGGAATTTCTAGATTCCACATTAGTGGATAAAGGTTCTATCCATTGTAATTAGTATATAGTCATTTATGCATTAGATACTATCTGAGACTTTTACATATGTGCACTCTACCCAATTTAGTACATTTCCATATTTTAATTTTTTTTTTGTCTCAGTCAATAAGGCATAGTGATCAATATGTACTGATGATTTGATGTGGAATCAGTTCTTTCCAGTAGAACATACAACTAATGACTGTTACAAAGAGTCTCTACTGAGTCTAGCTGGTAGTTTTATTTGGAACTTATGCACCTTATGTTTTCTGTAATTTTTCTTTGATTCATAAACATGAATAGAAAGAAACTGGGGTTTTTTTTTGGGTGAAATTTTTTTGATATAAACTAAAAAATATGAATTAAAAGATACATGTATACTCACCATCAATGATTTCAGTTGATATCAATAAACCTTGTTTTGTATAGAACACCTCATGTGGATGCAAATTCACACCTTGGGGAATATGGTGGCCTTTACCAATAACATCCAACTCACATTAAAAAATTCTTACCCAATGGAATGTTCCACCAGTAGAAACATCTACTAAACAATTCAACACTTCCACATGATATGGAATTTTCAATGACTCTTCTTCGGAAATACCAGGAAAATTTTCATAATAAATACGGACATGCATGCCTTCCTTTATGGTAAAATCAAATGGACTTGTGTTGTGCACTAGAAGCCCATCCATTTGAATGAATTGATTTCTTCCAATCTTGATAAAACGATCATCTCCCAATAAGGGAGTCACATCTAACCTAGATCCCATGTAAAACCCTCGCTTAATGAATGTAGTGGAACAATATTCATATGACCTTGAAGATAACGGTGATTTTATTTCAGATAATGAAGTATGGTGCAACATAAGTTTTCCACTATCATCTGCATACACCATTAGAACGGGAAAAAAATCATCTATACTATGTGTCCATGTGCCATCAGTGCCAATAGTGTAAAGAATTGGATCATTCTCACAAGGATCCAAGTTTTTCAACTCTACATTTCCTGTATGGGACTCATCAATAACTTTGCAGAGAATGATCTCTTCTAAACCACTTTCTTCTTTAAGAAGGGAAACCGTATCGAAGTTTGGAGCTTTTCCCCTAACACACTGCATAGATGAGTGAAAATGGAGTTGATAAGGTATTTGCATATTGTTAAGCTGGACGTGAGCATCATTACCGCTAGAATCTATTTCATCATCAGTCCAACAATAATTTTTTTTACATAATTGTTGTGACTCCCTTCGTTGTTTAGATAATTGTTACTTCATTTGTCGTTGTTTTTCTCGTATAGCATGCTCTTTTGCAAGTATTCAGAATGCTTCTTCCACAACTTCTAGAGGCAACAAATTTCGTTCTTTATGTGGAAATGGATTAGGGTCTGTACTAAACATGATTAAATTTATGAAAATTTGTAATCTACAATCATGACAAGATTCCCAAAGGGGCCACACAGGTTACACCAGGGATCTCTGAATTGGAAATAAACAGTGAAAAAAACAATCTAGCTCTATATGCACAATATAATTGCTACATTAACCTTTGGTAAGAACCGTTAATTTATTTCCTCCTTGTAACCAGGTTTATGGCATTGCATACACAACAAAATAAAATCTTTCGAGTCCTATAGAATTTTTGCATAAAAAAACTAGGGGTAAAATTGATTACTGTGCATATACAGTATCTGGTAAATAACTGTTATAGACAGATTGGTTAGATAAAAAAATGTACAATGGAAATTAGAAAAGGAATGTTACAAACCTTATAAAAATATAAAAATGAATAATCTCAAATATAAATACAAATGATAGTGGCAAACTTATCCTGCACCATCATACATTGTCTTTGGTTAGAAAATTTCGATGCAATCTGATTTGGTTTGATCTGGAATAGCATCCCATGTGATATGAAATTGTACAACAGAAACAAAAAAATAAATGATACAGGCCTTATAAAAATATATAAATGAAAAAAATGTATTTTGAGCAATTACATTCATTAAACGAATCCCAAATAGAAATACAACCATATTTGGAAAAAAAACATTATACCCTTTGTTCAGAAAATTTCCATGCAATCCGAATTGGTTTGATTTGGAATCGCAACTGATCTGATTTGATCAGTGATTCTTTTTTATGTAGAGGATCCACCAACCCATGGTTAACAGGGTTATCTTTCTAGTTTTTCTCAAGAAGGTACCTGGTTTGTTCACAGGGTTATCTTACAGGGCTTGTGAGTGAGGTCAAGCATGGCAGACGACCTAGTTTGATCAGAGGTTCTGGGTAAAATTAAAAAGGGTCGAAAAATCCGTTGATGCAGGATTTAGGTAAAATCGAAATGGGCCAAAAAAATCCGCTGATGGAGGTTCTGGGTAAAATCGAAATGGGTCAAAAAATCCGATGATGGAGATTCTCGGTAAAATCGAAATGGGTCAAAACATTTGCTGAAGGAGGTTCTGGGTAAAATTGAAATGGGTCAAAAAATCCGCTAATGGTTACTACCACGCATGAAAAATTTTAAAATTTTTACCTAACCGCACATCGTTATCCATGCAAAATCATTAACCACACCAGTTTACCTCACATGGGTTCGCATGCAGTCGGAAAATATTTCTGATGGAATTCCCTTAAGTGATTAACTGCGCTAATTACATTTTAATTAACTTCTAATCCATTCCTTATTTAGGATACATTTCGGGGGTGGTAGTTTCTTATGGTTTCTAATTTCATGGGTAGGGAAACCAATAGAGATATTTTGGAGATGTTACTCAATAATGACCAACGATTAGTCATTGTAGTGATGGACTAGCAAGGATGTGTGATCATTCAATTTATTTAGACCAAGCCACCAGATATGAGAACTAATATGATCATTATATTTTGATTAATGTAGTTGCATAATTATTGTTTGAATTAATCCATGTTTAATTGATTATAATATTTTTAAATTGTCTAATTATTGTTTTCCACTATTTGCATATATTGGAATGTATATTAGGGGTTATCCACCCCATCATGATGAGGAGATCACAGATGTTGATGAGAAATTTCTTGACCATAGATCTGACATGCAACAATGTAGGATATATCTTAGATTTTTTCACCATGTGGAAAATCATATTTGTGACTTGATGGATCGACACAGAGCCTGTATGACCACATGACATCGTATGGGACTTTGATCTTTCTCCCACGTGGTCAAACCTTCCCCTATATATGAAATTATTGATGTATCATATTGTTGGTTACTGATCCATTATCCCCACTAGGACCACCACCACCATCCCCTCCTTCAATAGGCCCACCACCGCCACCCCCTCCTTCAACATGCCCACCACTTCCATCCCTTCCTCCAACAATCCCACCACCACTATACCATCCTCCAGCATGCCCACCACCATACCCTCCTTTAGGAATCCCACCACCATCCCCTTCTCCAACAGGACCACTGCCACATTCCCCTCCTATAGCAGGACCACCACCACCATCCATTGATGCAACATTCATTAGCACACCAACTGCAACATCTATTGATGCACCATGTGAATTACATAATATGATGCTATCAAGTGATATAGTTCTTAATTGAGATATACATTAGTTTCTAGTCTTTGCATTGTTATTTGACATGGGTAGTGGTTTACCTTTTACCTCTTCTAGTGTACGTGGACCTAACAAATCTAGCTCTAGTAGCAGACCTAGTTATTATATTTGATTGTTGAGATATTATAGACATGTATATTGATTGTTGATATGTATATCTCACTTCATATGTTTAGTTCACACACACACACACACACACATATGTATGTATGTATTGATTTTCATATTATCATTAATATATATTATTTGTTTTCATTTCATGTTCATGTTAATGTTACTGGGTAATTTTGTTAATCTCTAATATTGCTGTAGATTAATATTTACTCTTAAAAACAATTGGAAAATTTATTATTGTTGGAATTTTTACATAGCATTGAGATATTTGTCATTCTGGAATAAAAAATTGAATTAATATATCTTATAATGGGATTTTGTCTTTTGAATTTATAAGAGTTATCTTATGGTTAAAATATCAATATGAGGGCTCTCGAAAAGGTATTGTCCTTGAAATGATAAACTAATAATCTATAAACAATTATTTGTTGTTCTCTTGGTTATAATTGAGTGCATTTCAAACGAATTGCATGCCTTCATTAGTCAGTAGATGAAGTTACTACACTAGATATGGATGGTTGTAATATGTTTTAGAGAACTTCATTTGTGAAAGTGGGTTAACTATAACAAAAATTTCAAATGAATTCAAAATATGTCATTGATTATTTATCCAACCCTATGGCATGTTGTTTGAATGTTTGGGTTTAATCTTTGAGATTGTGCTCATTATCATTCTATGATATAAAAAAATGTGGCCAAAAGTTGTAATATATTTTTAGGTGAATGATTTGGGCTCACAGATGAACTATAATCCAATATGCATACACAATAAAATAATGGCATTGGATTTGTACATGCTTGTTATTAACCAATGTTTATTATGTTTTGGTTAGTTTTTAACTTGAAGGAAGTTTTGTAATTGCTAATGCACTTGTTCATTTGGTTTGTTTAAATAAAATTGTTGTATTTCTATGAGTTTATTAGTAAATAAGAACTTGTACATGATTGATTGTGGATAACCAATGAAGGAAATCATATTCAATATATATTATTCATTTTCATATCATGCTAGTTGTAATTTTAAATTAAATTATTATCTTTTTTAATTAAACATTATGTTATTAATAGAAATATGAAAACCAATGAATACCAGACAATTTCTCATGTCAAATGAGGATGGATACAAACAATAACAAGAATTATATATATATATATATACACTTCTCAATAGACATTGTATATTTCTTTACACACCTTTCAATAGATATTGTAATTATATATACATTTTTCTTATTATACCACACTATAAAATATATATATTTTGTTTTGTTTTCTAGAATCTGTCAGACTTGTGGGAGTGGCCTTTGGTTTAAGAAACCATGACCTAGGGACATCTAATCCATTAAATTCACCCGTGGATCACACTTGTCATGGGTCATACGGTATACCAACCCTCAACTGGTTAGATTTTGGGTGTTTCCTTGATAAACTAGTCACTTATAAGGGAAATTGAACCAGGGTCACCCTGCTAATGAGACCCACATTTTAACTGAATGAGCTAGTAGGAATTGACCACACTATAAAAAATATCATGACTTTATATACTTTTAAATAGTATTTCCATTTCTTTTTATTTACTCACAATTTCAAACAAAGTATAAACAACATTATATATCATACCTATCAAATCAAAAGCTTATATATATATATATATAATGAATATCAAAACAATGTTATATATCAAATAAGTGAAAAATCAAAATATATATATCGAAGTGTTATATATCCAAGAAAAATAAAATGTGATATTGAACAAGGTTATATTATTCAATAAAAACATATATTTCTTGGGTTAGACTCGTGGTCATGCTTGTGTTTGTTGTCGTGGTGATTTGGGAATTACAATATGATATCATAGTAATTGAAACCACTAGGGCCTATTGGATCTATGTGCTTCATATTAGTTTGAATAATGCATGTTGGCTTTTTTTATGTATTTGTTTGCATCACTATTGTGCCAAGGCCATGCATAAGGGATATTTTCCTGTGCTCCATTTTTACTCTATTAATAGTGTAATCTATCGAGATCTATGGAATAAATATTTAGCATGAATTTGTGGATACAATAAAATAACATCAATATCATTAATAAGTTAATTTGTGGATAACATACAAATAACATCAATAAGTTAATCTTATTGATCGACATTTGAAAGTAAAGTTGAATGGTGTTTGAATTTATGAAACCAATGTAGAGTGGGATGCTAAATAAGATTTGATAACCTAGTATGCTTTTCATCTCTTGAGTTTGAGGATGTTCATATAATGTTTGACTCTAGTTAAAATGAAATCATTTCACTTGGGTTGTGATTGTAATAACTTATAATTATTTAATGCCAGTATATATGTTATATTTATTAAACATATTTAAAAACTTGATTATTAAATGACATTCAAATAAATTGATCTTCATGGTAATATTTATTAATAGTAATCTTATAAAAAGAGAGAACATGCAAATATTTTAATGAAATTTATTCACATAAAAATAATTACAAAATAGCTTGAAGTTCCAAAAAATAATAATTTCTCTTCGACATTGTGGATGTAAATGGTTGTTAAGTTTTCATATCCAACATCATAATAATTTACAAAAAAACAAACAACATGCAAATCTTACAATTGGAAAGGTTTCATAATCCATTAAAGGCTTTGAAGTTCCACATTATTTTATCTTTTCTTCAACATGATGGTTGTAAATGGTAGTTAAATTTTTATATACAACATCATAAATGAAGAAAAAAGTTTGTCAATTATAGATAACCAAAATAAAATGCTATAACCATAACATAAATTTCCAAATAAAACATGTACATATCACTATTGGTTGCCATCACCCTGATTATCTTCCTTGCTTGGAAAGATAAAAAAATTTCCTTGCTTGGCAATATAATGTTGTTTTTCTCAAAAATATATTTTGATCTTGGATAATTCCTTAGTATGAACCACCATTCCCTATCAAACCCATCCAGGTAAAAGAACACTTGGTTGTAGTGTTTTGGGAAAACATAAGGCTCCTTCAATTTATCTCACATATTTTTAGAGTTGATACTTAGCCAACTATCAAAATATTCCTTTATATTATTCCATTCAAAATTATTCAACCATTTGAACCTAAAAATAACACATTTGAATGATGAGAAGTCCACTTGCATGATATCTTGTATCTTTAAGATGTAACCTAGATTCCCATCTATTAGGTTCTGATTATGATGGCTAGGACAGTTGGATTGATCAAACTCGACCTCCAATCCATACTCAAATTTGACACATCCATCATTGGTATACTCGGTGAAAAAATTATGCCCATATTTCCACAAAGATGGGAGAAAAAAAACTATAAAAATGTGAACAATCATATGTTGTCATATTTCTAGTAAGCCAAGTATTAATAAAAACATAAGACATGTTATAATTCAAATGTGAATTATAAAATGAACAATATTCTACATAGAGAGATTATTATAAAGTTGCTACACCTAATTTCTATGTTTAATGCATCATCTTCACCATGTGGATAACAGCTATACACACCATATTTCTCTTTGATCTAGTTAGCCACCTAAAATTAGGGATATATCATTGGTATGTTTTCTTTTAAATGATGAGGACAAGGCATGCTTCTACCATGCAACCATATGAATTATTTGATGTCACTATTCCATTTTCTTCTCTTCTCTTCATACAATGTGACCCATGGTTGTGCTTCCTCTACATTGTAATTAAGAACAAATTTATTGAGGGTATTAGTTTTTGCATGCATTGATGTATTCATGAAATAAAACTGATTCGTATGAGATCAAATATATATTATGAAGTTCAATGTAAAATGTTACTATGTAGAAAAACGATAAGAGATAAGTGAATTTCTCTTTATCATGCACCTTTTTCATTTGTTTTTAGTAGTTCCCCTTCCCTTTTGTACTCATCCTATTGGCCATCCAAAACCACTCTACCTGGTGTGTCCTTGATTTGCTTGATATATTCACTTTCATAATAGATTGACTCGTATACTATGTACCCCTCTTCCATAGACCCCTCGAGTTTTTTCCCTTTGTCGAACAATCCCATAAAAAATTTTCATGTACCTTTCCAAGAAGAACAAAATGACATGATACAACCCTTTCTAATTCAACCTCATTCGTTAGGTGAATTAGAATATGGACCTATAAGTCCATGAAAGTTGTGGGCAATTCATCCTCAAATAAACAATCTCAACCATCTCTCGACTCCACCATGAAATGCTATCTATATAAATATCCTTTGATGTAATCCAACGTATAAATGAAAATGATTTAGATATGGATCATTGCAGGTCTTGGGTAAGTCATGGTTCACACAATAACACATAAGCATAGGATAATGACATTAGAAAATAAACATGCACGAAATTAGTAGGCATAAAACTGTGAATGCATAACATATTATAAACTACACTATAGAAAAAGAAGCATGTAATTGACATGCATGCCCTTAGAAGATTTAAATGGTCATGCAATTGCAACCTCGAGAATTTTTCTTCTACAATAAAGAAAAATTCTAGATTCGACCCATGTAATGAAGGATCAATTACATTCAAGATAAAATCCTTTTCCAACTAAATATAAGCTTTCATCAAAATCCATGGGACATCACCTTCTTTAAAATACCAAGAGGGACCGACCTCTCCTCTACTTTATTTTCTTGGACAATGTTTATTTTTATTATTTGAAGAAATAACATCTCTTCTAACAATCAATGTGCTAATAGTTTTTTTCGAGGTTATGTTCCTCCATAAAGAAATCAAATAATTTTTGAATATATGCATGGGATCTAGTAAGTGGAAAACTTTAAGATGCTCTCAATATGGAAGCTCATAAAACACATATTTCCTTTTCATCCGAATGGGAATTTTCTCAGCATAGGTATGCAAAATTTAGGATCATCAAACATAGGCTCCTTATCTGAATCAAACAATTATACAAATTCCTTCTCTTTCTCTATGTATTATAACCTAAGCCAGTGTGTGAGTGTCAGTATTTCAGGTCTTTCGTTTCTCTCTGGTTACCATTGAAGGTAGTTGTTTCTCTTCTATAAGGGTGGTATTCTAGGAGGAACACCGTCGAGCAATTGTATACCAGTTTTCATTAGTGGTTGTACTACCTAAATTTTATTGAAGGGACATAACATTTATATCCATGATACCATTTTGATATAAGACTTGTGATTTTATTGTATATGAAACACATTAGTGTCAAAGAGGGAGGTTGCACCAAATTGATTTTTTCAAATAACATTACAAATATAAGAAAATCAATCAACATGCTTACCAAAGAAAACTACTCATGTATAATCATGTGTGGTGTATGCACATATTCCATGTAGTGTAAAGTATTTCTGCATTGGGATTGGCCTTGATACATCATATACTTGTATCCCTTCCCATAATTTCTTGAATTCGTTGATCAATGGTTGAAGGTAGACATAAATTTTATTCACTTGTATTCTACTAGGAACTATAAGAGCCAACAAAGTATTTTCTTTCTTCATAGACAACCATGTAGGGATATTTATATTGACCACTACCATTGGCCAAAATAATAATTGGTGTTTTGGAGATAATATGGGTTAAATATGTCCATGATTATGCTCGATTGAAGACATGATACTTCATTCTTGAATTTAAAAGGATTTGTATCCTCTATATGCTTCATGGCTATTGAATTTGCAGGAATCCGTGTAACTCATGGCTCACTTCTGTGCGAGGCATGCCACCCCTGTAACTTGGCTAATTCTTTGCAAAAAAATATCCTTTGAATCTTTGGGATTATAGGCATGTGCCTCAATAAATTATGAGGAGGATCATGTGCCTTAACCTTTTTTTTATATCCAGTACTTGTCATGCCCACATTCAAGACATATCTCTATTTTCAGGTATTTGCCTCTACATAAAATACGATCATTCAAACAATTGTGATATGATATGTACGTAACACCCAACTTTTTCAGTAGTTACTTTTCCTCTTCATAGATATATGGGAGTACATTTTCACTTGGAAGTTTATTATATTTGAGTATCCTGAAATTAATGGGTAATATAAATGTACACCGTCATTAAGCATATATTTTCATTGTTGACTTAATGGGGGTTGATGATTAGTTACCTCTGAATTTCCGAGAATCACATGTTTGACACACCATACATTGCTTTCAAGTTGTACAAAAGCATTGTTGTCCGCAGTTGGGTAGGCCTTGATCCATGCCCAAAGAGAGGGGTGGTAGAAGCATATTTCGGTCTTTCAAAAAAAGGCATTGGCAATATTAGAATCATTCTTGAGCTCATCTTATTGGAATACATTTAAAACAATTTATCTGTGCCATGGGTATCTCATAATAAATCATCCATGTCAACCTATATGTAATTTTTTTTGTCCCAAACCCATGGATAACTAGTGTTACTGTTAGAACTATTTTTGTTCCGCATAGAATGATGGGGAGAGTAAGACAATGAAATCAAATCCTAATAATGTGTAAGAAATACTATGCGTAGATTGGCGAAAACTACACTAAAGAGGATAGCGCTTCAATGGTGGGGATCTATAGGTGATACAAATCAATGGATATAATGGGTTTCTCAAATATGACATGCGCCCCCCAAGCCACTTTTGAATTTTTGCGGAACAAGTTAGAAACGGTTGCAGCTTTCGATGGTCAATATCAACAAAGAGGTAGATCAACGGAGGAGGCTAATTCCCCTAGATCAAAGTGCTCGTGGAGATTCTAGTTCTCAAATCCACGAAATGGGTTAAATAGAAGCAAGTTTAGACGGTGTAGATCGAACCCGAGAAAGATCAACAGCTGGCAGTGCCTCCACTAATTGAACATGCTCGGGGGGAAAACATCTCCATGATTTGTGAAATATAGCACTCCCTTTACACATGGACAATGGAGATTGAAGACATTCATATCAAAAGGCTGGAAAGGATTCTTCCTAGTGAAAGTTGCAGGAGAACATACCTGTGACAAAAAGGATGGTCTTGTGTACGATCTGTTCATTCCAAAAATTCTTTGTCGATGTGATATTTTGAGACAAGTGTGAAAAAGGCTGAAGTGACAGGTAATCAAACACCCCGACACCATTGGAGCATATCTGCGGTTGAAAAATCGGCTCCACGATGTAGATCACCCTCCCGAACCCAAAAGTTCACTGCATCAAGCATATGAAAATTGGGAAAGTATCCCAATGATTGAACTGCAGAGGATAGGTATGGCTTCCACACAAAGCGGGAAGACGAAGTGAACAAGAATATTTTGATACTATCGTCAATAAGGGTAGATGAATAGGGGATGTCCATGTCCATGTGTCTTGAGCCAAATGGGAAATGATGGGAACTAATGCCATAGGTCATTTCCGTAGCTAGAAGTATAACATCACAAAAAAAACGGTGGCTTGACTGAGATCTCATCATGACGGCCGGATCCCAAACCCATGCGAATCCGCGTGTTGTCATGTTTCCACTTGATGACGAAGTGTGCAATGGCACTGACGGGGTCATCGTCGGGTTCGACCTTCCAACTCTTTATAAATTCCATTTTCAGAGCCATTGGGAGACATAGACTGAATGAATGTAGAATAGAATTTAAGGTGGTTGAATGCTAGTCTGTTGAGATTCCTGAGAGTCTTAAGGGAAGTCTGTGATGGCTTCCTTGTGTAAAAGATATGTTTGTCAAGGTGTTCTTTTGGTTGGTGAGTCTTGTCCTGGAATCCCATTGTTCCTAAGATTTCATGCTAGGGGAACTCCAACCATCATGGTAAGGACATTCATTACATTAGAGAAGCCTTTCGACGCCAACAAGGTCATGGTAAGGATGTTCATCACATTAGATGGACCTCCTGGGGCTGGTGAGGGAATTGTTTTCCTAATAAACTACAACACCCCCGCGGGTGTTGTGCCTGGAATTTCTTGTCCAATGGGCATCCCTCCAAAACCCCCAGACATGGCCGTTGTCTTCATAATCTCAGAAAATGGTGACCATTGATATCAATGACCCATTGTAGCGAATGCTCAAACTATAGGAGAGGAAGACCAAATTCTTCATCGTCGCCTTTGTAAATTCCACTTGCCAACTTTATCTGGGGTGGTGATGAAGCCAAGAAGACACCGCACCATATGACCTGTAGGAGGACCCTCCTCATGTGAGGAGAGAAGCACAAGAATGAAAATCCTCCTTAAGGACTTGGTATTGTAAAAAACAATGCAGTCCTTCTTCAAGTCCCTTTGAATAACAGTGTTACCAGGAGATAGGGGGGCGAGGTGGAAAGATGAACACAGAAGGAACAAAAACCTTCTTGTTAGTTGTGAACACAGGCATAAAGGTTCCATTGAGAACATAATGAACAAAAATGGCCCATAAAGGAAAGGACACATTGTAGACCCATCAGGAGGAGAAATGATTCAAGCCGAATCAGCAACAAGCCACCGGAGAATGTCTTAAGCTGTGGTTTTCAAGACAGGCGAGCCCAAAACTAAAGACTGTGCACTATCGCTTAATACTAACATGCATGTTTGATCCATACTGTTTTGTTTTATGCATGTAAACTGTGGTGAATATGCCACGTTTTAGTTTGTTAAAGTTTTGATCATGATTGTAACTGACTTCTGACCTTGTTTCAAGGTTAGTCTCAAGGGCCAGAAGCACTATAAAGATACTCCCTATAGAGGGAGAAAGATTTGGTTTTGGTTGAAACCCGAGAGATTTTGGTTCTTATGTAATTTGATCCATTTTAATACAAGAAACATAGCCGAATTCTGGCCTTTGAATGTAAGAATTCCTATGTATTTTTTAGTTGCAGTCTGCAATCTCCTCTTCTTATGTGCATGTACTTCCTATTGTTTCTTTACATTATGTTTTCAACATGTATTTGACATAGTGTATAATGGTTCACAATTCATATTCTTATGCTCTGGCCATTGTTTTAGACATTCACCAAATGATTCTTCCACAGTTGGTGTAGAATTCATCCTTGCAGTGCTCTACATTGATGGTCTGCCATCGTTCTTCATTTTCCACCAGACCCAAACATATTGACCATAACCGAAGTGCTACCTTTCTCTTGTGGACATTCCCTATGCATACTGCTCTGTGTTTCTTGGTATTTTTGACCCCATATCCCAATACATTTTCACCTCGTTTCGAGCACCAATCCATGAAATTCATTTCGTGACAATATATCTAGCCTTGATAAATATCTTATGAGAGATCCCTCTCTGGAAACGGGAAAGCCATCTCCCTTTCCTAACGCAGTTCTCTTGTTACCTTGGGGTAAGCCTTTCTGCAACCTTTGGGTGCGATTTTGAATGCTAACAAATTGGCGTCGTTACCGAGGATGAAATTGAAAATCATCCTTGGGAAAAATGACAAAGGATTCTAAGGTTAAAGGGTTTCTGTGGGAAATCAAGAACCCCTACATGAGGAAGGTTGCGTCATTTTCCTTGGTGACTCCACTTAAAATATTCTAGAAAATGACTCCACTTGGGAGATCGACGGAAAAAAGGACCGACACAAGGATGAGGGTTTAAATCCTCCCAAATATATGGATGATAGTGCTGTAAATCAGGATGTCGATGGTGAACATCAGTCAGACATCAAGAAGAAAATAAATCTTTCACCCGGTGAATCCACCTTTCCAAAAACTCATGGTTCGAATGCTGTGACAATTCCAATAATGTCGTGATCCAGAAAACAAAGTCTCTGAAGGGGATTGGTAGGCTCCGCGGTGTAATTGGATTCATGATATAGGAATGGGTAGGCTTGATGAAAAGACAAGGTACTTAAGATTCAATTTTCTCCAGAACATCTTGGATTTTCTTGTAAATATTTCCTTCTCTTTTCCTAAGTTTGTTAAAATAATGCATCATGGCTTATTTCACTGCAAGCAAAGTTTTGAGTTCACTCCTGTATATCCTTCCTTATAATTTGAGAGTATCTCTTCATCCTGTACATATGATTTTAATCAAGACCTTTCACCTGAAACCCCTGATATTAAGAGGAATACTGGTGGAACTCACAATGCCATACCCGAGCGCATGTCTTTTCCATAAGACTTCATTGCATCTAATACCCAAAGAAAATATATGCCTCTTCGCTTGCCCCATATCCTTCATGGTTTCCCTACAAAACACTATAAATATCTTCCTAAGTTTGACGGAGAATCTGAAGACCTTACAGCTGAGAAACATTTACAAGATTTTGAATATTTTCTCGACCTTTTTGAGATAGAACATGACGATGTTTGTATGAGGGCCTTCTCCCAATATTTGCAAGGCGACGTTAAAAAGTGGTTTAGACATATGCAACTGGGATCCATCACTACATTGGAGGAGTTCTCTCATGCATTTTTAGAATTTTGGGGTGAAAGAAGATCATTGGACCGAATACTCTCAATTTTTTATTCTATGAGGAAATGTGAAGGTGAAACTACGTCAAGTTTCAACAAAAGGTTTGCAAGTTTCTATTACAACATGCCCAAGGAAATCCAACCCTTATAAGGTGCTGCAAAGATGATTTATGCGTCTATTTTTCCTACTGAATTGTCTTTATTTCTGTTAGAGATAAAATCGTCCACATTATAGAGAACGTTTGATGATGCATTGGAGGTCGAAGAAAATCTTAGAATGTCAAGGAGACTCTTAAACCATGGTAGCAGTGATGGAAGCGACAAAGGGTTGAACATGGTAGAGTTGCACGAGATCAAAGAAACATTCTATTGGCAACCTACCCCTTTCTCCAGTAGATAGAAAGAAGATAAGTATGATGAGGAAAAGGTGGCCAGTTCTACTAGTTGGTTTTATAAATATTGCAACCAGCTTGTTGCAGGTTTTGTCTATGGTAATTTTAATGAGGATTTTGACATGCCTATATACGATGAGTAGGAGGATGACTACTCAGATACCATGCCTAGGAAAATAGTTGTGGGTTCTATAAGTCCAGAACTGGATAGGGAAGGAAGTGAGAATTCTAGAACAAATGCTTCTCCATATTCTCCAAATTCAAAAACTTCATGTCGGAGAGAAGTGTTCTATTCACTTGGTCTTGTTGAGAAGAATGATCAAACAATTGTTGAAGCGTGTACAAAGAATGAATTCCTAGTTTCAGAAACTTTGAGTGGGAGTCATGATATTTCATTTGAAAATTGTTGTATGTACTTTGTGCATAAATCCTTTGAGAACCTATCAAAATATGGGCCAGAGAGGTTACCTCTCGAGCGATTTTCTCAGGACAACCAGGAAGCATAGTTCTCTGGACGCTGCTATGTTTTTTGTGATCCTATTGCCAATTATGTGGAAGGATTTTTCGTCCAAGAGGATCACCAAGAAGTAGATGAAAATTCTGGATGGGACACCTCTTTAGGTGTTCTAAACCCATAATTTAATTTTCCCAATTCTATTAAGGAACACAATGCTGCTTTCTTTACAACACTTGTAAGGAATTAGGTTTTGAGTTCTGAAATTTCACGCAGAAAGGTTGATGCCGCAGTTGTAAATGATTTGGAGCTCCCCTCACAAATTTTTCTTGAGCATCGTCTCCGCATGATGCTAGAAGAGTGGTAGTTGGAACATTTTTTTCATGTCAAACAAACGACTGAAGAATTCGACAGCCATCAAGGGTTTTACGACCCAGTAGAAGAATACATGGAGGGGTTGGGAAGTGGTAACCAATGGTTGTATCTTTATTGTAAAGATAAATTTATTTATTATAATCCGGTGCCACTAGGTATTTCAGTTTTGTTTTTGCTCCAACATGAAGAGAAATTGGATTTATGGGACCATTTTCTTCAGATGGCTTCATTGGAAGTCATAAGTGACTTGAATGGGTGATGAGGTCCAGTAGGTAGAGTACGTACATAGAGATGAATAAGCTCGACATGACGAGCATTTCCTTTTAAGTAGTTTTTAGTGTCAGTTTATTTTTTCCAGTTGGTTCCATTGTTGGTTTGATTTTGGTTTTTGGAGCATTTTGAAAGTTTGCAGCAAAGTTTGGGGATCCGCCCAATGGATTTTGGCACCTGGTCTACGTTGTTATTTTCTACCTCATAGGGAGGATAACATCCCTATCTGGAGCCACTCGTAAGCACTATTTTTGGTCGATGTAGAATGATGGGGAGAGTAAGACATGGAAATCAAATCCTAATAATGCATAAGAAATACTATACGTAGATCGACCAAAACTACACTAAAGAGGATAACACTTCAACGATGGTGATGTGGAGGTGAGCCAGATCAACGAATATAATGGGTTTCGCAAATATGACATGTGCGACCCAAGCCACTTTTGAAATTTCACGGAACAAGTTAGAAACAGACACAAATTTTGATGGTCAAGATCGACAAAGGAATAGATCAATGGAGGAGGTTAATTCCGCTAAATCAAAGTGCTCATTGAGATTCTAGTTCCCAAAATCCATGAAATGGGTTAAATAGAAGCAAGTTTTGATGGTGTAGATCAAACCCGGGAAATATCAACGGCTGGCAGTGCCTCCGCTAATTGAACACGCTCGGGGGGGGGGGGGAGACATTCAGATCGAAAGGTTGGAAAGTATTTCACCTGGTGAAAGTTGTAGGAAGACATACCTGTGACGAAAAGGGTGGTATTGCGTATGATCTGTTCATTCCAAAAAGGCCCCGTCGATGTGATATTTTGAGACAAGTGTGCAAAAGGCCAAAGTGACAGGTAATCGAATACCCCGATGCCGTTGGAGCATATCTATGATTGAAAAATTGGCTCCATGGCCTAGATCGCCATCCTGAACCCAAAAGTTCGTTGCATCAAGAATATGAAAATTAGGAAAGTATCCCAATGATTGAACTGTAGAGGACATGTATGGCTTCCACACGAAGCGGGAAGACATAGTGAATGAGAATATTCTGATAGCGTCGTCAGGAAGGGTAGATCAATAAGGGATGTCCATGTCCATGTGTCATCAGCCAAATGGACAATGATGGGAACTCATGCCATAGGTCATTTCCACAGCTAGCAGTATAGCATCACAACAGAAAGGGCGACGTGAGTGGGATGACAACATGAAGGCCAGATCCCAAACCCACATGATCTTGCCTATTGTCATCATTGCAATCAATGACAAAGTGTGCGAGGGTACTGACAGGGTCATCGTCAGGTTCGACCTTCCATCTCTATATAAAATCCATTTTTAGAGCCATTGGGAGACAGAGACTGAATGAATGTAGAAGAGAAGTTAAGGTGGTTGAATGTCAATCTGCTGAGAATACTGAGAGTCTTAAGGGAAGTCTACGATGGCTTCCTTGTGTAAAAAATATGTTTGTCAAGGTGTTCTTTTGGTTGGTGAGTCCCGACCTAGAATCTCACTGTTCCTAATCTTTCATGTTAGGGGAACTCCAACCATCATGGTAGGGACGTTCATTACATTAGAGAAGCCTTCTAGCACCAGCGAGGTCATGGAAAGGATGTTCATCACATTAGATGGAACTCATAGGGTTGGTGAGGGAATTGTTATCCTAATAAACTACAACACCCCCATGGGTGATGTGCCTAGAATTTTTTGTCCAATGAGCATCCCTCCAAATCCCCCGGACATAGTCGTTGTCTTCATAATCTCAGCACCTGGTGACCATTTCTAGCAGCGACCCATTGGAGTGAATGCTCGGACTGGAGGAGAGGAAGTCGAAATTCTTCATCGCTGCCTTTGTGAATTCCACTTGCTAACTTTATCTGGGGTGGTGATGAAGCCAAGAATATGCAGCACTGTATGACCTATAGGAGGACCCTCCTCCTGGGAGGAGAGAAGCACAAGAATGACAAGCTTCCTCAAGGACCTGTTACTGTAAAAAAAAGTGCGATCCTTCTTCAAGTCCCCTCGAATAACAGTGTTACCAGGAGATAGGGGGCGAGGTGGAAATCTAAACACAAAAGGAACACAAACCTTCTTATTAGATGTGAACACAAGAAAAAAGGTGCCATTGAGCACAGAATGAACACAAATGACCCAGAAAGAGAAGGACACGTTGTAGACCCATCAGGAGGAGAAATGATTCAAGCCGAATCAGTAGCCGAATCTAAGAATTCCTATGTATTTTTTAGTTGCAGTCTGCAATCTCCTCTTCTTACGTGCATGTACTTCCTTTTGTTTCTTTACATTAATTTTTCTTCATTTCTTTGACTTAGTGTATAATGGTTGAGAATTCATATTCTTATGCTCTGGCCATTGTTTTAGACATTCACCAAATGCTTCTTCCAAAGTTGGTGTAGAATTCATCCTTGTGGTGCTCTACATTGAAGGACTGTCATCATTCTTCATTTTCCACCAGACCCAAACATATCGACCATAACCGAAGTGCTACCTTGCTCTTGCACACATTCCCTTTGCAGACTACTCTGTGTTTCTTGGTATTTTTGACCCAATATCCCAATACATCTTCACCTCATTTCGACCACCAATCCCTAAAATTCATTCTGTGACAATATATCTGTCCTTGATAAATATCTTGTGAGAGATACCTCTCTGGAAACAGGGAAGAAAAATCCCTTTCCTAAAGTGGTTCTGTTGTTACCTTGGGGTCCGCTTTTCTGCAACATTTGGGTGCGATTCTGAGTGCTAACAGTTAATATACATGTTTTGAATTGGTGACTCGAGACGTAGTGGGAATTGAATAGGTGGTTGATTTAGCCATGCTTTGTATGCTTCTTCTTTGAGCTACATCCATTTAAAAACATTCTCTCGGTATAGAATCACATTGGGGTGCAAAAATAGATGTTAGACATGTTGATCATCATTGGAATCCTGGTTGCAAAAATATTGAACATTAAATCGATGATATTGGTAAACACAATTAATTTAGTATGTTGAAACATTAGACCAAACATTTATTAAAATCATGGAATCTTTTTTCCAATAGTACACATGCAATCAACCACTTTATAAAACAAATGTGGAATTAAGAAATAAATTAACATTAACTCCATTGAAAATCCAAAAATACAATTACTCAATGATCTTTTTCTTATGCCCTAATGGGATGTCTAAAGGCAGTCCCAATGAGAGCCATTTTTATGAGAATTTGGTGGCATACAAAAGTTATTTTTTATTAACAACTCGTCACCAAGAGATAAACTACATATTGAATGCAAAACAACAAATCTAGATTCCTTATTTTTCATAAATAACTCTTTTCCATTGGAGTGTTCCTCAAATGAAAATTTTTCACTGAACAATGAACACCTACAATTTTTTATGAACCCTGCAATGTTACCATAGTGTGTGGATGGCCATTGATATATAACGAGTTCTTCCTAATGTTTCAGGAAGCATAACCATTCATGCACATAATATACATGGAAATGATATGTTTGTATTTAACAACATTCAAGTAATCAAATCAACTATAAAGAGGACCACAAAATGGCATAAGTGCTACTAATTGTTTGGGAGGAATGAACACATGTGAAAGGATAAACACCCAAGATTTGTAACATCTATTTTATACTTCCTGACCATGTAATTGTTACCACAATAGGAAAATCAGATCCCAACATTGGGAATAGGAAGGGAAGATGACCAAGCACCATAGAAAGAATGATTGTAATTGGTTTGGTATTTACTTTGCAGATGGATGGGAAGAGAGAAGTCATCGCTACACTCCAACAATTAAACCGACCTTCGTTTGTACTTGGAATTTTTCTCTCTTACCTCATGCAACTTTTTATAAATACTTGCATAGATGTTTTGGGTAGTATTGATAGCATATGTTGACTTACTATAAATCTCAGTTGTCTCAATAGAAGGATATGGGTTGGTCAATTTAGGATGAAACATGGTTGATTTGGATTACAATGTTTCAAAGAAAGAACATATGGAAGTGATCATGTGTGTCTTTTATATTTAATCTATTAAGTCTTTGACCTCAGCAGGGGGTATTATACAGTCAAGTTTGAGTATTAAGTCATTAATATAATGGATAGTGTGACATGACTATGATTCACCTTCATTCCTTTATATTTTGACCAACTGCATACTAATAGGGTTTAAAAAAAACATCATGTTCAAGTTGAAGTACCATTGGTCTAGGATGGTTGTTGGATGATGTCATGTTATAGTTGGTGGGGTAAAGTGGCCTTTCATTTCCATTTACCATCTGCATGTAGTAAGTTGCTCCTGAAAACACCTTGTGGATTTTTGGGAGTGTTGGAGTATCATGTGCATTTGAACTTGATTTGGAATTAATGATCTTGCAAAATTCAATGCACAATTATTCAAACACACGTGCAAATACAACATATATTCAATAAGATAATCAAAATATAAATAAATGTCGACTTACTGTTGATGACAATGGAGAATCTTGATGAAATTGGAATAATACAGAATGAGCTAGAGTTTGAATAATTAGTTTTTTTATTATCATTCATTTTGCCTCTATATTTGAGTCAAAACCACAATCAATACATGTCTTCAATCATAAAATAAAAATTGGGAAACATGCATCATTCTACTTTTTAAGTAACTGGTGCACCAATTATGTATTAATGCATCAGATCACTTGAAGATAACAAGTTCACTAATGCGCTCATTCCATATGCACACCAATTTGAACATGTGCAACCACCTTCACAAAGGACATACATCCACAAAGTATGAATTTCAGAAGTTTACACTTTTTCTTTTTGTCTCGCTATGTATATAGTGCGCTTATATCAGTATAGCACACTGGTGCACTATTATTTGAGTAGCGCACCATAATTCCAATTTTGAGAGATAAAAATGTGTTCACGTTCATCATCAATGGGATGAATATCAAATGAAAAAAGTGGGAATTTAATTTTCACACAAAAACTTATAAATAAAAGAAAACCCCAATACCTAAAGCCTTTTTGGACAAAATTTTGAGGAGAGACTTGTGTAAGACATATTTACCAAGGAAGAGGTTTGGATAGGCATATTTCTTTGAAGATAAATTTTGTAGGGATCACTATGGACACATATAACTCTGTAGAGGAGACATTTTGGGTAAATTTTCCCTCAATAAATTCAAAAAATGACATAAATTTTATGTGTTCTTTAAATAATATAAAAGATTTCAAAGTTACATCCAATGTTGCAAACCCTTATGTTCTTCTTGCTTCAAGTTACCTTCATTATGGCAAACCCTAAGTCTCTCCTTGCTTTTTTTTTCGTCTCTCTTCCCATTCCACAATAATATTTGATTTTTTCCAATGTAAACTTCTTGGTTGAGTATATTAATATATGTCGATTTGGGTCGCCATTGGGATGAGACCATGATGCAATTCAATTCAAAACTGACTTTTCAACACTTTCATAGTCTGTAGCATGCACTCTCCAAAATGAACGCACCATTGCATTTATTCATGTAAGGTGCAATATTTTTTGCATGCTTTAAAAAATGTCAACATGTTAATTAGTGCGCATATTCCATCCCGTATCTACACACTCCATTTTTCATTTATCTATGTAAGGCACTCCATTTTTCATTTTTTTATTTAAAAAAAGTTAATTTGTTAAGCGTTGCACATCATTCAAAACATCCACACCGATGCATTTATTCATGTGAGGTGAATCTTTGGCCATGATTTAAAAAATATAGGATATACATATTTATAAAAAAATGTTAATAGCTTTAGTGGTCCACATTATACATAATAGGTGCACATGTATGTTTTTCATGTAAAGCACACAAGTGTTGATTTTCTGTACTATACGCATTGATTAACCCGAGTCAACCTAAAATTATTTACTTAGCATGTAATAATTTATTAGTTTCATTATGAAAGAACTTTAGATCAAATATGGCAGCTAAAAAATCATGGAATAAAAATCATAGTGAACCGAGCGAGGGAAACACATCCCAAATAGAGAACATGACTATGTTTTTGCAATTTTAATATAAAAGGAATATAATTTAATTATTTGTATGTTTAAATTATGTGTATTGGTTTATGTGTTACATAGAGAAAATAGTTAAGGAAAATCTATAATTTGAATGAAAAAGAGCATAACAACTTTAATAAATTATTGCAAACAAAGGAATTATGTGGATCAAAAGATTATAAACATGAGGTTTTTGTTCGACCTCATACTTACAATACTTCTCAACAATAATCGCTAACATGTTTCAAACTTTGGATTTTGAATTCCTTGAATGTCGTGTAGGGACAAACAATGGGAAAATAGAAGGATTCCACAATAATATAAAAATTAATAACTATGTAAATTATGATAAATTGATCATTAGTTCAATTGGAGTGGGTTTGGATGTTAATGAGAGGAGGGAAACATTATATAAAACTTTGAGGGATATAGTGGAAGGAATCTATAGACATTCTTTTCATTTATAGTACACAAATCAATCTAATGAAGCTAAGAATAAGGTTATAAATAAACTACGGGAAGAATTTCTGGAGTAACTTAGGGACTGAAACTGGTGATATTTGTAATGGAAAAAACATACAATAACAAAATAAGAATCATTTAAACAACATTATTTTTAATTTTTTATTTATAATATGTATACACTACTCCAAAAATTTACCTTGTTAACATTTTTGCTACATTGATTTTCATATAAATATTAATCAATTTTCTCATTTTGCTTTTTGTTTCTCGGGAATATTGTTAAAATTTGAATGGAAGAATGATGTGATATCCAAAAGATGTTGGTAGGGATGTCAAAATATATGTACCATGAGATGGTCAAATAAATGAACATAACCACATCTTAGGGGGATTCATATTAACAACAACGTGCATCAAATGTATGTAATCATTTCCTTATTTTTAATGTGCAGAGAGTTTAATTATCACATAAAATACTAATTTTCAATTGTTTTGTTATTATAAAAATGAAAAGAAAATGACATCCATTCAAAACATAAGATGAGATGACAAGGTAGAAAATAGTTGATCACAAAGTTTGTGAGTACTTGTGGTTTGCTTCGGATTTCATATTTGGTGTGATGTTTATATTTTAATTAATATATAGTCGTACATGGATGTTTTCTAACTGGTTCTAACATATGGTGAATAACCATCTAATCATTTGATTGGCATTGGATTAAGTATGGGTTGTGAGTATATGTTGGGTTATCAAGGGTTTACTGAACAATTTGTAAGTAGCTATGTTGTATTTTGTCTCTTACTTTATAATTAATGGAACAACAAGAAAACTTTAATTATATCTATGCTTTGTCATGGCATATGAAACTCATATGAAACAAAGTATGGATTAATGGAGCCAATAGAGGATTTATTGACACATGACATGATTAATGGTTTTGAAAATATCCGTGAATTTTATGATTCACTCTTTGCAATAATACACTTCTTCATTTACGCAATCATGTATATTATACTATTTATAAAGGTACATTTAATTTTTGTGCTTGTAAATGGAACATGAAAATGTGGAATGAAATGAAGTCAATCAACAAAGCATTTCAAATAACTCAAGAGCAATATTCCCTAAACGTGATGAAGAAATTAAGCATGCAAGTAGCTTAAGTGAAAACAACAGTCCGAGCGATGAATGATGCTCAATACAATTGAATGTTGTTACTGCAAGTTGTATATTTTGGAATTTTTATTTATGAAAAACAAACATTATATTTAATGTGGACATATTGTCCCAATTCAATGTCAACAAGTTATCAATAATTGTAACAATGCCAAAATTACATTTTTATTATCAAGGACCTTTGCGTAGACCCATTTTTTTCTTTCTAATTCGTATATAATAAAATGGATGTCTTCTTCTACTACATTATCTAATGTTGCATAATTTTATGTTATTGATTAAATGTATGAACGATTTACATTGTAACACTAAACAAAGGTGTAATCTACATGCTTATCCAAACACAATAATTAGAATATAAACATAAATATTATTGTAAACAATATTTGATTTTCTAATGATTAATTCAAATGTTAAATATATGAATGATTTGCATGGTTATAATGAACACATGTGTAATTTGCTTGTATATCCAAATATTATAAATAAAATATAAAAATACATATTATTATAAAAAATATTTGATTTTCTAATGATTAATTGAACATTTGTAAAAATAAAAAACAAGGAACTACATTTGCATATCCTTAGCGTGGAAAAATTAACTATTGAACCATATGCAATCTATTTATTTCAACTAATCAATTCATTTTATACGTTTGCATGAAATGATGCTTACTCGTTTTTTCACCCACTGGTGCTCTTTTACAAAATAAATTCAATGATGATCGTTTACATGGCATAAGAACTGGTGCTCTTTTCACAGCATACGTACTAGGCAATATAACCCATACAAGTGTTGTAGTGATCTCTTGCATGAATTAAAATCTAGTGGCCAGGGTGATAAATACATTCCCTTGGATCTCATGAAATAAGGTCTAAAACAAAAAATCAAATCACGAGCTTCTTTAATAATAATAAAAGGAAAACAAAATACCCTCTTCGTGATGCTAATAATGAAACCTTCCTTTGTATCCTTGGTGTCCAATCTTATGCTTACCACGATTCAACAACTTTGGGGTTAGGTCAAAGGTTAAAGAACTTCCTAGTCAAAGTTCTATTTGAAAAAATAAGGGCTTTTCTCATTGACTCCTGGGATGACAAATATAGTTGAGAGATGGTCTCCAGTGTCTTTACAAATCTATGATGTTTGGCCTAGGATGTTATAAGATGATTTAAAGTATTAAACATATCCTTAAACATATTTATTCCTAAATATATGTCTTCTCCCATTGTTGACTAATAATTAAGGATGCCCTTCAAAGAGAAAAAAAAATAAAAAATAACTCAATATATAGATTCCAATGATGTCGACAACGAGCATGAAAACTACAAATCTCATATTTTTGGTTGTATATGAATAGAGAATCGTCTAGGGTTTCTAGGAAAACCATAAACATGGGTAGAACCACATCGTCATGTGATTCATTCTCTTTTCAATATCCAATCTCTAGTTTTTGGGTAGAGCAATGTTATAAGACATTTGAATAAGAATTTGACAAAGCTCTCTTTTCATGAGTTCTGATGAGTTCAATATGAAATAGTATCATAAATGGGAAATTTAAAACAAGTAATCTTGCCAACTCTCTAACAAGATATAAATTTTAGGTCTAAATTGAGAGTTTGTGATTTGAAAATTCATTGGGATTTGCTAATTTGTTCAATGTCGACTTTATAGTTCCCCATATTAGATATACAAATTAATGAAAATAAATACATATGAATAATAATAAAAATATAATAATAAGAAGAAATAAGAAATACTATAAAATAATGATAATATTATTAATATTTTTCACAAAAATGGATTTTTTTTGTATTAATTAAAAAAAAGTTGTGGCCGACTTGAACAACCTATGGATACATTCTGCTTTTTTCTAAGATGAGTTATACAAACAATAGCTTCCAAAATTACAAATAGAGTGTTGAGTACAAAAATGGCATTGTCCACTAAATTCCTTCTTATACTATCTTTTTTGCAAGTGTGAAGTCTATAATATTGGCCTAAATACAAAATACATTTATATTGCATAGTAAAAATTTAAGCATTTTTTCTATTTATAATCCCTCTGGAGCCTCCTTTGCATGTCATGTTATGGAAGAGATATGGGAAGTTGGTGTTTGTTGTATTTACACTTGAGCTCATTCCACGATGTTCTCATCCCCTGCCACTATTTTCTCATTCCCATAGAATCCAATTGATCCCTTGGGGGATAACATATTCATGTCCATTGCAAAGCCTTCAACTATCCCCAGGGCTTGGTGCACTAAACTAACAATTTCATAATGAAAGGAAAGCTCTAGTATAGAACTCTTATTAGCTTATATGTATTCCAAACCATTATAATAAAAATCCTACAAATATAATCCAAGGTCGAAATGATTTATTCTTGAGCTCCACCAAGAACACCCAAGGAGACAACCTGCTTCCTTTCCACTACATTGACAGAGTCTCCAACTCAAAATGACAAAACAATTATCATTTTCCTTATAGGCTATTTCAGGGGAAAAGAATATATTATTCCACGGGGATTGGTTTACATAAAATACGGTAGAATGATGCAATAACTCTACCATGAAAAAATTACAAACTTATTTATACCACGGTCCCTTCACTCATGTCACCTAAATGTACCTAAACAAGCTAGCAAGGTCTGTGCAAGTGTATTTTGTTCATTTTTTGAAAGGCTCTTCACAGAGATAAGAAATTGGCCAATTTCCTATACTTCCCTCGATGTCTATTTTCCTCAATAGGAAGTGATTCAATGCAAGGTGAAGAGACTACTCTATCCCATAATTACCTACTTATATGTATTCCAGATACTTATAACACAACTCCTGCAAATAATTTTGGTACGAGTTCAACTTACGTTTTACTCCAGCAATAATTCAAGATGGTCGCCTCTTCCCTATGATTCCACTTCTTCCAAAATAACACAATTTTTATAGTTTTTAGTGTTCTTTAATTGAGTCTTGGTCACAGTTTGAAACCACCATTCTACAATATCAGATTTAGCATTCATGCACACCTTCAAACTAGTCAAAAGAGCATACCTGGTACTCCTTACCCCTAAACCATATAAGACTTTGCTTATTAGCTTCAATTCATCACCTGGAAGACCTTGTTGCTCAATTATAGCTCTCGTCATGATTTATGATGATTTTGGGTCTCTCCACTTCTAAGAAATAACACATGCATTGCTCTGACTCATGCTCACTATTCCACGTCCATTATATAGTATGGGATGCTATATGCACTACAAAGACAAAACCCTCTAGAGAAGGTTATAGAGGAAGCCACTTAAAAAGTGCCTCAAGTATCTATTTATAGCATGTCTCTAGAGAAGGCGAGAGGATGGAGGTTTTAGCATAGGTTTTTAATTGGTGCTTTTGTAAAAGTCAAATACATCAATGCAATTGAATAGTGGATGCACCAATGCAATTTAATATTGAATGTACTACTATGGTTGAATAGTGAATGAATACATTATTCTCCTTTTGATACAGGAAAAACTGTTGTTATATAAAAATGAAAATAATGGTGCATTCGCCACATGAAATGCCCTGGTGCGTTTAAGGAGTGAACATCCCAGTGTAGAGCAAATATGAAAGCAATGATGCGTTAATCCGCTTTTGATACAGGAAAAAATGTTGTTATATAAAATAGATGGCAATGATGGCCTGTTCCCCACATGAAATGCCCCAATGTAGTTAAATACGGTTAAAGAGTGAACACCTTGATGTAGATAAAATATTAAAGCACGCGGATGCGTTAAGCCCCTTTAGATACAAGAAAAAATGTTGTTATATTAAAAAATGGCAATGAAGGTGGCTTCACCGCATGAAATGCCCAGGTGCATGAAAATATAATGCAGCATAGTTGTCCCAAAAACCCATAGGACAAGAGCAATATTTAGAAAAAACAAAATAACATAGACGATGCACTAGATACTTTTATACGTATTGGTGAGTTATAACTATTGCAGCACCGACTAGAGTAAAATTACAAAAAATTCGCGTAAACAATTTAATATTTTTCTACAAATATGGTGCATTTAAATAAATCGACAGCTATGTTGCATGTAGAAATTCGGTGCATTGGATAAGGGATAAGTAATTTTTTTTTAAATGTCGCACCCAATTTGTTTATATTTTTCTATTACATAACGATGTGTTTGTATTCTTATAAAGCACCGGTGCGCCAACTAGAAGAACCACCTAGTGCATCTAGGTATCGGGCACATCGAGGAAGGGTTAAATAAAATAAAGTTATTGGTTGGACTATTCATTTTTACCATTATACAGCCTTCTTGAGATCTCAAGCACCAGTGCCACCTTTTCCTCCCTAAAGTGCTCTGACATCGGTTCTCCTCTTACCTACATTTCTAATGTACATTTCTTGGTACGTGTGTTTTGAATTTCACTAATTGGTGGGAAAAAATCATTTTTTGGACTATGTGACAACCATGATTTTTCAACAAGCAAATGTCTAGGTAATATCTTAGTTGTCTTCTAGTGGATTAAAATTTGGAATTAATCTTGAATTTTCCCTACTTTAAAAAGAATTCACGTGCTTTGGCTCGCATCGCAACGCCATCGCAACTTGGTGCACATTGTAAAATTATAGTGTGCACTTAATATGGTGTGCTAATTAATGATGAACATAATGTATCATCATATGGTGCACTATATAGTATAGTGCATCGTAGGCCCTGGTGCAACACAAATATTAAAGAACTGATGCGTTAATCCCTTTTTGATACAGGAAAAAATGTTGTTATATAAAAAATAGCGATGATGGTACATTCCCCACATAAAATGCCCCATTGCGGTTAAAGAGTGAACACCTCCATACAGATAAAATATTAAAGTGCATTGATGCATTAATCTCATTTATATACGGGAAAAAATGTTCTTATATAAAAAATGGCAATGGAAATGCCTTCCCCAAATGAAATGCCTTGGTGTGTATGTAAATATAATGCACCGTATCTATCCCAAAATTCCATAGGCCAAGAATAATAATAATATTTTTTTTAAATAACATAAACAGATACTTTTATAAGCACCGATGCATTATAATTATTGCAGCACCGACTTGAGTAAAATTAAAAAAAAGTGCGTAAACAATTATAATATTTTTCTACAAATATGGTGCATTTAAATAAACCTACAACATCGGTGCAAGCAAAAAGACGACTCACCGGATAAGGGTTAAGTAAGAAATTATTTATGTTTTATTTAAACTTTTGCGCCCAATTTTTATATACTTTTCTTTTACATAACAATGTGTTCTTATTCTTATAAAGCACATGTGCGTCGATTAGAAGAACGAATCAATGTGTCTGGGTATTAGAAGCACTAAGGAAGGGTTAAATAAAAAATATTACTAGCCAAACTATGCATTTTTTCCATTCTACAGTGTTCTTGAGCTATCAAGCACCGTTTTCAACTTTGCCTCCCTAAAGAACCCTAATCGGTTCTCGTTTTACCTACATTTCTCATTTCCATTTCTTGGTACTTGTGTTTTGAATTTTGTTAAACTATGGGAAATTGACAATTTTGGACTACATAGAAACCATGCCTCGTGATGAGAAAATGTCCAAGTAATCTCTTTATTTTCTTCTAACTTAAACGATTAGCGGATTAAAATTTGGAATTAAGCTTGAATTTTTATTGTTTAAAAAAAAACAAAATTTGCACGGTGCATTCAAGTGCTTTGGATCGCACTGTGACTTTGTGCACACTGTAAAATTATAGTTTGCACCATACATGGTGCACTAAATGACCATGAACATAACGCATCATCATACAATGTGATATATACTATAGGAAATTGTTTCATTTAATTTAAAATTATAAAACATAAAATGGTGTTGCAAATTCTATCAATGCATCGGTGCGTTCAATGAATCGCACTGCCACCGATGCGCTAACCACCACTAAATGTACCACACCATAAACGAATGTGATCACTTAGAGAGTACTACCACATATAAATAAAAAAATTGTATAACAATCTGGTGCGTTCATGGAATATAACACACTGCCGCCATTTGATTTAATATTATAAATCACAAAATGGTGTTGTAGTTTGCATCAATGCATTGGTGTGTTCCATGACTCACACTGCTCGTAGTGTGCTCATCATGGTTAAACCAACTACACAATTTAATGATGCACTACATTTCACAACACCACCACATATTAATAAAAAAAAATTGTATATCAATCTAGTGCATTCAACTTTATATAGCACATCGGGGCCATTTAATTAAAAATTATAAATCACAAAACAATTCTTTAATTTATATCAATGCACCAATGCATTCCATGCCTTGTAGTGAAAATGGTCCTTCCACCATTGATAAACCCATAGCGTCGTACACTGGTGTGCTAAATTATAGAGCACCGCCAAATATAAATTGAAAAATTAATATAACAATACAATTCATTCATGGTATAAAGTGCATCAGTGCACTATATTACATGGGGCACACGGATACATGTTCGCCAATTTAAATTTATTAAAACAAATCCTTGAGGTGCACTACTTTATCAGAGCGCACCAGAAAATATTAGTTAGAAATTAAAATTGACATTTATGTGTTACGTTTTCAGCGCACCACTGCTTGTGGTGTTAAAACATTTGACACGTGCGTTGTTTCTTTCAACTTATGGAAGCACTGGTGCTTTCTTTTCTCAGGGAAGCATTGGCATTGTTCTGACATTAACTTCTTGTAATCTGGCGGTGTGTTGCATTACTATATATGTATTGTGTCGATGCTAGTCGTGTTATGAATGCATAGGTGCTTTGCATGTATATAGTGCACCGTGTGTATTTTTATATGAAAACAGGTAGTCTAAGTGGTGCGCTACTTACAGGTGGTGCACTGTTGATGATGAGTATGAACTAGTACGCACTTTTAGTGGTGCTAGACTACTTTTTAGGCACACTGAGTTGAAATTCAAGTGTTTTTAGAAAAAATATATGATTTCTTATTTATAAATAAAATCCTCATTTAGTAATTTTTTTTAATGTTTTATATAATAAACTAATGTATTTTATATGTTAATCAGAGATGTCATTGTAGAGAGAAACATCAGCAACAACAGTAGGTTGACCATTACAATGTTCGATAGTCATGGGAGGATTGAAAGAGAGAGTGGTATTTGTACCTTTGCCCCATTATTGCACATACTTGAGTCCTCTTGAGAGAAGTAGGTATCCTCAAATTCTATGAGGAGGCTACATGCCTCAAGGGGAACTCTGTATTTTTGACACAGTTGGTCTATTAGTGGGATCACAGAAGATAGGTCTTCCATGTTGGTCATGATCAATAGTTCCATCCCACTAAGGAGGATATATATTTTATCATTGGGTTATCCAATAGAGGGGAGGATTTTTCTCAATTCTCTGATGTCCCAACTAGCACAGAAATTGAGAGTCATATTGTCTACTTTCATAAATATATCAGTGATGCCATTCATTTAGCATGTTTTCAAGTTTTCAGTGAACAACTACACATCTCTTCTTTCGGTCGATAGGATGTAACACTACAACAAATCCTGGAATTAGCGTCCCATTTAGCATTTTTTTTTAGTGTAATTTTTTTTACATTGAGTGGTCAAACTAGACGCTAAATGGGATGCGTCATGGAAACAACTTAAAGCGTCCCCAAAACTATCTTTTTTTGCTTCCTAAATAGCATCCTTTATGGCATCCAAAATAGCGTCTCTTTTTTTGCTTCCAAAATAGCGTCCAACTTTGCTTCCTAAACAACGTCGAGGTTTGCTTCCAAAACAACATCCAACTTTGCTTCCTAAACAACGTCGAGGTTTGCTTCCTAAATAACGTCCTATTTTGCTTCCTAGCGAGTGTCTGCTTTTGCTTCTTAAATGACACCCCCGTTAGCACCATATTTGCATCCTTAATAGCACCATGTTAGCATCCAATATTGCATCCATTTTTTCTACCACTTTAGCATCCCATTTTGCACTATGTTTTACTTCTAAATATGTGCCAATTTTCGCTTCCAAATTTGCACCAATTTTTTCTTCCTTTTTTGCATTGTGTTTTTCTACCAAAGTGATGCCAAATATTTCTTCTATTGTTGCACCATACTTTGCTTCCTATGTAGTGCCATGTTTTGCATCCAAAGTAACATCTTATTTTGCTACCATATCAACACCATGTTTGGCTTCATCATTAGCGCCATGTGTTGCATCCTTTTTAATGCCTAGTTTCGCATTTCTCATGTTTTGGTCACTAATTTAATCATTTTTAGTAATTTTATATACAAGTTTTGGTCATTTTGTTTGGTCACCTATCTCTTATTTTTTGCTTACTAATTTAGTTGTTTTTAACCAATATTATAATATCATTAGGGCATGGAGGAATCGAACCACCAACCTCCTGCTTGTAAGGCAAGCGCTCTTCCATTGAGCTAGAACCCTTTAAGAATTTGGGAACCTAACTTACAGAGTCCTCTATAATGGTAAAAAGGATCAATACACAACTTTGAGTATCTAATGGTCGAAAAAGGATGATAGATTGTATTATCTTCAACATGGGATTGATTACGTTCCTTGGTTATCTGTATATCATTTTCCTATGATTGTAAAGTTTTTATCATTACAGTACCAACATCTGTAGCTTGTGAGGCAGTAGCATCACATTTTTCATGTGATCTGGTGGTATCATGGGCCTAATATGATCGAGTGTCATCAACTAGTTGAGCCCTCTATAACTAAGAAACAAAATTATCCTCAATTCCTAATTCTATTGTAGTGCCACTCATTCCTCTAAGTTGCTGACTATCAACAACCCAACTACTCAAACGATTTATTGGTCACCCACTTCAAAGTGTTCAGTAAATATAATCCAAATGGGACAGATCTGAAGTACTTTCAATATTACTCCCTACTACAACCCTATCATTCTTTGCAATCATAGACACATTTCATTATATATGTCCTTAAACTATGAATTCTAAAGTTCGAATCCAATATTTTTTATTATTATAATATAGCAGATGTTCAACAACCAGCAATTTTAAAATACATATTGCTCAACAAAAAACTGATCTAAATGGGGTAGATTATCTAATGAGAACTTGATGTTGAAATTTCGTTCCACAATCATCAGTCCTTCCTTATAAGATTATAGATAGAGGTAGTACTTCCCTATCATTGATTTTAAACTTTTTCAATAGGCATCACATGATATGGATCAAACAGAAAATCACCTTCAGCTCAACCAAGCTAAGTTTGAGATAAAACTATGAGGAGTCAACCGTCCTCTTATATTTTGATTTAAAGCACCTACAATATCTTGTCAAATTTCTGACTCCATAACTTCCTGAAGTGTACGAGGATCCTCAAGAATATGACAAACAATAGTTGATGCAACACTGTTAAACCTTGAAAATAAGCAACTAGTAGGAGATATGAGCAAAGAAACCAATCCACCTCTTTCAAGGAAACACATTGCTATGGCATGCACCCTTTTTAGCCTTGCACATAGTTGGAGAAGAGCTTGTACAACAGTTGAGGTAAGATTCATCTGAATGAAGTTGCATACTATGTTAATAGTTTTTTTCTACTCTTTAGTAGTTATGGACCCTTCAGGCACAACCAACATGTGCGTTGTATGATTTTGATTATTAGATTCCAAATTCTCAGTATTCTCAACATCACCATCTTTTTTCTTGGACTGTTTAAATATCATAATATTAGAATCGAATTTTTGCTTCAACTATAGAAAATTATCAACAACTAGTAGCATGGGGATCACATACTTAAAATCTGGAAGGATATCACTTTTTGATGGATCTAGGTAAAAACTAGACAAGATATCCAGCAAAACACTAACAAGACCATTGTCAGCAACAATTTCACAAGTTGTATTGTAATCATGTAAAATTAGATCCAAAACATGAGATGGCAGGGAAAACATGCTATTATCCTTTCCAAGATCCCAATTACAATATTTCAGTTGTTCTACAAGAAATAATATAACTTTGGCTCTTGCTTGACCATCGTTTTGAGTGCATGATGTTAGCGGCAAGTCCTTCAAAGGAAAAGCTAGAGATTCCTCAGTTCCTATATTTGTGGAGGTCATTGCTCCTTAAGTAATATGACATGTGGCAAAAGGGCATAGTGGCATTTAGTGTCTTTTGATGGTTTAGTGGACTTCTCTTTGGTTTGGTATAGTTTTGTTTGCTGGAGTGCTGAAAACTGTTGTTTTTGTTGAATTTAAATTTTTGGATGGGATGCTATTTTCTTCAAATGAGGTCTGATGAGGTTTGAACCCACCTCAAACATCCTGAAACAATTAATAATAATATAAAAAATTTAAGAATTTTCCCTTTCTACCCTTATACATTAAGAATGATATGTTTTCATTCAAGGAGCACCCCGAAAGCACCTTAAAGACCCTAAGAACATACTCCTAAGGGCACTTCCTGAACACTCCCTCTCAGAGCATGCTTCGAGAACAAAGTGTGAGAGGCTAGGGCTCCCCTACAATGTAGCTTCAAAGAGTTCAAACCGAAGTCACAAGAATCGTGAGTCAAATTGTGATTTTTTGATTTAAATTGGACTCTGCAGTCAAAAGATCCAACTCAAAACTTTCTGAGTTTGACTTGGGTTGACCACATTGACTCAGTCATCACCAGTCAAACTCATGAGTTAACCCTTGACTAGCAATTTATGGAAGTCTGCACCCAGGAAAAGGTTTTAAACCCAATTTTCACTGTTTTTCTCATTCTTTTTCTCGATGGAGGTGTTTTCTACTTGCTGGTGTGAAGGGACAATGACCAAATCATCCACAAAGAGGCTACCTGGGCTGAGTTAACTCAGACATATTTTTATTTGGATTATGGAATCACCTTACGGATGAGAATCGAGATTATCATCATATTATAGATGATATCTATTCATTGTGAAAGTTTGAAGATCTATTGAAATCTTGTAATATATGGACATGGCTATTTCAAATATCAATGAAAAGTGTTTTTAATTCAAAATATTTGTATATATTTAATTTATATTTGTTGATTTTTTCCTGATCCAATTCAAAACTTTGATTCTTTTTCCTTGTCAATTTATTGATGATTCCAAGTCTAGTAACTATGGTCCAAACAGAAGAAATTGAAAGAGAATAACATTCGGTTCTCTTCTTCTAGTGTCTAGATATAAAATATTGCTAACTAGTTTTACAATGAAATCCAACCTACAAGACAAACATCTGGTATTTTTAGAATAACCCTGACCCACATGTTGAACATCTAATAGCAAACTTGAATCTCACCATGAGAAGGATCAAAATTTTACATTCGGATTTAGGATAGATAGATCACAGGTGCAACATAATTTTAGAGGTATTAAACCTTGAAACTCAATTGATGATGACTAAAGAAATTATAAAAATGCATTATACAAGCCAAGTCAGATTTGAAAGAACAAAATTTAAAAAAATAAAAAGATAATTTCTTTTCAACAATAGAGAAAATGTAATGATATCATGCGGCGAACACCTTGAAGTAAGACACAGAAATAAAGAAGTAAAAAAATATAATATTCTAATAATCCCACCACTTTGCGCTTTTCTTTTTTGAATGCTATCATAAAAGTTATAACAGAATATAAGCATTTGGATCCTAACAACTTCGGAATTATTGTGATCTCATCCATTTTTAACTCCAAATAAAATTAAAAGAATTGATAACCAAGAAATAAAAATACTTACACACTTGTCGACTCTTAAAGTGTAATTCTGTGAATCCAACGTTTTAACCTTTATCTCAACTGTTGCATCTAAACATTCACCTTGATCCTTTCAGCAATTATGATTTCATTTATATTCTTGTCTACCATCCTCTGATGCCACTTGATTCCTGAAAAAAAAATGCATAATATCAGACAGTAACTCCCAAAATAAGTGGACATCCCAATTTACATTGACACTCTATGAATACCAGATTTTCTTATACACCTAGAATACTAGTATTACAAATTGAAACATTCCAAAGAGAGTGAAATAGTGGTCGTAAGATCAAACCATCTCAACCACCTATGACAATTACAATTGTTGATAAAAAATACTTCCATGGTATGAACATATAGACCGTTAAATTAAATGCTTGCAAAGTGTACTGAATTCAAAGAGGTGATCTTTAGACCAGATAAAAAGGAATTGGACATCCTATTATGTTAACATAGACTTGTGAAATCCACTTGGTGCAGATTGTAAATATGTCAATTTGTTGTAGTTGTTCGACTTGGAAGTTGGAACACAAGCAAACAAGCATAATAAATCTTTTAAGATATTTTATACTCTGCTTTGCATGCATCAACGTTTTTGAATTCATGCTCAGTGGAACAGTTAAAGGGATATTTGTTGGATTTTGATTTCATCTTTTAGAATGTGATATATGTCTGTGCAAAATTAGCAAGATACATGCTATTGGTTTGGAGTATTTGGATTTCCATTGAGTTAAGAAGCCTTTATAAGGACTTTATCACACACATATATGCTCATCATACCTTGAAAACTCGAATGCAAGAGTACTTTGTGAATACAAGGGGTTACAAGTAGATGAATAAATTGATAACAAAAAAGATGTAAGTTACAGTTCCATAAAATTTATGTTCAAACCACTTGCAAGAACCATCCCTTTGTCTTTGCCCATGTTATCTATATTTGCATTGTGTGCATATTATAAACATCTGAAATAATCAAAATTTTAAAAAATCAGAACTCACTTTATAATTTAAGTCTTTCTTTTTCTGACGCAAAAACAAGAGAGACCCTCATGCTTTGTTACTCCACACTGAAAAGTGAAACCCAATCACAAAAGAACTAAATTTGAAATTTTGAAATAGACAGTACCTCTAACTTAGTTTTTCTTAACAAGGAATAACGGAAGTTTATTGTTGAAAATAGGATGTATTAACAAATATCACATAGACAACATTTGTGAAACAAGACTTGTTGTGCATTGGAATGGGTGAAGATGCCAGATGGAGCACATGCCCAATTTATCACCAAACAACATTTTAACTTCAAACATTTGCAATCTAAATTGAACTTTCTAAGGCAGCCATCTTCTTTTTGTGGGGTCCTTATTTTACACTATAATTCCCTTGTCTAACTTGATTGCATCATTGGCAAGTTGATCTGCATCTGAGTTGTTGAGATGCGTGAGGTGCATAAGTTTCACGTCGTCGAGGTTTTGATGGTTCCAATTAATACACTCATAATTCTTACATTGTATATTCGCTTAAGTTTTTTTCCCTTTATATGCTTTAACAATAAACGAGTTTCTAAAAATTATAATCTGTTGTAGTTGAAGACTCTTCACAATTTTTGTACATAGAAGGAAGGTGTACATTTCATCCTAGTTACTTGTTGCCAAACCTATACCCATGAAAATTCCATTTGTTCCTTTCCATCAATATCCAAAAAAACCCTGCACTTGCCACCCCTTAGCATTACTTATATTATATTCTATTAACATAAATTCTAATTATAAAAAAAATAGAATCATATTTACGAAACACTCCCAAAGTGGGGAAATGAAACATACCTTTTGTTCATTTTAGACATACTGAAGTTCTTTTCAATGTTTCATTTCCTTGGCTTTGAGGGTATGCTAGTACTATATATTTTCATTTCATCAAATAATTTTGACCTACCCAGCTTTTTGCTTCACGTTGCTTTGCTTTGATCTCTACATGTGTTTTTCACGGAGACACACATGTAGGAAGTGACTCTCACTGGTTTTATTTGATGTGTGTCCTGTGTTCAAACCGCCTATGGTGGATTTCCCTCCTCATGCGCTTTCATTCTCGTAGTGATGACTAAGACTCCAAATCTCTTTTAAAATTTCAAACTTTTGAAAAAGGGACAAATAGCAGTGACATTTCATGAATATGTTTCTTAACTCCACTACAAACAAAGGAGGTTAAAAGGTTAATAGAATAATACAAATAAGCAAGATTAGTGAATAACACTATACAAAAGACAAACCAAATCCAAAATGAAACATTCATTCAGATGAGCTATTTCTAAGTCCACCTCTTCCTCAACCAAGTTCAGAGACTAATTATATAGTGAAATACAACAAACAAAAACATAAATCATCATAAAAAAATTACTGCTCATAAATTGACAACGTTATTATTTTTCAAATCCCCACTTCCCTTAAATATATGGGGTTACTCTTTCTTTTCCCTTTGTTTTCCATGGAAACCCACACTCAACCATGAAGTGAGAAACCCTTCAAAATTTCATGTGACTACGGTGAGAGTTTTACATGTTGTTGGATCGATCGTTTTTACATCCAACACTTAGGATGACCCTATCACATGGTTTACTGGTCTATCGTGCAACTATAGTGCTAGCTGAGTGGTTTCTCAGATTCCTTGATTCAAGGAATTTTTTTTTTTAACAAATAAGGTATAGAAATGCATGAGGGAATCGGTGGATATATTGTAAAAAGGGACAACGAGGTGCAACATTCTTTTTCCAAGTTGGGTTACATTGGATATTCATTATTGCTTTTTCAAATCCTTGCTTATCTTAAATATATGGGATTACTCTTCCTTTTCCCTTTGCTTCTCAACAACAAATTTTTCGTATACCAAGCATACTCTAAAATTGGGTAAGGAAATGCAAAAGAGAATCAGAGTGGATATATTGTAGAATGGGACAATGAAAGGAGCAACATTATTTTTTGAAGTTGGGTTGTATTGGATATTATCTCGCAAATATTGGTGCTCTTGCTTTTAGGATGCAAGTTATAATCTTGTTGTTATTCAATTCAAGATCGTAGAGTCCCTTGTTGTGACCCACAGTTCAAAATTACATGGGTGTGTGTTCTTTTGTGGGAGGACTAAAGGAACCGACAGGTGCAGTCACAACACTTCTTTCACCATTGCACAAAGATAAGGGAGACTATTATTGTTGTTAAATGTACAACATCTGTTAAGTTTTCTTATTCCTTAGATGATATTCTAAAACAATTTAAGATGGTAGGATAACTAAAATAATAACAAGTACAGTCACACAAGAGAAAAAAATATTTATCCTAGGTAACCCTCATGTTGGAGAAAGCCCAACAAAACTTCCTCATTATAGAACTTAACCAAAATAGTGTAAAACCCAAGACAACTGCTTCTCTCTTCTTTTTGGCGCACTTCTTCTCCTCTCTCTTGCAAACTTGCTTGAGTGGATGGCACTAACTGTGAAGCACTAAAGACATTCAATTAAACTCCTAACAAATGGTCAAGCAGTTAGTTAATCAGTTCACATTTAGTTAAAGGAGTTAACACTTGGTGAATTAATGGAGGGCACTTATCTTTGAATTAATGGTGTAGTTCTTGTAGCAGATTTTGCCTTAGGTTGAATCATACACTTGCAAAAGGGGTAGCTTATAGTTGGTGGTTGTATGTCAGCAAGTCACGTGCAAATCCCCTTCAAATATGAAAGCTCGATCAGTCAAAATAGTTAGTTTTAACATGTGCATGCTAATGTGATAAAATTAGAGAAAGATAGTGATTAAGGCTAGGTAATATTGGCACTTACACAACAGTTAGGGATCACATGCATGGAGAAAAGATGATGTTTGTTATAGTCAACATGCAGGGCACCTTTGCAAAGTCAAAATAACTGTACCATTTTAGGATCAAAATCAGACAGTTCAAGTGCAGTTGTGTTTTAGTGCTATGCAAAGCAAGAGAGGGAACACTCCTATTTTAGTCTCAGAGCTGCACACCTTTAGTTAATTGAACAAACATTTAAGTCTTATCTGTAGTAGTAGTTGTAGGCTTATTTAAGAAAGCAGGGCACTAGTTAACTGGTTTTCCTACATTTAGTTAAGGTGATTAGTCTTTGAAAGGTATGCATGCTAGGTTTGAACTGCAGTTAGGAATTAGCTACAATGGCAGTTAAGGGACTAATCAAATGAGTTGTCACAAATAATTTCCACTTGATTTTTCATTTGGTTCAAGTCTAAAACACATAAATCCGAGTTTTCTATAGCAGCTTGCATTTATGAATTTGTGAGAGTGATTTTGAGTAAAATATATTTGGTGATTTATTTTTCTGAACAGTGAACAATCTCTTCAATAAGCTGGGCACATTATTTGCTATTTGTCATAGCACCTAGTGTGAGTAGAATTAATTATGCTCCAACTATGGACCTGTTAACACAAAATTTGCCCCAATGTATATTTGCTAATGAGGCATTCATTTAGATTAATGAGATTTAAGCATTTCTCAGTGTGTATATGTCCATACTTTGCTAATGAGGTACGATATCTTACAAGGAGGTTTCTCTTGAATGTTCTGATGAAGTTGATCCAAATACATAGTCTATATGCGTAGCAAATACAACAGTAAGGAAATAGTGACAAACCTCTAACAGAAAACATGAAGAGACATTACAACAAATATAATGTTACCACTGTTATGCAAGCCTAGCATGACATACAGGAATTGATGTATAGATTTTATTGGTTCATATTCAGTACATGAGGCACTGGCATACAAAGAATGATGATAGCAAGGACATAATGAGCGGTAACATCATCTTAATTGATAGGCAATGTTGTTGGCTTGTTTATCAAATCAAGGAAGATTCAGGATTATTTCAATCATCATTTCCAGAACGCTTAGTGGAGACATCAGTGAAGCAATGTTGGAAATGATTTGATGATAATTGTGGTCCCTAAATAAATTTATAGGTACTTCAGATCCATGGGGTCCAATTTTTGCATTCAAACCATATTTCAGATAAAGATTCAGTTCTGCAGAAGAGCTTTTCACAGAATTTGGTATTGTGTCGAATTATTAAGATGGTTTGGCCAGAGCTTTGAAAAGGAAATATGAAGGACATAAAAGATATTATAATTCAGGGAGTACATTTAGATCCTAGTATTTTGACTTATGCAAATTCATCTTTCTTTTGAGGGCACTTCACTTCAACATGACATAAAAGCAAAGGAATAAAACACTTCAACAGATGCCCTAGTCACTGAAGCTTCTGATTCTCTAGAATCTAAGGTTACAACCATAGTGGCCACATGCCGTTACAACACAAAGAAAGCTAAAGTTTCAATGAAAAAATGGTGAGCAACACACCCATTGATGTTAAGTAATGTCAGGTGATTCCTATTGTCTTGAAAATGGTTGATTTTGATCAAAAAGGTTGTCTAGAGCTATGCTGCGTGGGATCACCCCCCACCCCCTCGCTCCCACTCCTAAAGCTCGCTTCCTTCAAAAGCGAGCTCCCAGTTTTGGGAGCACGCTCCTGAGGCGCTCCCTTCCTTTCCTATACTAAAAGCTCCTATACTAGCTTGATCGTTTGATGACAATGTTATGGTACCTCCCTTCTTTGCCAAACTCCTACAAAGGTTTTTATGGTTGATCAATTGATGATAATGTTATAAGTTGTAACTACTAGATGATTGATGTTACATGGTTTAATCCATGCATTCTATAGCTAATTCAACATACTACATTTTTTTTAGATATAAATCCATCAAAATATATTAAAATATATAGTATACAAAAAAAGCTCCTGAAACAAGAGCTTTTGAAAATTTCACTTCTCGCTCCCCTCCCGTTCCTCGCTCCCAACAACATAGTTCTAGAGGAATGGGTGTCTAGCAGATCCGTTGACAGTAAATTTACAACTAATGATCAGAAAGAGTTTAATAAGTAATTTGAAGACACCTAGAGATTATTTTTTCTCATTTGAATCACAGAGAAAGACAGTAGTAAATATCTCTGCCGCAAGTTTTCCTCAAAGATTGGTTTGGTTACACAATATTTTACAGTGCACTCAGCAGGGTAACTCAATCAAATACAGGGTGTAATTCCTATTGTATATGTCTAATAAGTAATATGCAGGGCCTGGTTTCTCTAGTGGATCTATGGCACTTCAAGTTGTAGTTCTTATAGCAGATTTTTCCTTAGTTTGAATCATACGCTTGCAAAAGGGGCACCTTATAGTTGGTGGTTGTATGTCAACAAGTCACATTCAAATCCCCTTCAAATATGGGAGCTCGATCAGTCAAAGCAGTGTAGTTTTAACATGTGCGTGCTAATGTGATAAAATTAGAGAAAGATAGTGATTAAGGCTAGGTAATATTGGCATTTACACAACAGTTCGAGAGCACATGCATGGAGAAAAGATGATGTTTGTTATAGTCAACATGCAGGGTGCCTTTACGTGCCATGATTACAATCATTTACGTGCCACTATGATAAATCAAGATCCAAAAGTACTATCACATGAATCATGATCATTAACATTGAAATTGATATATCTAACGTTATGTCATACATTTTCCAAACACAATTCCTAGCTCTAAACCTAGTGCAATTCCTAGCGTGGTTCCTTTCAAAATTTCTGGCATTATTCCAGGCGCTATACTTGGATCTATACCTGGCACTATGCTGGATGTTTTCTAAGAACATTTGCTGGCTCTATACTTGGCACTATGTTGGATGTTTTTCCTACCAAAATTCATGGCACAATTCTTGTCGCTAACCTTGGATTAATATATGGTGCTATGCTATTCAAGAAGTTTTTTTGGAGGCTATTCTTAGCATTATATGGGATGTTTTTTTGGATGCTAATTGGGACGTTAACTTGGATGCTAATTGGGATGCTAATTAGCATCCAAAATAGCGTCAATTTTTAAAAATGGACGCTAATTGGGATGCTAATTGAGATGCTAATTGGGACGCTAATTGGGACGTTATTTGGGACACTAATTGGGACGCTTATTGGGATGCTAATTGGGATGCTAATTAGCGTCCAAAATAGCGCCAAATTTTAAAAATGGACACAAATAACGCCATAAAAAGTGCCATCCCGCGGAAAAGCGTCCACTTTGTCCAAAAAATGATGAAAATTACACTAAAAGTGATAGTGGACGCTAAAAGAGATGCTAATCACAGGTTTTTGTTGTAGTGTAAGGTTCCTCTCATTGTTGGTTACCACCATTATGCACTACACTACCGATGGGAAGTGTATTAGTTTCCAACTATTAAGCTTGTTTGATTCTTTTGTGGTCTGCCATGGTTTTGTGGAAATTTTGTTTTGTACTTAGTATATTTTACGCACAATTCCAGGGAAGGGGAAACTTTCCTTTTGGTTCAGAGAAATTCTGTTTGTTTTTTGAGAAGTTTCCAACCATGAGGCCTTCGTTTAACCATCACCCTAATAGGACTTAAAATGAGGCCCATATGCATATGTACGTCCATATGATTCCCAAGGGGATAGCCAGAGTTCCCTATGACGATTACCATAGAGACACTAGAGCTACTATGCAACATCCATGAAATATAACAATTTATTGCTAGTTGTTGAATATAAGTTGTCATTGATGTCAAAGGATCAAAGATATCAAATAATCGAATATGTTAAGAGACGAAAGTATTAAAGGATCAATGGATGCAAGTCCTATGTTGTCACAAATGCACACATATGCATGCACATAGAGGAATATTGTAAACAACACAGATGCACATATATTTCTTGTGAGACCCATAAATTGTGTAATGCTCCCACAAGAAAGTTAGTGAGAGGTGCAAATATTTGTAAAGCAATTAGTAGATAACAAGTTATGATGGATCTTTGTTGGCTTATGATCTTATCACATCTCACCCATGTGGTCTATGTAAAGCGCCTCTTGACACAATGATTTTACAAATTGATGGTGGATGTTATATGCATGTATGGGTTGTTCTAGAGTGTTATGAATTTAATGTGTGGGGTATGTTTAGATTTTCTTAGGGATTTTATTTAGGCTAAAAAAACGTAGTTAGTATAGGTTTAGATGTAAGAGCCAAGATTTTACTAACTCGACAAGATTTTTATGCCTTCATTCCTCGGTCAATAGCCTATTCTTGGCACCCTCCTAGACTATATTTTTAAGGTATAATAGTCTACAGATAATTCTAAATTCCTAGGCCATGGTATAGGTAAAATTGCTCATGTCTTAGGCCATATGGCTTCTTTATGAAATTCTATGAAATCGTTGGGGACATATGCAACCCAAGGGAAACCTGTAATCCCTAATTTTTTTTGGCTCAGGGAGGGGGGCGTTATAACCCGTATTGAAAAGGAATTTTATGAGGGGTATTTCAACCACCCCCCCCCCCCCCCCCCCCCAAAAAAAAAAGGCATGACAATTGGACTTTTTTGAGGGCGTCTTTAAAATAAATGCCCCCAAAATTCCAATTCACATGACTTTTAAGGGTGTTTTAAAAAAAATAGCCTTGCAAAGGACCTTTAGGGGGGTCTTTCAATCCCCCAATCCAAAAGCCATGACAATTGGACTTTTGATGGCAACTTTATAACCACCTCCCCCACATTTCCAAATTCTCATTACTTTAAGGTTTTTTTTGCCATAAACCACCTTGAAAATCACCTTTAGGGGGGTTCTTTTAACCAACACCCCCC